>JACERP010000002.1:1200000-1606669 GCA_014080715.1 Scenedesmus sp. NREL 46B-D3 | reverse complement strand
ACCCTGAAGTGTGCTGTGCTAGTGGGCGGAACCCACAAGCGCACCCCTCCTCCCCTGGCTGATGTCAGCACTTGCCCTGCAGCTGCTTGCTGCTGGTGTTAGTCGTATGCACCAGGTGGTCTCTCAGACCCTCCAAGCATCGCCAGGAAGTGTGCCGCTGCCTGCGCTGCCGATACATGCAGGCCACCTTTGACATCAAGGTCACTGCACCGCCCCCGCCGGTTGTCGTGCTCTCCAACATGCCACTTAGCCACACACATGGCGGCGGCAGCAGCAGCAGCAGCAGCAAGAGTGGCTTGCTCACGTACCACTTTGAGCAAACGCCGCCCATGTCTACGTACCTGGTTGCTTGGGTGGTTGGTGAGCTGGCACATGTTGAGATGGAGTGCCAGCTGAATGCTGAGCTGGCTCCTTCGCAGTACACACCGTCCGCATCACACGGCCGGAGGCTTCACAGCAATGGTGCTCATCCTCTTGGTGATCCCGCCGGTGAAGGTGTCCAAATCCACAGTAAGAAGCTCACCACCTACTGGGGAGTTATCTCCCCTCAAGGCGGTTGCGTCCACAAGGGTGAAGATCACGAAGAAGATGATGACGATGACGACGATGATGACGATGATGAATGATGATGATGATGAATGATGATCATGATGATGACGACCGATGACAAACAATCATGATTGATGATGATGATGATGAATGATGATGACGAGTGGATGACGATGACGAAGATGATGACGACGATGACGATGACGATCATGATGGTGGCGGGGATGACGACGGCGGTGATCGCCACGCTGCGCGATGTTGATGACGGCAGCAGGGGCCGCAGCATCCCTGTGCGCGTGTTTTGGCCACGAGTGACCGCGCCGGCCAGTTTGGGCTGGCGCAGGAGGCTGCATGCCACGCACTGCAGACGCCTGGAGGAGCTGCTGCAGGTTGGTGTGGTTCTGTACAACAGGCGTGTATGTGTGTAGAGGTGGGGGGGGGGAGGCTTGGTGAGGAAGCGTGTTGTGCTGGTGGCTGTGGGTACTTGATGGAAATGAATGCTGTTAGCGCGTGCATGTACGTGTAGATGTGTACGTGGGGGGGAGACGGGGGGGGGGGGGCTTGAAATGAGAAGAGGTATGATGCTAGATCAGATGCTTACTTCTGCACGCAACTTGAGACGCTGCCACTGCCGGTGTTGCATGTTGCAGCAGCTCCCGCACTGCTTGCCTAATGCCTGACACACTTCACACGGGCTGCCTAGCTTCACACACGCAGTTGGTTTCAGCGCAAGGTGCATCTTGCAACCATGCTCCGCTCTGCAGCTGTGTTGCGCGTCATTCTGCCACTGCTTTCAGCACATAAGTCGCCACCGGTGCTGAGTTGCCGGTTGCATCCTATGCTCACAGCGGCCGTCGCAAGCCATCTGATCGCGTCTCGCTGTCAGTGCCAGTCTCAAATCTTCCACGTCTGGTCACTCATTTGCACTTTGGCAATATCTGGTTTCCAAACCTGTTGCAACCCTTTCTTTTCCTCTGCAGGTGGCCTACCCCCTGCCCAAGATGGACCTGGTGGCCATCCCCAACTTTGCCGCCGGGGCCATGGAGAATTGGGGCCTGCTGACGTACAGGGAGACGGCGCTGCTGGCGAGCGACGCCGCGCCCGACATGAAGGCGCAGTACGACATCGCGACGACGGTGGCACACGAGACGGTGAGCGGCCCATCTGCCATATGGCAGGTTGATGAGCGTTGCAATGCCGAGCCTCAAGCAGGAGGGGTTCTCAGGATATATATTTTATTGCCAGCTGGCAGTGGCAGCAGCCACGTGCGCTTACTGTCCTTGTGCTCATGAAAGGGCCACATGATGATGATGATGGCTGTGCATGTAGGCACAAACCCCTGCGCCACCCTCAAACCCCCACAACCAGTCCCTTCTACATGTGCACACTTTGCCGTGCCTGTACGACCTCCACTCGACAGCAGCGCTGGTTCTCAGGGTTTGCGCTACTTGTGTAACATGCGACACCGTGGCTTCCTCAGGATCCTGACGCTGATCGGCTGGCCGCACCTGGCTTGCGTTCCTGGGTTTCCTGCTGCTGTCGCCACCTACTGCTGCTGCTGCTGCTGCCGCTGCTGCTGCTGCTGCTGCTGCTGCTGCCGCAGGCGCACCAGTGGTTTGGTGATCTGGTCACGCTTGATGACTGGACGGAGCTCTGGCTCAACGAGGGCTTCGCCACCTACTTTGAGGTTGTGGCTGCTGACGCTCATCGGCCGTCTTGGGGCTACTTTGACGGCTTCCTGGAGGCATTCACCTCACCAGGTGAGCGCGTCCACAGCGGGCGGCTCCTCGCTGCATTGCTTGGTCTCGGGATCTCTTGGATGGGCCAATGCTGGCATTGTGGAGTGGCTGGTGGCACTGATCGGCGCTCGCTGCCATGACCAGGTTGCCTGCTGGCACAGTGGTGGGTGCGTGTTTTTGGTTGGCGGCGCGTGGCTGCTGACGCATATCGGCCGTCTTGGGGCTGCTTTGATGGCTTCCTGGAGACATTCACTTCTCCAGGTGGGCGCCTCCACAGCGGGTGGCTCCTCACTGCATTGCTTGGTCTGGGGGTCTTTTGGATGGGCCATCCTGTCATTGTGAACGGGGTGGTGGCACTGATCGGCGCTCGCTGCCTTGACCAAGTTGCCTGCTGGCACAGTGGCTGTTGCGTGTTTTTGGTTGCAACCAATTGGCGGCTTGTGGCTGCTGACGCGTATCGACCATCTTGTGCTCTATTTCGATGGCTTCCTGGAGACGTTACTTCACCAGGTCAATTAAAAACGCTTTGGTAGCGGGTGGCTTCTCACTGCATTGCTTGCATTAGGTGCTGTTCTGTGCATGTTTCAACCCTGCATCGCCTGCATTGCAGCATGGGTATGTGCCAAACCTGGCATCATGCATGGCCTGGTGCAGCGTTGCTGGTTCAACGTATCAGGGGAGCCTCTTTCATTCGCATTGTTTGAGCCGCCTGCGCTTCAAATGTGTGGGGCTGGCTGGGTTGCATGTTGCTGAGCTGCTTGTCATGACCGTTTGGAGTTTAGCTTCACGGCTTTCCCTGTCCCGGCCACACAGCCAGGTAGAGGTGACAGCCGTTGGTCGTTCCCTGCATGTAACCCTCATGAGCGGAACGCCGGCTCGCTGGGCTAGTGCCCGAGGCAGGTTCAGTCCGGTACTACTGTGTTGTGTTGTATTGTACTGTATTGTACTGTATCAAGTTGGCGTGGAACACCCTTGCAGCTTGTGACTGCTCTGGTGCAGGTTACACGAGGGGCACAGCTGCCGACGCAGCGTCGCTTGCCTGCTGCTTGCAGGTCTGGAGGCCGACGGCTTGCCCACCTCGCACCCCCTCAGCATCGGCCGGCCTGTACAGAAGCTCTCCGAGATTGACAACTGGTTTGACGACATCGAGTACAGCAAAGGCGGTGCGGTGCTGCGCATGCTGCGTGCGTGGCTCAACCGTGCGGACGCACCCATGCTGGGTTTAGACTTTGATGCCGACGCCAGCGGTGGCGCTGGTGGCAGTGGTGGCACCTCGCAGCATGCCCGGCGGCTGATGCAGACAAAGAAGCATGCGGCAGGGGCTCAGATGCCCCTGCTACCCACTCTGCTGCCAGCTGCCAGCGTGTTAGAAAGCGGCAGCATTGCGGGACAATCCCCACAGGCAGGCGGTGCTGCAGACAGCAGCAGCAATAGGAGCAGCAATGTCGTCAGCGGCAGCGGCAGCAGTGCCTGGTGGACTAAAAGTGCCCACATCGGTGGCGCAAGTGCCCTTCTGGCACAGCAGGTGAAGGGCCAGGCGCCAGGTGGGGCCGCGGCAGGTCAGCCACCGCAGCTGGAAGTGCTGCCTGCTGGCGACGGCGGGCTGGCTACGGCCGGGTACGAAGGCATCACAGGGCTTGGGGCGCTCGGGGCGAGGGATCCCTTCATCACAGGGCTCAGGAGCTACCTGCAGGTGCGGCTGGCGCTGTGGGGTGTGCTAGCCGTACGTGGTCAGTGACCGCTGATGTGTGTGTGCATGGCAGCGGCTGGCGCTGACTGGCTGCCCGCTGCAGGTGCGGTTGGGTGTCGGGTGTGAGGTATGTGTGCGGCTGCACATTTCTGCCCAAATGAATGGCCAAAGGCGGAGGTGCGGCCAACACTCTCACCTGAACATCTCATGTGCCTGGTGTATGGGCTTCGTGCTGATCGATGCTGACGTCACGCTTGGCTGTGGTGCGTCATTGTGCGGTTGGATGTGCTCTGCCCTGGCAGCAGCACCTTGCGTCTCAACAAACCCACACACCTCAACGCTCACCACGGCACCAACGGCATCGCAGGATCACAGAGCTCGGCTGGGCTGCCCACCAACAACCTGTTGCGATGCTGTTCAGTACTAGTGCACTTTACTGTTCTGTACTATGTTTCACTCAACCGCATCTGTACTATTAGTCCACTGTGTCGCTCTGTACTGAAATGCAATGCACCTGACTTCAATTTGGTCCTGCAGGATCTATTTTCTGTCAGCAGCAGCTACATCATTTTTGGCAACACGTGGCTGTTACGTGCTGCCCACCACTGACTCGTCAGCATGTTGCTGTTGTACTGCTGTGCTGCACTCCTGCAGGATCTGTCGTATGGCAGCAGCAACTACACCACACTGTGGCAGCACATTGCTGCCAGCAGCGGCCAACCGGTTGAGGACATGATGGCAACATGGACACACAGGAGGTGCGTCGCTTGCAGGTTCAACCCTGGACAACCGCATTATGCAGTATCAAGTAGCAGTAACAGTGGCAGCTCAACTATCTAGTTGGTCGTGGGACAATCAGTTGCCACGTGGACCCGCAGGAGGTTTACAGGGCAGCAGCATCCGGCATTCAGCAGCAGCTGTGATGTGGGATGTGAGTTTGCCAGAACGGCGATTGATCGCGACGTGGACGCACGGGAGGCGAGCAGGGCAGCAGCATTGCTAGTGCGCTGCACATGCCACATATGCCAGCTGTGCGTGTACAAACACGCATTCTGGTCCTTGTATGAGGGTCCGCAACATGCGCTGATATGCATAACTGCACTAGTGTGGGCTTTCACATGTAAGCAACAGGCGGGCGCTGCCCACTGACACCATGCAAACAAGCCTGCTCAAGCAACACCTTTGCGCATGCAGCATCCCACACCTGGGCCTTCCGCTTGCACTGCAGGGGCTTCCCTATTCTTTCAGTGTCACTTGAGCACAGCAGCAGCAGCAGCAGCAGCAGCAGCAGCAGCAGCAGCAGCAGCAGCAACCAGCTGCTGTCTCTTGATCAAGTGCCTTACCATGCGCCTCGCACCTACACGGTCGGACTGCCCTTCACGCCAGACATGTACTGCAACGACTGGACGGACGATGCAGCGGATCAGAGCTGGTGGATCCCTGTGGCGCTCCGTGTTGAGGTAAGCAGGTGCAGCTCGGAGTTCTGTGTCGCCTTGTGGGTCATGGGTTCTGGCTGGTGCATGCGGCAGCAGCAGCAGATGTCACATCAGCTGTCTTGGCTGCTGTGTATGTCTGACATGCATTGCAACAAGGGGACCAATCAGAGCAGCAGTGCTGCACTGTGGTGTGCAAAAGCTGCCGTCTAAAAGGGCCACCACCTTACTTTTCCGACCATCAGCTTAGCAAGCAAAGCTTGCAACGTGTTACTTGTGCTTTCTGAAAGAGCTTGCAGCTGTGTGCATGCTACAGGTGTTAAAATTTTATCCTGCAAGCGTCATCACCGGGTGTGGCTGCTGTTTCACGTTGTGTGGTGCTGCTGCCGCCACGCAGGGCTCCAACACGGTGCAGTGGCACTCGTTCAGCAACTGCAGCAGCAACCTGACGCTGGCTGTGCCGCACAATGGCTGGGTGCTGGCCAATGTTGGTGCGTTGCAGCAGTCGGTGTCAGCTCAGCCCAACGACTCTTGTGAAGGATAGCTCGTATTCCTGCCCACTCATCCCTTCACACAGCATCGCTGCAGATCATGTGCACATCTTGTTGCTGTATGCGCCTGCCACCACCACGGCTGGGTTTGCAGCTAGCCTGCTGGGCGGCAAATGCATGTTGAAGCCCACAAGCGCATTGTGTTTGCACGGTGCCAAGCCCTTTAGCACACACGTCCTGAGCACGAACCTGTGCCTGCTCTTCTTGCAGGGCGCTACGGCTTTTACCGCGTCAACTACAGCGAGCCGCTGTGGGCATCACTTACGGCAGCAGCCACGCAACACTCGATCATACACAGCATTGACTTGGCAGGTGGGTGTTGATGATGCGTGCGGGCGGCGCCCATCTGGTGTGGCTGCTGCTGGCTGCCAGGGGGGTGACGCCTAGTCTCTGATGCCGACTCGCTGCTGGACCTTGTCAGCATGGAAACCACACCATTATGTATGCAGCATACATAATATATCATACAGTGTGCACTCCTCAAATGGTGGCAGCTTTTTCTCATGTGGTTGCAGGTCTGCTGGATGACGCCTACTCCCTGTCGCTGGTACGCCAGCTGAGCATCACAACCTTCCTGGGGCTAGCCAAGGCCTTGGGCGACAGGACCCTGGCTGAGCTCCCCCCTGGTCCATCGGCCTCGGCTGGCTGCAGGTGAGCTGGTTTAATCATGTCAAAACAGTTGTTATAGCAGTCACTATCTCAGGCAGACAAGAACGAGCAAGCCGTCGCCGTGACTTGTTATGCCAGCAAGGCTGAATGGTAACTGACCACAGGCTTGCCTGCAGGCGATGCAGAGTTGGCCGGGCAGTAGCTGTGCACGCTTGTTTGGGCTGCCGCGCGCTCCTGCCCGTCTGCGCTGATGCACGCTTTTGGGCTCTCGCATGTGTGCTGCTGCTGCTGCTGCTGCTGCTGCTGCTGCTGCTGCTGCTGCTGCTGCTGCTGCTGCTGCTGCTGCTGCTGCTGCTGCTGTGCAGCGCATGGCGGACGTGCTGTCGAGTGCTGCCTTGCTGGCGATGCGGCTGGGGGTGGTCAGTGGCGCAGCTGCCTCGGCAGCCTGCAGCAGTTTGTGACTGAGCAGCTGACCGGGCCGTTCATTCAGCGCTTGCAGGTTCCTGGGCAAGCCAAGCCAGGGCTCACGTTTGACGTGAGTGTTGCAGGGTTTGCGCTCGGGTTTGAGGGGTGGGATGGAAGGGTGGGCATGTGCAGGGGTTTGATGCTGTGTGCTGTAGTGCTCTGCGGTGGTGACGAGTGCCGTACATGATGCGTGTTCATCCAGCAACCACCTGCGGTTGCGGATGGGCATGCCAAATTGCTTGATCATGGCAGAGCCGTCTGCGGGTCTGTCTGCACATGAATGGGTGCCAGCATTTGGCGGCACTTGTGCAAGCAGAGGCATTCTCACCTGCACCTGTTGGCACGGCCCAATGCGCCGCACGGCCGCTGCTGCCGCTGCTGCTGTTCTGCCCTGCATGCGATGTTAGAGGACAGTCACAAACTAAAACCGCCAAACTGAAGTTTCTGCACCTTTGCTGTTGGCCATCAGTGGGGTGTCATGCAGCTGGACATCCATGCTCATGGTGCACCCACTTGTGCAAGCATGATGCAGGGCCAGGTGCCAGGCATGTTTCCCCTGCCTTGCGTGACAAAGACCACCCCCTCTCAGCTGAAGGCACTAACAGCATCGCGCGTACAGCCACACGATATTGGCTGTTTCATGTGCTCTGCATACGGGCTTGTCAGCACAATACGATACAAATATATGTGCTGCTGCCTGTGCAGGTCAACCCTCAGGACTCGCCAGAGTTGCGTCTGCTGCGGCCGAAGCTGCTCACTGCAGCAGGCTTCTTGGGGCACTCCGGGGTCAAGCAGCAGGCCTCGCAGCTGTTGCGGCAGGCCGCTACTGGGCAGGCTGCGCTGGCCGCTGATGTGGCCCAGGCAGTGTACAGCTTGGCGGTTGGTAGCGGGGATGAGGCAGCGTACGAAACAGTGCAGGAAATGTATGAAAAGGTGGGCTTCGGCTAAGATTGGGCGACGGCCTGGCGTGTCTGGTACTCGTCTTTACCAGTCCTTGTCTTGTACATGCTCCAAAGGGCCGGTGCCGCCCGACGCAAGTGGACGGGCTGCAGTCTACTCAACAGCCGTGACAGCTTTGTTCAAGAGTGGCTGCTTGCAGGTGCCAGCCTTGCTTGCGTGTGGGTGGTGGTGGGCGTGGGGCATTCACAGTGTCATGCATGCTGCTGTCGTGTCCTTTTACATGCTCCTACAGACAAGGGCCATGCCCTGTGCGCCCTTGCACAAGTGCTACCCAGACCCACAGTACAATCCTGCCCCTATCCTAGCCGCCCTCTGCGCGTGTGCAGCGTGGGCTTGCACTGCAGGCGATCGCTCCTGCTCATGAGGACCTCTGCCCCCCTTGCTGGGGTTGCAACAGCATCGCCTGCCGTTGCACTGCTTGGCTGCACCGCGCCGCGCTGCACTGCAGGCGCTCGACCCTGCCGACAAGGACCATGCGCTGCGGGCGCTCGGCAGAGTGACCACGGCACCGCTGATCACCCGGTCGCTGCAGTATGCGCTGTCTCCTGCTGTGCGCACCCAAGATGTGGCAAAGCTGCTGGTCGACGTCGCAAAGCAGGGAGGCTTGGGGTTCAACATGACCTGGGAGTTTGTCATCAACCACTCGGATGACATTTTGGAGAAGTATGGTGGTGAGTAACCAATGTTTTGGGGGGCCCTGGTGTTGTGACTGGCTCTACAATAGTGTGCATGCCTGCTTGCAGTGCAAGTTGGGCATTTAGCGTGGTGTCAGCGGCTGTGCGCCTGCTGCATCAATTGTCATGGTGTGACGTCATGGGGTGATGCTTGCGCTAAGCACAGGTTTGCAGGCACGAGGGCGACTCTCCTCCACCTGGCTGGATGACCAAACAGTATGCTGACTGTCATACCTGCTGCTGCTGCGGCGGCTGCTGCTGCTGCTGCTGCTGCTGCTGCCTGACATGCGCGTGTGCAGTTGACGATGTGACCTACTCCTTTGGCCGCCCACTGAACAAGCTGGCACGCTTGTTTGTTGATGAATCACTCATTGAGCGCTTGAAGACTCTAGAGCAGCAGCAGCAAGGCCTGCTGTCACCCACTTTCATCGAGGAGGCGAATGAGGCTCGCATGCTCAATGCAGACTGGCTCAGGCTGCAGGGAGCGGATGCTTGTGCATGGCTGGCAAATGCAGTAGGCATTGGCAACAGCAGCAGCAGCAGCAGCAGCAGCAGCAGCAGCACTGTCGATGGTGATGGCACAGCTAGCGGTGGTGGCTGAACATGCTGGCAATGCAGGGTGCGGGTGCATGTGACTGGCCAGCACATGATATGGTCAGCGGCACCAGTGGCCAGCAGCAGTAGTAGTGCTTGCGCACCTGGTGGCAATGATGGCGCACCTAGAGGAGGTCGGTGATCAAGCTGGTGCGGCTGGTGGCCAATTGATGTCGCAATCGTGTTGGTAACGTCTGTAGTCAGCAGCAGCACTCTCAACCCAGCCGGAAAAGCGAAGCAGGGTCACCCAGCCTTCCCATGCAGAGCTCTAACCATGCAGGCTCGAGCCGCATTGGCAGCTGTCAGCCAGCTCTACCCACTGTGATGCCAAGCCTGCACTGCCGTTTTCAACACACTGCTGTAACAAGCCGCAGCACTGAAGCAAGCCTGGCAAGCACACTAATTGTCCCTGACCAATATTTATGATATACAAAGACCGACTATCATGGAGCGGCTTGCAGCCAGTTGATGTCAGTGATGAACGTAGTGGTAACGTCTGTGCAGATTGCACATGTTCAGGGCTCGCAACCACATCGACGGGTCGAGGAGCTGAGAGCTCCGTTTGTACTATAAACAGAAATGGGCTTCGATCGGTGGGTCGAGATTTTGGCTGCTAAATAGGGGCTGTTTCGCCCAGATCTCTCTAGAGACTAGACAGTAGCAGGAGCATCACGTCAACCATCTTTTTAGAGAGCCACCTGAACCGTTTCAACGGCCTGAACCCACATGTAGACATGTACAGACATGCCTGCGGCACCCCCACCAATGGCATGGCACGGCGCATGGCGTTGTTTGGAACAAAAGCACCGACGGGTGCACAGCAGCACGGAGCCGCAACCAAGTGACTTGAACCCACAACTGGACACCTGCCAGCCACCGAGCAACCACCAACCTATCAATGGTGCAGCTCCACTCAGCCCATATGGGCATGCATGCATGTAGAAACGAAAATCTAGCATGGGCCTGAGGTTCCCCATCATGCGTCATCACATGCCAGCTCGAGGTCGCTGCGTGCCAGCATCGCGGCCTTGCCCCTCAGCGCCAGCAGCGCCTCTGCAGCGCCCCGCCTGCCCCGCATCATCTGCTGCAGCTGCTTGCGCTGCGCTGCACTGCCGTAGCTGCTGCTGCCGTTGAACAACAACATGGACACCAGCTCGGGTGTCCCCAGCTGCAGCTCATCCACGTGCGCACGCTTGGAAGAAATCCACTGCAAAATGCCGCTGCCTGGCTGTCGCTCCTGCACAAAGTGGGGCGCCAGCATGAGGCGCTGCTGCGTTCCTGCTGGTCCCTCCGATGCTGCGAGCCTAGCGTAGGCGAGGCTCAGCAGCACTGGCGCTCCTCCGCTGCTGCTGCTGCTGCTGCTGGCAGCAGCCGCCTTCCAGAGCTGCTCCTGCAACGCATCTGCCTCGCGCTCAGACAGCAGCAGCACCTCACCACTGCCTGGGAACAGCAGCAGCGCATCAACCGGCCTCAAGTACTCGTCCAAGCGCCCACCAGCACCCTCAGCCACACCTGCCGCACCGCTGTTGCTGCACACCCTGCGCTGTGACGCAGCAGTTGTGCACACAAAGTTGGCACTGCAGTACACGTTGCGGGACCAGGCGATGCTCCTCAAGCCCCCACCTGCCAGCAGCAGATCAGGAACCTGGGACAGCTGCATTACGGACAGCATGTGGCCAGCTTCACTGCACAACTGCTTCACTGAGCTGACGCCTGACTGATGTACTGCACTGTACTGCCAGTCACTCTCTGCTGCAGGTGTAACTAGCGGCGGCTGTACCTCCACTTCTTCTTCTTGCTCTTCTTCCTCCTGAAGTTCACGCTCAACTTCTTCACTCAGCCCACTGCCTGCAATGACACTGTAACCCTTCCCAAGCTGCTGCCCTTTCACCTGTATCTGGGTTATCACTGAGTGACAAGACAGCACCCCATCTGACAGCTTCGTCCCACCCCCGCTGCTGCTGCTGCTGCTGCTGCTGCTGGCTGCTGCTGCACAGGTGCTTGTGCCTTGCTGCCATCACAGCCAGCACCTGCCCGACCGGCTCGGGTGCCCTGCCGGCTCCATACAGCTCATCAAGCTGCAGCTTCTCTGCCTGCAGAGCCAGCTCGGGCGCTCCCTTGGTGGCAGCAAAGTGGCAGCCCTGAGAAGCCCACTCAGCCACGCCAGCCTGCGAGCCCTTCACCGTGTTGTGCATCGTCCACTGCAGCAGCTGCAGCATACTGGGCTCACCATCGCAGCGGCAAGACATGGTGCTAGCCCTGCTGCTGCTGCTGCTGCTGCTGCTGCTGCTGCTGCTGCTGCTGCTGGCGGCGTGTCGTGCTGCCGCTGCTCGTATCTTGTTGGTCACATCGGGCAGGCCCATCACCAGCAGCGTCTGGCCCCTGCCCAGCTGGCGCAGCCTGCCTGCAGCCTGCCAGGACAAACAGCAGGAATGGGGTCGAAGAGCAGCGGCAGCAGCACTGCCGGGCTCAACAAGACAGCATTGCTGGCAGCCCTGTGGGTTCATGTGCTGGTTGCGTGCATATGCTGGCCAGGTCAACCAATTAAATGAAAGCAGCTCATCCCAAGCATCATTTTGGCGATTAGATTCGAGCTTGCACGAGCACAATGATTAATCTAGAGCTTCCTTTGACCTAGGTGGTGAAGGCTACCACAGCCGCACCTCAAAACGAGCACGCTGTCAGCACGAAACAGAAGCACAACTAGCACACATCACCTGGCAATCTTGACCAGCTCAAGCAACGCAGCATCCTTCAGTGGTGATTGCCCAGCTGAAGCAGTGTCGCCGCAAGATCACACGGCGGCTAATGCGGCAGCCTCAGCCGCTTCTGCCTTTAGTGAAATTCTGGATGGCCGCCCTGGCATAGGGAACGGTCGTCAAGTGTCTGGCTGCGACCAGGCAGCTCCACGTTGTTGCCGGCATAACATGTCATGTAACTTGTGACGTACATCAGACACTCACCTGCATGAGCTTGTCTTTCTGCAGCCCGGTTGCCACGGTGAGCAGCCCAAGCGCAGTCTGCCGCAGCCGCAGGTCAGCCCCCCTGCAGCGGGCGTCGTCAAACACCACAAAGCAGTCCGCCTCCTGCAGGTGGCTCCTGGACTTGGCGCTGCAGCGGCCCTGCGCATCCTGGATCATCCACTGCCTGGTTGCTGGGGAGTGGAAGCAGACACCATGAAAGCGGGCATGGTCCAGGCGCTGCAGCAGGTAGGGCACAAATACACTACGGCACAGATGCAGACCGCAGGAAGCAGGTGGCAGGAGTCGCACTCTCTCAGCACTGTTGGAGCTGGACACAGCTTTGCTGCAGGGCAAGGAGGCTAAGCAGCTGACGTAGCAGCAACATAGAGCAGCAGCTAGGTGACGGTGACACGGCAATGCACAAACAAGGAACAATGGGTACATGGGGCAGACACAACATGACCAGACATACCATCATGGCACGGTAACAGCTGTGGTGGCGCTTGCAATGCATACATAACATTACATTACATTAAATGCACACGCAACGTCGGCGCTGCCGTGGCCGCCTCACCCCGGCTCCACTCCTGCCAGCAGTGCCCCGCAGTCCAGCAGCGCGTCAGCCTTGGCAGCCACAGCTGCATCAAGCAGCAGCTGCCAGTCAGGCACCTGGCAGCAGCCAAGCGACCAGCACACACCAGTGACACCAAACTTGCTCAAATGGTTATTGCAATGCAGACAGACCCTGTAGGTACCAACAAGCAGCAGCAGCTGCCATGCAGGCATTTTTGGCACACAATAACACAGGCAGGTGAGGAAGCAAGGATGCAGCATGCAGCAACAAGCGACAGGGTGATCAGTGCTCATCAAGGGATCTGCCACCCAGTGCATCGTGTCCCACCGCTGACGGTCGCAGCACTGATTGATCTCACAGCTGCCTAGCAGCAGCATGCATGGTGTGCTAATGGCAGCCGGGAGGCAAACGGTTGTCACTCCTCCCTGAATGGCGGCCCCAGCGAGACATCATCAGCAGAGCAGTTGTTTACAAAGCCAGGTTGTGTTCGTACAACCATTCTAACTTCCGTGGTGCTGTGAGCATGTAAGCAAATAGCACGCCGCCAACAGCACTGGTCGCTTTAGGTATGTGGCAGCCCCTTGTCGAACCTGCTTGGTGCTGCCGCCGCTGCTGCCGCCGCTGCTGCTGCCTGCCGCTGGCCTCTGCAGCTCCTTGTATGTCGCCAGCTGCTGCAGCAGCTGCAGCATCTTGCCGTTTGTGCCCTGCAGCTGCTCATCCTGCGGCTCAGCCTGCTGCACCTGCAGCGGCAGCAGCCTGTGGTGGTCGTTCGTACCGCTGAAGCCCACAGCAGCCCCAGCTGCGTTCTCTGCCAGGTGCCAGGACGTGGCGGTGAGGCGGAACGCGTACTGCTTGCTCTCGCTGGGCAGCACACAGTGGGTGAGCCAGAAGTCGACCGCTGCTTGGTTGTGGCTGAAGTAGCGATGCAGCAGCTGCAGCTGCTGGGCGTTGGTGAGGTCCAGCTTGATCGCTGCGTCAATGGCTGGGGCATCCTCTGCAGGATGAATGGACAGCGTGGGCGACAGCACACACCGATGGTACAGTAATTAGCAGCACACATGGGCCTTTCTGTTGAAATGTTTGCCAGGAAGTATCTTTGCTCTGTGTCAACCAAGCTACAGCAAAGACGTGCCATCCCTTTCAGGTACACATGTTGAAAGAGCAGTGAACCAGAACAAAACACAGCCACATGTTGAGTTGCTTAGCCAAAGCAAAGTGTGGTTCTGCGCAGAGTGTGCTGCAGCTGCCCTGCCCTGCCCGATCCCACCTGGCGGTATGTGGGGCATGCTCAGTGGCAGCCACTCTCCTTCATAAACCGCCCGCTGCTCAGTGCCACCAAGGCGCAGCAGCACCTGCAGCAGCCAGCAGATGATGCCGAAGCATCGCCCCATTACCGCTCTGCTAAGCTGGGCAGCTGCTGCCTTGCATGCGCACAGCACTAGGCGCGCACAGGTGTCCACCTCCCAGGCGCTGCACTCCACACACACGACAGGAATCTGACAACATTGTGCTTCACATCACATGCCTGACCAAACAAAGAAATGGGTACCCCAACCAGGAGCTGCGTCATGACATTTCGTCTTTGATGTCAAAACATCTCCAGGACTGGATCCGGACCTCATGCGCTAGCCCAGCAAGCAAAAACTTCTCTGAAAACAACACTGACACATCCGTCGATTGTGTCCGAGGTGCCTCGCAATCAACGCTGCAGCTTGCTGCAGGCGCACACACCAGACACACACCACAGCTGCTGCACCACAAGCACTGCCCTGCCGCTCACCTGCAGTGCTGCCTTGAGCTGCTCTTTGCTCAGCCCGTCGCCGTAATAGGCGAGGTGGCTCAGCAGCAGCGCCACGTCCGGCTGCGCAAACTCGGAGCGCTCGTCAGGCGTGTCGGCAGCCCTGAAGGGCACCGCCATGCGCTTGGCGGCATGCGGCAGCCTGCAATGCGCGGCAGGCGCAACAGCGTGCAAATCAGCTCCCACGAGATGGCCATGTGCATGCAGCAACTTGGCAGCCGCACGGCACAAACAGCGGTGATGGGTCATGGAGGTGAAATGGCATAGCACCACAAAGTCTGCCAACCACACTCCACGTAGCAGCCTGCAACAGGCAGCAGACGCAATGAAAGCAATGTGAAAGTAATGTGAAAGCAATGTGAAAGCAATGTGAAAGCTTTTGAACCATTTGGAGGTTTGTCCCATACGTGGGGTAGTATAGCCTCTTGTCAGCCGGGTGGTTCGCATATGATGACCTTTATGCGGCAACAACCTGCTCATGTGGCTGCCTTTGTGCATTGTTGCTATTTGGTGCGCTGCCACCCGGAGGCGGACCCTGAGTCCTTCTTGTCTTCGGTTTCTGTCGCTCAAGCGATCGATGCAGCGGACGAATTTTCTCTGCTGATTCTTCTGTTTGTTCTGATGACGATGATATATTCTATGAGGTCTCCCCCCCCCCAATGAGCCTCTCGTTGGCTCCTGAATGGGGTTCCCACTCCTTGTTGGTGGAGCATGTAATGTAATGTAATGTATGAAAGCAATGCAGCACCGTCTGTCCCTCAAACAGCACTGCCATGCTGGTCGGTTGCAGGCATGCAGCAGCTTGTGGCACTCATCCACAGCAACCGTGGCCAGCATGTGGGAGTACAGCGAGACGGCGGTCGGCATGCCCATGTGCCAGATCCACAGCAGTAGTACACACCAAGCTTAGCAATACACGCAGCATATCTATGTTTTTGGCTGGCCCACACTCCCTCTTCAGCCCACACACCACTGGATATGGGTTTGTACTGCCACGAGCGCGGCTGCTGCACCAGTAACATCAGGTGCTGACACTGCCCTCCGCCTCCAGGTGTTGTGCAAGCAGTGCACCAACATACCACACAAACCACCATCCAGGCATGGCCCCGTGCCGCAGCTTTGTCAAACATTGAACAGCTGCGTCCATTCCGCTATCACCTGTTCACGCCGTAGTCCACCCGGTGCCGCTTCTGCAGGCCATGCACCAACAGCCCACACGCCAACAGGCCACGCAGCGCCAGCAGCTGCGCCTGCTGCGTGTCATCCAGGCTGGCCAGGGGCCCGCTGCTGCTGAGCAGCTGGTTGGCGTCAACTGACCTGTCTGTGATGCACCTGAGGATGGCGCCCTGCAGGCGGCAGCAGCAGAAGCAGTAGCAGCAGCACCTGCTTATCAGGCAACATAAGGCAAGCATGAAAGCAGTTGCGGAGCTGGGCAGAAAGTGCCGGGTATGTGTGCTTGAAAGTCATCCCTCAGCACAATGTTCAAAGCAAGTACACTTGGACAATCGCCAGTGCTGCTGCCTGTGTGCCGAGTAAAAGTGGCACGGCATGTAGTGATGCTGCAGCTCAGCCATTAATTGTTGCACGTAGACACCAAACCAGGATTTTGAATTGAAGACAGGCTGCCCGAGCGTACCGTTCAACATCGGATGTCAGTGCTCACCTGCTTGCTGCGGCAAGGGTGCTGTGCCAGCCAGCGCATGCTGTAGGGCAGCTGCTGCAGCAGCTGTTGTGCTACTGCCACTTGCAAGCCGGGTGCTGCTGCCTCCAACGCCTCTCCTGGCAGCAGCTGCAGCCCACACATGGCCCCGGGCTTCCTGCAGCAGCAGCAGCAGCAGCAGCAGCAGCCAGCAGCAGCAGCAGCAGCAGCAGCAGCAGCAGCAGCAGCAGCAGCAGCAGCAGCAGCAGCAGCAGCAGCAGCAGCAGCAGCAGCAGCAGCAGCAGCAGCAGCCAGCAGCAGCAGCAGCAGCAGCAGCAGCAGCAGCAGCAGCAGCAGCAGCAGCAGCAGCAGCAGCAGCAGCATAAGTAACAATGACAACAGCAGCAACAGCAGCAGTAACCGCGGTATCAAATGGCAGTCCACACATGACCCCAGGCATTTGGCAGTTACTCGCACAAACACAGAAGCGGCAACAGCAGCAGCAGCAAGCGGCATGTGTGACGCCACAAAGGACCGCTTCCACCGACCACATGCATTTGGTGCAGGCTTCCCTGCAGCTTGAATTTGCCGTTGAGACCGCTACAAAGACACATGCAAGCGCAACTGCCTCCACCAACAGCCAGAGTGTACACACAGCACAAAGCTTCCTGCGCAATGTTTCCTGCAGCCTGCAGCCTGCATGTGCAGTTTGTGGCCACCACGCAACAACCAATCCGCAATCGCTGCTCAGCGCACCTTGCCTTGCTTGCACTGCAGACCTGACCAGTCTGCCGCTGCAAAGCCACACCACTGCCGCCTGAGCATGCTGTGCTGCCATGCACACATCACAGCACATGAGCGGTCAAGCCACACCACAGCAGCTGGAGCCGCACCTGTCAGGCGCTGCCTGCCACACCGCCGTACTTGGGTCGGTCGCGGCAGGGTGGGCAGCGTCCACCATGCCGCGCAGCACATGCGCCACCGCCTGCACCGCTGCCGCGCGCTCAGCCAGCCAGGGCAGCTCCTGGGGGTCACCGCACGCATACACCAGCTGGTACCTGCACAGCGCATCGGCACAGCAGGACGAGGGGTCATCGCAAGCGCAACAACACAGATGCGGTGCGCAAAGATGCTTCTTGAACTGGTGACACTGCAGGCACAAGCGCGTACGGCTGCAAAGTACAAGTGCAGCAGGGTAAGCTGCAGGCATACACCAGCTGGTACCTGGCAGCTGCAGCAGCAGCAGCAGGGCATAGGCGCGGTTCAGCTTGGCTTGTATGATGAGCGCTGCACCCAGATATGCCGAGGACAACACCCCACGCCAGTCAAGCAGCTGGTACCAGACAGGCGTCAGCAAATCAGCAAGCAGCAGCCCGACTTGCAAGAACCACCTGCCAAATCATCTGCAAGGCCAGCAGTACCTATGGTGCAGCAGTTCGTCGCTCTCGTCCAGCAGGTCGAGGTACGGCAGCTTGAACAGTGCTGCCAGCTCAGCAGCCACTGCCTGCTGTTCGCCATCCTCCCACAGCTCGCGCCACTTGTGCTCCAGGGAGAGGCGGTGCTCGGGTGCCACCAGCAGCAGGCCACCGGCCTGCAGGGAGTAACAAGCACAGGTCTCAGCTCGTATGGCACACAGGGAGAGCAGCATCCCTTGCATCCGTGGCAGCTGCCCCTACTGGTTGCAACCAGCTGCAGACCTCCAGCATGCAGCAGGCACCAGCACATGACACAAGAAATTGAGTAAAGTGTCCAGACCAAAACCAAAATACTGCAACCGTGTCGAGGCACAGGCTTGCCCTGGTGTGCGAATGCGCCAACAAGTGCAGGCCCTGCCGACAGCTCACCATGCATTACAGTGCTGTCTGCTTCTGAACTAGCCCAACTTCCAGCAACATCCACAGCAGCACCATGTTGGTTATATGACATGCCTTTTATCAAGTAGAACGAAAGTCAATGAGACAGGTGCTCCAAACAACCAAACCAGGCAGATGTATTGCCCAAGCCCAGCATTGGCAGCAGCAGCGCCGCCACGGTAATCCCAACCATTTATTGTAAAGACTGTCAGCGCCCACCTGCTGGCAGTAGTGCAGCGCTGCACGCATCGCCCGCACGCTCTGCTGCTGCAGCCGTATTTGCCTGTGGAAGGGCAGCGTGAACAGCTTCACCCCCAGCACGCTCGCGGTGAGTGTCTGCGCCAGGTGGGCGTGCGCCTCTGGCAGCAGCTTGCCCAGGAAGTGCAGACGCACCTGCCAGCAGCAGCAGCAGCAGCAGCAGCACGTGATGCCTGGAGAAGCCGCAATCAGTCTGGTGTTGGTGGGATATGGGCGGATGGGCAGGCCAAACACCCGCAGTCATGGATACCATACACCTTTTACCTACAGGGTGAGATGACTGCTTGGCATGGACTGTAGGCACGAACAAGTGTTTGACAAGGCATGCCACACATATACACAAACCAGTGTATAATCGCTCACCAGCCGGCTGCCGTCCGCCCAGTGCAGTGCAAGCATGGGCAGTATCACCCTCGTCTTGCCCTCGCCCATGTTGAGCTGCGAGATAGCACCAGGCTGCTGCATCAGCAGCTCCGCCACGCGGTACTGTGCGGGGCGTATCTGCAGCTGCCCCACCACCTCAAAGACCAGCCACTTGGGGTGGGCGGCAGGGTCCCAGCTGCGGTGCACTTGCAACTCCTGCAGCAGGATCAGCCACACGCTCCTGTGCACTAGTAACAAACACTTGGCAAGTGCAAATGCACAGGGGCTGGAACTAAGTAGCTGGCAAACAAACATCTGCAGGTTGCAGAGGCCAGCCCCGTTGAGAATCATGCAGCTTGCTAGCGGCAACCATCCCCATCAGCGCATTACCTGCACTGCTGACGTGTGGTGCTTTGATGTCAAGTGACTCGTGTTGGTAGCAGCTTCAAGCAGCCTGCTGCCTTGAAGCAGGGGATCCAGTAATAACCCCAAAGCTTGTAAGAGGCGTATGTATATAATGACTCACCCTTATCAGCAGTGCCTGCATTTCAGGTCCAGCTGCCGCAAGCTGCGCCAGCCGCCCCAGCCTGTCTTCCAGCACACACAGCTGCATCCACCCCAGAATCCCATCACGCAGCTGCTGCGCCGCTGCTGGCGACAGAAACGGGTTAAGTTCTGTCAGTAGCTGCGGCTGCACGATGCAGCGCAACAGGTCCAGAGGTGCTGCTGCTGCAGCGGCACCTGACAGCCGCAGCAGCCTGAAGCATGCTGCAGGGGAAGGCTTGTTTGGCTGGTCAATGGCAGCAGGTATGGCTGAAAGGTGCTGCAGCAGGTATGACTCAGCTGCTTGCCTGCTGGACTGCACGAAAGCCTGCCAGTGCAGCAGTAGAGGGGCAGCATCAGGCAAATTGTAAGCTGATCAGGCCAGGCAAGAATGCATGCAACATGCATTCCATGCAGTCTGGGTGATTGTGCATTATGTGAAATACTGTTCAGCATGAAGTTGCTTGCAAGCTCCGCCCATCAACGGGGACCCAAGAGCATCAGCTCTGATGCTGACCATCACAAGTCAAAGGAATGCTAGCAGGGGGCTGTCGCATGCATCTGATGCATTGCAGTACAGCCCGCTCAGCACATCGCCATACACCACGTCCGAGCACCCTGCTCTTTGTCACACCTGCTGCTGCTGCAACGTGCCGGCAGCTCCTGGCACCACCCCTGATGACACATTATAATAGAAACCTACCTGCAGCTGCTGCACAGTGTTTTCACAGCTAGGCACCACCTCTGTTGGCTCAGGGTGGCTGTGATGGCAGCGCCAGCTGCGTTGCAGCTCCTCATGCATGTCCCTCTCCAGCGGCAGAGCCTGGTTGCAGCTCAGAGGGTACTTCGGCAGGTCTGAGGGCTGTTTGGGCTGTGCTGCAGGCACCAGCCGCTGCAGCTGCTGCTCTGCGTCCTTGACAAACCCTGCTGCAACTGGGAAGGCGGGAAGCTGCTGAATCGGGTTGAACAGACCAAACCTGCGCCAGGCGGGCACATGCTTGCTGCTGCTGCTGCTGCTGCTGCTGCTGCTGCTGCTGCTGAGAGGCTGTCCCGAATGCAGCAGCCATTGCTCCTCTGTGGCAGACAACTGCATGCGAGGGTTCAAGCAGAAGCCACCAGGCCCAACCCTGCGAGCTTGCAGCAGGTAGGCAGTCGCTGCGTCAGGTTCTAAGCTGCCTGCCACGTCTGCTGCCGTTGCTGCTGTTGCTGCTGTGCCGGTGCCGGCGCCGCTGCTGCTCGCGTACAGGTGCTGCAGCTGACTAGAGCTTGACAGCAAGTCATGAGCCAGCAGGCGCAAGCCAGGTGCCAGGTAGCCAGCGAGATTGTGTGCCGACATCAACTGCTGCTGCTCTTCAGAGAGGAGAGGCTGCATGCCCCAGCTTTCCCGCAACAGCTGCATTGCACTTTGCGCTCCTGTTGCCTGGCTGTTGGGTTCTGGCAGCAGCGACGCTGTTGCTGCATGCAGTGCTGCCAGCTGCAGGCGTGCCAGCTTGCCGGATGGAGCACACAGGCGACCGAAGCGACTGTGCTCCTCATAGGTGTGCGCCTGGAAGGAGGCAGGGTCATCAGCAAGCGGGGAGCAGCAGCAGCAGTGATGGCGACAGCAACGTATAAGCTGCGCGTGCAAGAGAGATTTGTTAGTTGCAGCAACAGGCTCAGCTGCTCAGCAGACGATCCCGAACACGATATTTGCAGTTTGGGGTGCAGCGCCGCACAAAGATCAGCTCTGCTAAGTGTAAATAGCAGTCAACATGCCAAACGGAGACTTGAAAGGCACTGTACGTTAGTACATACATGATGGTGTGCTGCATGTGACATCACGCCAGGACTGCTGCTGATGGCAGCAGCACGCCCCACTCACGCTAAGTTTCGCAGCGCTTGCCCCATCCAAGGTGATGCTGATGCGCTCCTGCCCGTAGCCGCGGCTGCCCTCGCTGCTGCGGCACACGCTGCCGGCAGGGACCAACACGAGCGTGCTGCTGCGCCCAGCACCAAGCAACACGGTGCTGCTGCTGCTGCTGCCGCTGCTGCTGCTGCCGCTGCTGCTGCTGCTGCTGTCAGGCTGGCTCTGCAGCACGAGGTACTGCGTGAACTCCGGAAGTGTGTATGTGCAGGCTGCATGCTGCCCAGATGCTGCCGCAACTTGCTGCTGCTGCTGTTCAGACACCAGCAGTTGCTGCTCTGACAGCACATAGCCCCTGTAGTCCTTAGAAGCCAGTCTGCCATTTGGCTGCAGTTCGAACTCCAGTCCAAACCTTGGAAACTCAAAGCAGGCTCCTGCAGGAACCGCTTGCACCTCGCTGCTGCTGCTGCTGCTGCTGCTGCTGCTGCTGCTGCCACATGGCACATACGCATGCACAAACTGCAGCTGTTCAAATTTGCCCAGCACGCGCATGACGCGGGAGCCTGGCTGCATCAGCACCAGTTGCTGTGCTGACAGCTGCTGCTCGTGCTGCTGCTGAGTCAGCAGCTGCCACCAGTGGCAGGACTTGCTGAGGTGGCGGGGCACCCGCCAGCAGGTGAAGGCTGCCTGCTGGCCTGACAACCCTGCTGCTGCTGCTGTGGGTGCAGCAGCAGCAGCTGCTGTCGTATTGTACTTGATGATGCACTGGGGGCTGTGGTCTTGGAAGGTGGGAGGGCGCAGCACGATGATTTGCTCCTCCCTGCAGCAGCAGCAGCAGCAGCACGCAGTAGGGCACAGGGCATGGAGCATGAGCCAATGTATGACACGAGCATGCACATTTGGCGAGCATAAGTTGCACCGCGGCAGTGCCACAACCACTGCTGCTGCTGCTGCTGTTGCTGCTGCTGCTGTTGCTGCCACCCCAACACCATTATGTGGCTGAAACTATAGCTAGGTACTCTTTGATGCAGTGAAGAGCTAGCAACTGCGGTACAAGTACAGAGCATGAATGCGATTCAACGCCACAAGGCGACGCAGCACCAGCAAGTTGTCTGTTTTGCATCCTTGATGATCACCTGCAGAGCCAGTGGCTGTACAGCTCTCTCAGCCGGACTGGCAGCTGACCGCCCCACTGGCCACAGCTGGCATTACGCCCAACATCCAGCAGCTCAAGCCTCAGCTGCTGCCTGCCTGCCTGGGTCGTGTCGAGCTCTGTTACCACCAACTGCTGCTGGTCATCCTCTGCTGCTGCTGCTGCTGCTGCTGCAAGGTAGAACACATAGTAGCGGCCATGTACTGCCTTGATGGTCCGAAGTTCACCCTGCTTGGTCTTGGCCACGTGAAAGTTCACACTGTGGCAGCAGCAGCAGCAGCAGCGGCAGCAGCAGTGGTCCAGTCGATTAGCAGTGCTGTGCACTCCTACGAGTGTACCAGCTTACCAGTCGCTACAAGATGCCAACTGAACTTGGCTGGGATCAGCCACCAGGTGCAGACCGTAAGGTCAACGTGGTGCATCAGTAGTTGTAGAGCCGGTGACAAATACTTCTCCAAGCCAAGCGGGCCTAGGTGTGCAGGGCTGTCGCAAAAATAACATGTGGGCTGCTGCTGCATATCACATGAATACAGCTGAGCTCCAATTGGTGCATTGAAGTTGAGGGGTCGGGGAGCACAGTAGAACTCCAAACAGGTAAGCCCGGTTGTTGCAGGGCTGTACCTGCAGTGATAGATGTGGGCATCTGCGGCAGCAGCCTCACCTGCCAAAGGTTCTGATGAACAGCCGGTGTGAGGTCACCTCCAGTGGCAGCCGCCCAGGTGGTGCCCCGTCAAGCAATACTGTGCCGTCGAGCACGTTGAAGCTGAACATGTGCTGCTCACTGCCTGCCGACACAGCCTGGTAGCTCGCCAGCTGCTCACAGTAGCGAGGTGCGGTAGAAGTAGGCTGACTCAGCTGCTGCCAGCTCAGCTGATCAGGCACCCACTCCAGCACACAACGTACTGCCGCAGTAACCAACTGCGGCTGCTCAGCCAGCACCGCTGTTATGTCAGGCAGCCGCCGCGCCACAACATTGTGGCAGCGCACATGCAGGAGCGCCAAGTCCTGCACTGCTGCAGCGTCACCGTCAAAGTAGATGTCACTGTGCTTGATCTGCGCGATCAGCTGCAGCATGTGTCGCACATCTGCTGCCGTCAGTGCGCCAGCGTTATAACACAAAAGTGACAACATGCGGGACCTGCTCTGCTTTGCAATCAGCTGGCACGCCACCTCGTCATTCCCCTGCCGCTCCTCTTTGCTGATCTGCTGCTGCAGCTCGTCTGCAACCCTGCTGGTCATAGCTGCAAATTGCCGCGCAACGTGCTGCGCTGGAGCATGCCAGTCTGACAGGTAGCTGGCGAGCTCCCCCAGCAGCAGCACTGCCTCGTGCTCCCGCGGCTTGGGGTCCAGCTCAGCAGCCAGCAGCTGCAGCTCCATGCACAGCGCGTCCAGCACGCCACCCTCTTCGCCCCAGCCGCTGCGCCACAGCAGCGACATGCTGCTACCGCCACTGCTGCTGCTGCTGCTGCTGCTGCTTGCCGGCACCAGCGTATGGCAGTCCGCCAAACCCCTTACGAGAAATCACAAGACAGTACCTCTGTGCAAGGCCACAGTACAGGAACACTAGGGTTATACACCAGACGAGAGCTTCGAGTATCATTTGTCCGACAGAGGGATTGTAAATTGGGTGAAGGGCCGGACTGCTGGTTCTCCTTTTATATGGAGGTGGCAGCCCATCGACGTTGGGTAACAGATTACCCTCAGGCCTCCCGTCGATTACGAATCCATTACGGATGTAATCCCTGATGACACCCAGCTTCCGCTGAGTCTAAGGTTATCAGACCTATCGGCTTATAGGCTTATAAGACAGCTTCCGCTGTACTGCATTCCTGCAAGCATATTCAATGTACTGCCCACTGCTAAGTCCACAGTGGTGTGCTACACTCCTCCCCACCTAAATCCAGGTCAGTATGAGCTGCACAAAACATAAGGTCACCGTTCAATATCAGCATCAGTCGCTGAGTCCCAGAACGACCGCAGTGCTGCAACATTAACATTACGTTCTGGCTCCCAAGTGTTATGTTCCTTGCCGTAACCTTTCCATTGTATCAAGTATCGCTTTGTTTTAGGCCTGTATCGTAGAATAGCTTCCACTTCAAATAACGGGCCCGTTTCATCTACTGATAACGGCAAAGGCGGCGGCTGGACAGAGCCGTCCGTCCGGTAAGGCTTCAACAGCGATACATGAAACACTGGATGTACACGTAAAGAAGTAGGTAATTCCAACTCATAAGAAACAGAACCCTTCCGGGCCTTTACCTTGAAAGGTCCTACATACCGTGGCAGTAGCTTCTGCGTGCCAGGGCTTTTTATTCTTATATTTTCTGTACTTAGCAAAACTTGCTGGCCAACATCAAACTCCACATTCCTGCGATCAGCATCTGCTGTAGATTTCTGACGCTGCTGTGCTTTGTGCCACAATTCCTTGGCCTGCTTTACCGCAGACTCGATATTTGACACAAAGTCAGTAGCGGCAGGTACATTACTGTCTAAACCTTCAGTTTGAACAGACACTGGTGATGTTGGGTGATAACCATACGTCATGTAAACAGGTGTCATGCCAATGCTTTCCTGGAATGAATTGTTAATGGCAAACTCAGCCACCGGAAGCAACACATCCCAATTATCTTGTTTTGGCGAGACAAAATGACGTAAGTACTCTTCCAGCACTCTATTGACGCGTTCTGTTTGCGCATTGCTCTGTGGGTGAAATGCAGTAGACATCAGGCTCTTTATTCCCCACAGTTGCAACACTGCCTGCCAGAATTTACTTGTGAACTTCACATCTCTGTCTGACACAATTGATCTTGGCAAGCCGTGATGCTTTGCAATATGCTGCACAAACAGTTGAGCTACTTCCGCAGCATCCACGTCACACCTGGTTGGAATCAAATGCACAAGCTTACTCAATCTGTCAATGACAACAAGAATTGAGTCATGTTCCTGCTTTGTGCATGGCAGCTGTGTTATAAAATCCATTCCAATTGACTCCCATTTACTGGAAGGAATGGGTAAAGGTTGCAACAGGCCTGCGGGCTTCTTGTTAGAAGGTTTGTTGGTTTGACACTCATGGCAATTTTGCACATGTGTTTCCACATCATGTTTCATTCCTGGCCACCAGTACCCTCCGGGTCTACAGAGGCTTTGGTAAGTTTTGGCCACAGCAAAATGCCCTCCTGTCAGTGTGTTGTGGTGAGCTCTTACGATCTCTTGCCTAAGGCGTCCCTCGGGCGGTACCACCACACAGTTATTCCTAAACCAAAGGCCCTGCTTTTCCTGCAACGTGTTACGCATTTTCCTGCTGAGCTTATTTACATAAGCATTAGCTGCCGAACGAATCCGTTCATTCCAATTTTCCCAGGTGTCAGCATTGCCTGCTGAGTCAGCATTCCCTGCTGAGTCAGCATTCCCTGCTGAGGCAGCATTCCCTGCTGAGCCACTTCCTGTGGCACGGCCATTTACTGGCACACTCTGCTGACCCAACCACCGCACACGCTTCCCTTTCCTGCCCCCTTGCTTACTTGAAGTGCCCTCAGGTAAGCTCCTTTTGCTTGGTTGTTGGATCCCCTTTCCGGCAGCAACCTTCTTGATGAATTGCTTGGCAGCCTCGGCTGCAGACCTGGCCTTCTTTGGCGGGTCAGTGGGCAACGGGATTGGCACTCGTGCTCTCTTGCGTGTAGACCCTGCAGTGGGAACAGTCTTCCTGGCAGCAGAGTGAGTAGCGTCCGACTGTGTCTCCTCCCCCCCTAAACCCGAACGTGTCAAGACAGAAATTTGTGAACGTTCGATAGAATTAGGGATGCGAGACAGCGGATCTGCTACATTATATCTGCCTGCTCTGTGCTCCCATGTGTAGTTGAACCGCGATAGATATTCCATCCATCTAGCCTGTCTGCCATGTATACTTGACTGATTGTCCAAGTGTAACAAGGTCTGATGGTCCGTAACAAGACGGAACGGAGGACCCCCTTCCAGATAGCAACGCCAAGTTTTCAGTGCATGCAGCACAGCCAATGCCTCACGCTCATAAGAGATGTAATTCTTTTCTGCAGCGTTCAATTTCCTTGATTCAAAGGCAATTGGATGACCATCTTGCAACAGCACTGCACCTAAAGAATGATTGCTGGCGTCTACAACCACCTCGAAGGGTTTTGTAAAATCTGGCATGGCTAAGACAGGTGCGGATGTCAGAGCATTTTTCAATTCCTGAAAGGCAGATATGCAACGCGTGTCCATGTTGAAGGGCACCTTCTTACGAAGTAGGTTTGTCAAGGGCAAGGCAATTTCAGCAAACCTGTGCATAAATCGCCGGAAGAAATTTACCAGGCCTAGAAACGATCGCAACTCGTGCAAATTTCCAGGCACTGGCCAGTCCTTGACCGCACTGACCTTTGCAGGGTCAGGGCAAACCGTGTTCCTGCCCACAATATGCCCCAAGTACTTGATTTCCGGCATATTGAATTTGCATTTTGCAGCGTTACAATGCAAGTTGTTTTTCTGCAAAGCGGTGAACACCTGTTCCAGGTGATCCAGGTGCTCCTCTGGTGATTTTGAATAGATCAAGATATCATCTATGAAAACCACCACAAATTTTCCAATAAATGGAGCTAATACCTGGTTCATGACACGCATAAACGTTGCGGGAGCGTTGCAATACAATACAATACATCTTCAGGATTGAAACCTGACCTCAGGCACTAGCCCAGCGAGCCGCTACTCCGCTCATGAGGTGATCGTAGTTGTACCCAGTCTTTCCTTCATTGTTTGGGCGATCGAAACCACCCGCGCAAGTCCGTCAATTCCAGTTGCTTTTTATGCCCAGCCACGGGCGGTTGCACAGGCCAAAAGCCAATACACGCCACTCGTATAAACCCATGGGTGTTTTAAAAGCTGTTTTGGCCTGATCCTCTGGTGCCAATCTCAACTGAAAATAGCCTTGTGCCAAGTCCAGCGCAGAATAGACTGTTGCGCCCCTTAGTTGATCAAGCAGATCTGTGATGTGTGGCAGGGGATACCTGTCCTTGACGGTTTGCTTATTTAGTGCCCGCCAATCAACACACATGCGCAAAGAGCCATCCGGTTTTGGCACAAAAATTACTGATGCACCATACGGGCTGGTACTTGGAACAATGAAACCCCTGCGCAGAAGATCCTTGACTTGACGTTCAACATCTTCTTTTTCACGCGGAGACAACCGGTATAGTGGCCTGTTTACTGGCCTGGCACCAGGGATTTCTGGGATTGCATGTACTGCGGCTTCTGAAAGAGGAGGTGCATTAGGCATATCATCTTTTGGTGGGAAGACTGCCTTGTACTTTTCCAGTAGTGCCTGCAGCTTGTCTTCCGATACAAGCCCGTCCTTTTCCAGGACATTTACAGCAGAACTTTGCAAGCTTCTTACAGAAACAGTAAATGCTTGACAGTTCTTGCGTAGTGCACGTTTCAGTTGTAACGTACTGATGAGCAACGGCTTTTCATCCTCATATGAAGCAGCAGTAACTGATTCCTGCAAATTCCCAGATTCAGGGCTCTTGACAGAAGCAACACTTATTTTCCTGCTGCCTTTTTTTACTGTCATAGTTGAAGTGGCATAGCATAATAATGCCTGCCTAGACTGTAAATAGGTTTCCCCTAAAATTAGGTCATGATGTGAAGCCATTTTCAAAACAAAACAGTTAACAACATCATGTAGAGCCCCAATTTGCATTCGAAGTGAACAGGCACCAAGCACTCGGGCAGATTCCCCTGACGCTAGAGTAGCTTGGCCAGCTTGAGGTAAAACATGAACCCCAGCTCTGCTCACCCATTGTTCGCTCACAAAGTTATGTGACGCCTGGCTGTCAGCAGCGATCTTGGCCTGTTGACCCGCCAGCTTGCCCATAAAAGTCATAGTAAGCTGGCCCGATGTGAAGGCAGATGCGCTGGCAGTAGCGACACTTGGAGCAGCATAAACCAGCTTAGATGGGTACTTGGCAAGGGTACCTGCAGGAAACTCACGCAGCACTGACATGCCCTTCAAGTGATGGTTAAATTTAGCGGATGGCCAGTGAGGTACTAGCAAGCAGGCTGAAGTAGACAATGGTGCACTTTTAGCTGCAACACTGTATTGCCTGACCATACTTGCGACTGTACTGCCATCACTCAAAGCAACAAGCATAGTGTGCTGTCCTGCAAGATCCTTGCAAGATTCCACATCAGCAATAGTGCATGCAAAGGGCTGCGTCTGCTGTTGTGCATAAGCAATTGCTGCTGTGATTGCTTGAACCCGGCTTGTGACAAGACCCTCAGGCGTAGAGACAGTTTGAGATGGATTTGTTACCAAAGGCACCTCAACACCAGTAGGGTTCTGCTGATCCGCAGATTCTACAGCTGCAACAACACCAACACAATCATTCCGACCATCCTGTTCAACTGGCTTTCCACAAGTTGGCTGCTGCACACTGGAGACCTGGCCACAAGCCCAACCACCCTATTGTGGCGGTGAATAATTTGGCGGGTTACCCCGCACAGGGTTTGCCGTGCACTCATCCTTCCGATGACCAGCCTCATAGCAGCACCAACATGGCTGCGGCTGCTGTTTCACCATCCAGCTGATCAGATGCGCTGACCGCTGAAAAGTCTTGCCGTTACTGTTTTTGAGGGTGCGCATATTTGCTGGGCTGCCAAAGTTACTTGGCCTCACCTGCCGCTGGTCACGGCTGCCAGACCTTCCGGCCTGCTGCCCACGCCGTGCGGCCGCTGCATAGCTAGATTCACCATTCCGGCCCCGACTGCTGCTGCGACCTCGCTTGAAACCCTGCTGCTGCTGCTGCTGCTGCTGCTGCGGTTTGGCACCAGTGGTGTCAACCAGTGCATCGTTTACAGTTCCGAGCGTTGAAGACATTTCCTGTCCCGTAGTCGCCAATACCGCCCGTAGCGCCTGGACCTGATCAGGTCGACCTCCAGTCATGACTCTCCAGTTGCTGGTTTCTGTCCTCCAGCGACTTGATCTTCCCCTGTTCCAGGCGAAGTTCCTCTTCCAGGATGTTCGAACGGGGCGGGCGACTGCCTTCCGAGTCCGCACTGCTCGAGGGCGGTTCTTCCTGCATTGACTGATCGGAATCAAGTCCCTTCAGCAGGTTCTCGGATGATTCGGGAGAGGCGTCTGCAGAGAGGGTGAACGACACATCAGAAGTGTCAGTATCAGTAATGGCATCGTCTGCATTTCCTGCATCGTCCTGCATGGATGAACCGCTGTCATCATGCTCAATGCCTGTAAAGCTGTTGTGGGAGTCATAGTCTGCAAGAACATCATTCATGCGCTTGAGGCTACCCCACGCATACCGCTCAGCTAACTTGGATGGAATTCCTCGTCCAAGCGCTACTTTACCTGCAGCGACCGCAGTGCGTGTCGCTATTGGCTCCTCTCTCGGAGGGCTCATATGTTCAGACGCGTTCCCGTCTTCTTCATCCATGGGCCTACACAACCACAGACCACAGGATCACTAACGTTGTTCTCAGCTACCACTATGGCAGTCCGCCAAACCCCTTACGAGAAATCACAAGACAGTACCTCTGTGCAAGGCCACAGTACAGGAACACTAGGGTTATACACCAGACGAGAGCTTCGAGTATCATTTGTCCGACAGAGGGATTGTAAATTGGGTGAAGGGCCGGACTGCTGGTTCTCCTTTTATATGGAGGTGGCAGCCCATCGACGTTGGGTAACAGATTACCCTCAGGCCTCCCGTCGATTACGAATCCATTACGGATGTAATCCCTGATGACACCCAGCTTCCGCTGAGTCTAAGGTTATCAGACCTATCGGCTTATAGGCTTATAAGACAGCTTCCGCTGTACTGCATTCCTGCAAGCATATTCAATGTACTGCCCACTGCTAAGTCCACAGTGGTGTGCTACACAGCGTGCCTAGGTGGTACACCTGCATGTAGGCAGCAAGCAGAAGACGCAGCATGCAAGCACCAAGCAAGGGTGCAGCCCTTATCACCTCGCACCACACCAGGGCAGTGCAGCTGGTCAATCCATGGTTGCCCAAAACAGCCTTAGCTAGTTGCACTGCATGCAAACAGCTGGCTGTTGCTCTCAGACCGCACAGCAGCAGATTCCACTGAGCTGGCTCATCCAAACGCCCAACTGCACTGTAAATCATAATATGATTATATGCCGGCAACTGACCAATGCTATGCAGCTGGCAATGCCTTGGGCTGACTGATCTATGCCAGGCAGCACCCACCGTCTGGCGTATCAGCAGCTGCACAGCCGCCTCCCCCAGGGCCTGCTGTGCGTCCTTCTCCCTCAGCAGCACGCACAGCCGGTGCAGCTGGCGTGCGGGGTAGGCGCGCAGGTTGGCCAGCCCGAGGTAGCCGCACCTGGTCAAGCAGCCCAGCATGCCCGACTCTGCAGGCAACAGCATCACAAATGATATGACCAAGCTGGCTTTTGTGGTGTGGGGAATACCAACACTTCAGTGGCAACTGAAGCTGAGGCAGCCAGCGGCAGCAGCAGTATAAACATAAGCAGAGCACGCCGCAAGAGTTGTTTGAAGTGATTGCAAGTTTGTCAGCCGCAGCCAGCGAGGTTCAACGAGGAAAGGAAGTCACACGCTCTTGCAGTGCCTGCGTTCTGCCTGCACACTGCCAGGTTGCATGCGCCCGCTGTTGTGCCTGCCAACATGCCATGAGGGCAACAAGCAGGCGCTTGGACCAACACTGAACAAACAGCAAGCCGCACACATTCCCCCTGCCATCTGAGCAATTGGCAGACACTTAGCTTACCAGCTGCTGTAACGGCACAGTATAGAATATGCTGTAGGGTCTCTGTAAGAGCCGTGCCGTGCTAGCCTTGGTCAGAGGGTTATGACCTAGGCCCTGTTGGCCAAGGACTTGGCTTGTCCAAGTCCTTGGAGGGCCCGACGATGTCGGGGACGGATCAACGTTAATCAAGTAACGTGCCGTCAAGGACGAGGAGTCCTGAGCCAGGAGAACTACATAGGCCCTGCAATGTAGGAGGGGAGGTGTTCGCTATCTGAGAGTGATCCCCACGGGCTTAACATACAAAACAACTATAATCTTTCTCTTTACGCTTCCCTACGTTCCTCAGTCGTTACAGTGGTAGCTGAGATCCGTCACGGTCCAGTTCCTCTTTCGCGATGGCTGACTTGCAAGACGCGGTTATGCAAGGGCAGCCAATTGTTCAGTTAGACCAGCAGCAGGAGGCTGGAGAGGAGGCTGCAGCAGCTGCGGCAGCAGCTGCAGCAGCAGCAGCAGCAGCAGCAGGCCAGCAGCACGCTGCTGATGGTGTGGATGCCCTGGCAGCGGCAGCGGCAGCCCTCAACCTGGAGGCGCCACTGACAGCAGACCAGGAGAGCGAGGTGGACTTTCTGTGCACCCTGCTAGAGATAGCTGGCCAGAGCATGCCCCGCACCATGCTTGTGCAGTCATTCTGCAGTAACAAGCAGCAAGTGCGTGAGTATGTGAGGAGTGCATGGGCTAAGCCTATCAGCCTTGTAGGCCCTCAGGGCAATGGAAAGTCCAGCGTGCAGTATGACCTGTTTAATGACCTATCTAAGCCATCAACATGCGGCATGCTGTACACTGGCAGCAAGGCTAAGGACAGCATAGCCTACACAGCAGACAGCCAGCCTTGGGCCACTTACGCTGCCTTCCGCGCAAGCCTGGTCAATCACGCAGGTCCCTTTGGCCAGCAGATTGCGCGTGAGTACGACCGCACGCCTGCTGATGCCAACGATGATGGCAACACCCGCCACTGGCGCTACCAGCGGCGCAACTTCACCCCGCGCCAGCACTTCCAGCCCAAGGGCGGCGTGAACAAGCCTAGCAGCGGCCACGGCAAGGGCACGTTCAAGCCCAAGCCACCTGGCCCGCCAACGTGCTACGGCTGCGGGGAGAAGGGCCACATCCGCAGCCACTGCCCCAAGGAGTTGAAGGTTGGTACAGCTGCGGCTGTTGCTTGTGGTGCCAGCAGTGATGCAGAGCTGCCTGCATGTGCTGCAGTTGGCAGCAGTGTACAGCAGGACTTCCTGCTGCTCAGCAGTGATGCAGGTCAGCAGGCGCTGCTGCACATGGCTTCCAGTGCAGCTGCCCCGGCTGAATTCCCGCAGACTGCCATGTTCACATCTGCTGCCAGCCTGCCAGTGCATGCAAACAGCTTTGCAGCGTTAGCTGAAGTGCGTAATGCAGAACTGTCAGCAGATGCAAGCATGCTGTCAGAGCCCAGCCCTGACAGCTGGCAGGATTTGAAAGAGCGCTACTATGCGCTGATTGCTGATCTCACTCCTGAGTGGCGTGATGCAATCTTCGGCCCTGGCCGAAGCTCTTATGACCCCTACGCGGGCGAGAAGGGTTCCATCAGTGCACAGAGTAACATGGTTACTGCTGTCGGCACAGTGGATGTACAGAGTAACAAGGTTACTGCTGTTGCTGCCGCCAATGCACAGAGTAACATGGTTACTGCTGTCGGCGCAGTGGATGCACAGAGTAACAAGGTTACTGCTGTTGCTGCCGCCAATGCACAGAGTAACATGGTTACTGCTGTCGGCGCAGTGGATGCACAGAGTAACAAGGTTACTGCTGTTGCTGCCGCCAATGCACAGAGTAACATGGTTACTGCTGTCGGCGCAGTGGATGCACAGAGTAACAAGGTTACTGCTGTTGCTGCCGCCAGTGCACAGGGTAACATGGTTACTGCTGTCGGCGCAGTGGATGCACAGAGTAACAAGGTTACTGCTGTTGCTGCCGCCACTGCCACTACTGGTGTGTGCAGCAGAAGTGAAGACCTGGCGGCGCTGGATGCGCTGATTGCCAGTGTCTCCGCCAGTGATGCTCCGGCAAGTGCGGATGATGGCAAGGCCAGTGAAAAGCAGCAGCGGCTGGCGGCTGCTGCTGGTGTGTGCAGCTTTTCTGCTGCGGGTGTGCCTAAGCAGCAGAGTTGGGGTGCTGCCAAGCAGCAGTGTGATCAGGATGCAGCTGGTGGTGCGCAGCAGCGTGCTACTGCTGCTGTTGCCCAGCACCTGAACCCCTTTGCAGCAGATGATGAGCTGCAAATCAGCCCAGCAATTTTTGCTGCGCTGCAAGATGAACTTGCTACGCCATGCACTGTTGATGCATGTGCTTCAGAAGATGGTGGCAATGCGCTGCTGTCAGACTACTGCTGTGCGGGCAGTAAGTCCTTCTTTGATAGGAAATATGAGCAAGGCGATTTCCTGTGGTTGCATACTCCAAGACAGCAACGTGAGCTGTTCTTAACCAGGTACAGGCTGCATAAGCTGCAGTGCCCAGCGCTTGGCGCTTGCATTTTGCTTCCAGCCAAGTACAGCTCACCTGTCTTGCGCGGCATGGCGGTGCTCAAGCGTTATGTACGCAACACGCCATTATTTGTTGATAATAAATCAGGCCAGACAGTCAAGGCCAAGTGTGACTTTGTGGTGTATGTTGACAAGCCACAAATTGTTCCAGCACAGCAGGATGGGGCACCGTGCTGTGCCTCTGCTGCTGCTGATGTTCCAGCAAATCAAGAGGTCAATGTTCGACCTGTGACAACACATATTATGCAGCTGACTGGTACAGTTGCTGGTGCTACGGCACGTGTGTTGTTTGACAGTGGAGCAGAACAGCACAACTACATATCTGCTGCTTTCTGCGCACGCACTGGTGTTACACTGCGTGATAATAAAATTCCACTGTCTGTTGTCGGCATTGCGGGCGCTGCTGCACAGACTGCACAGCAGTGCACTGCTACTTTGCGCATGCAAGGTTTGGCTTCACAGCTCAACTTTGCTGTCATTGATATGCCAGCAGCTTTTGATGTTATTTTGGGTGATGCATGGTTGAAACGCATGAAGGCTCAGCTTAATTTTGCATCCGCTACATGCTCAGTGGCAGGCAAGAGTAAAAAGCCAGTCATTTTACTCATGGATGTGCCTCCCAAGCAGCCTTCCCCTGCTCAGCCTACTGTACTATCTTATGCACAAGCTAAGAGAATCAGTAAGCAAGAGTTCTGGTACTGCCTGATGGTGGTGAAGCAGGTACCTGACACTGCTCTCTGTGCAGCTGCAACCTCTGCGCTGCAGGCTGCGCTGCAGGATGCTCGTATGGCCCAACTACAGGCGGACTATCCTACTGTGTTCACGGATCACCCACCACATGGGGGCTCAAAGCTGGAAATGGACTATGAGGTGATTCCTCTTGAGCCAGGTGTGTCGCCTATTTTACGGCCTATGTTCCGCTATTCTCCAGCTGAAATGGAAGAGATGGAAAAGCAAATACGGCAGTTGCTTGAGCTAGGTTACATACAGCCTTCACTGTCACCGTTTGGTGCTCCAGTGCTGTTTGTGAAAAAGCCACGTTCAACAGAACTGCGTATGTGTATAGACTATCGAGCGATCAATCGCTTAACAAGGCGGATTGCTTTTCCTCTTCCTCGCATAGACGAGATGCTAGACCACTTGACAGGTGCAAAGGTGTTCAGCTTGATCGATCTTCGTCAAGCCTATCATCAGGCGAAACTGCTTGATAGTGATGTGCCAAAAACGGCGTTTAGGACGCCCTTTGGTCACTATGAATACCTAACACTCAGTTTTGGTCTGGTGAACGCCCCTTCAGCGTTCCAGAGCCTGATGAATAAGCTCTTCGCAAAACATCTGTACAAGTTCGTGATGGTGTACCTGGACGACATCATCGTCTACAGCAAAAGCGAAGCAGAGCACGAGAGACATTTGAGAATAGCGCTGGACATTCTCAAGCAACACAATCTGACAGCTGCTCACGGGAAGTGCTCATTTAATCAAAAAGAAGTGTTATTCCTTGGGCATATTGTCAGTGAAGAGGGAGTTCGTGTTGACCCCGCCAAAGTGAAGGCAGTCAAAAACTTCCCTGCACCTGCAGACGTGTCACACCTACGTTCGTTCCTCGGCATGACGAACTACTTTAGGAAGTTCATCAAGCGATATGCACAGGTTGTTCATCCCATGACTGACCTTCTTAAAAGTAATATCGCTTTTCGTTGGTCGACGTCTTGTCAAGAGGCGTTTGACAAGGTCAAGGACCTGCTAACAACAGCACCTGTGTTGACACTGCCGGATTGGCACAGTCAGGAACCGTTTGAAATGGTGTGCGACGCATCATATTTGGGTGTGTCTGGTGTTCTAATGCAAAAAGGATATCCGATTGCGTTCGAGTCACGCAAGCTAACACCAGCAGAGTGTAACTACTCGCCCACCGAGCTCGAGATGCTTGCTGTGGTGTACTGCGTCAAAAAGTGGCGTTGTTACATTGAGGGCAGAGATGTCAAAGTCTTTACAGACCACAAGCCCAACACCTTCTTCGACACCAACACCATGCAGTCACGGCGGGCTGCTAGGTGGCTAGAAGCGCTCCAGGGTCACAGGCTGCAATGGAATTACAAGCCTGGCAAGCAGAACGTTGTGGCTGACGCACTTAGTCGCCACCCTGCTGTTGACTCAGACCCTGGATTGGTGTCATTTGTTGGTGTCATGACAGCGTCCTCTGTCCAAGCCGCAATGCTGCAGAACTCGACCTTTGTAACGAGGTTGCATGCAGCGTACGCCGCTGATACTGCTTTTGCCTGTGGTGCAAGCAATTGGACAGAAAAGGATGGTCTCTTTTACAGAGGCAGGACGCTGGTGCTGCCAGCTGATGATGAGCTGCGGCAGTTGGTACTGCATGAGTGCCACGATGCGCTATATGCTGGTCATGTTGGGACCAGACGCACACTGAAAAATGTGCAGCGTTACTTCTACTGGGCAGGCATGGCACGTGATGTTGCGCGGTACGTCAAGGAGTGTGACTCCTGCCAGCGCAACAAGAGCAGTAACCAGAAACCTGCTGGTATGCTGCGGCCTCTGCCAATCCCTGGTGACACTTGGGAGTCAGTCAGCATGGATCTGATTGTGTCTCTCCCCAGGACGGCTGCAGGTTACACAGCCATTGTTGTTTTTGTTGACAGGCTGTCAAAAATGGTGCGTTTGGCGCCATGTGCTGATGATGTGAGTGCTGAGCAACTGGCTGATATTTTTGTTGCTCAGGTGGTGGCTAATCATGGTGTGCCACGCTCCGTTGTCACAGATCGGGACGTTCGCTTTACAAGCAAGTTCTGGAAGGCCTTTGTGGCCCAGATGCGTGTTCAGCATGGCATGAGCACTGCATTTCACCCACAGAGTGATGGCAATACTGAACGTGTGAATCGTGTGCTGGAGGATATGTTGCGGCACTATATTGATCCCACTCAAACGAATTGGGACTCGTTGCTGCCGATGGTGCAGTTCTCCATCAACAATTCTTATCAGGAATCCGTCAACTCTGTGCCGTTTGAATTGGTGTACGGCAAGAGGCCTAACCTGCCTTTGGATCTTGTTGTTCCAAGGGGGGAGGAGGGCGCTGCCCACGCCAATGCTACCTGTGATTCAGCAACATCGCTAGCTGAACGTATTCAGACTGCTGTTGCACGCGCAAAGCTGTGTTTGCAAGCAGCGCAGCAGCGGCAGAAGGCGTATGCTGATATGCATAGGAGGGAGCTGCAGTTTGCAGTTGGTGATGAAGTTCTTTTGAGCACAAAGAACATCAAGGTGAAGACAGCTGGTACCCACAAGCTGTTGCCAAAATGGATTGGCCCATTTAAGGTGCTTCACTGTGTGAATGAAGTTGCCTACAAGTTAACACTGCCTTCTAACCTCAAGATCCACCCCGTGTTTCACGTGTCACTGCTGAAAGCTTATCAGCAAGGTGGTCGAGTGCAACCCCCGCCTGTACCTGAGCTTATTGAAGATGAGCTAGAGTACGAGGTTGAGTCAGTTTTGGCTCACAGGGATGTACGTTTGAGGAGAAAAAGGAACAGAGCCAAAACGCCTGTTCTGCAGAGGCAGTATCTCGTCAAGTGGAAGGGTTATGATGAGAGTAACAACACATGGGAGCCTGATCGCAATTGTTCAAATTGCCAGGACAAGATTGATGAGTACTTTGCTCGTATTCGAGCAGGAGCCGGCACAAATAAGCAGAAACGTACTGCAGATGGTGGTCTGCAGGCTGTACGCTCATCAAAGCGTGTACGTTTCGCGGCTGGTGTGTGATCTTTGTTTATTTATTATGCGCGCGCTGCCCAAAGAGGCATTATACACACACTACAGACCCATTGAGTGTAGTGACTGGTGTCACTGAGCATGCTGCTCACACTCTTGACTGGGATCATGCACTTCGGTGCTGTACTGCAATTGGGGGAGCGAGGCCTGTTGTGTAATCTATCCTCAAGGGTGCTACGCTGAACTCCCTGCAACCCAATTGTAGTTTGAGGAGTGGTTCTGGTGGAAACCCCTACTGTGCAGCTGTGAGCTGTAGCAGTTTTGGCCATATATGTTTGTATCAATACAGACATGCGTTACATCCTCTGGTGTTGACTGAGGGCAGTCAATCTACCTAAGGGGGGAGGTATGTAACGGCACAGTATAGAATATGCTGTAGGGTCTCTGTAAGAGCCGTGCCGTGCTAGCCTTGGTCAGAGGGTTATGACCTAGGCCCTGTTGGCCAAGGACTTGGCTTGTCCAAGTCCTTGGAGGGCCCGACGATGTCGGGGACGGATCAACGTTAATCAAGTAACGTGCCGTCAAGGACGAGGAGTCCTGAGCCAGGAGAACTACATAGGCCCTGCAATGTAGGAGGGGAGGTGTTCGCTATCTGAGAGTGATCCCCACGGGCTTAACATACAAAACAACTATAATCTTTCTCTTTACGCTTCCCTACGTTCCTCAGTCGTTACAGCTGCAGCCAACGACCAAACCATTACACGCACAGCAGCTCTGCTGTTGTAGTTGAATCTGTAGTACAATGCTGTACCTTCACCCTATCATGCGGTGTGTGAATTTCATCCACACCTGCATCCTGCCTGCACACACATGTTAGACATGTCACACACATGCCACACATGTCACACATGCCACCCGCACCTGCGTCCTGCCTGCACACGCCCAGGTTGCCCCTGTCTGCTGCTGTGCCAGCCACGCTGCCGTACTGCGGCATCGCCCACTGCAGCACCCCCGCTGCCTCGTCATGAGCCCCCAGCTGCTCAGTGAAGCCCTCTACCACAAGGCTGTTGGGAACGGCTGCGAAGGGGTTGAAGCAGCCGTCACAGGGCAGCCTGTCTGCCTCGCAGCTGCTGCCCTGCCACGCCATGTTAGGGGTCAGCTGGTCAGGCCACCACACACCATCGCTGCTGATGTAAAAATTGTTGATGTGATGAGGAATGATGGAGTCAGCGCGGGGAACCTTTGACTTGGAGCGCAGCATAACACTGCCGTCGAGCCCATCTGAGCCGTGCTGCAGAGTTCCACTGTAGTAGCTGCTGCGCTGGTGTGTGTTGTAGTGTGCTGCCAACGACGTGTGCATGCCTGCTACCTGAACGTGCTCTGCAGCTCCTGGCGGCAGCAGCAGCTGCTGCGCGAGGAAGCTGGCGCGTGCCAGGTGCCGCAGCAGCGGCGGCATGTGCAGGAAGAACAGCCACTGCTGCGCCAGGGATGGACTCTTGGGCAGGGGCTGGATCACTGGCTCTGGGGCTGACTCTGCCGACCGCAGATCTGACTCTTTACAAATGATCTGGTAGCCCAAACTGTCGAACTCTCTGTCAAGCTGCTTGTAGCGGCTGGTGCCGTACGACTCACCGAACTTTTGAGATTCCAGCTGGGATCTCCAAGACTTCAGGCTTACGAGCTCTGCCCTGATGGTCGCTGCCAGCCGCTGCTTGCGCTGCACTTCTGCCCAGTGTGCCTCCACACGTGCTGTGCTGTCTGCCTGGTGCTGCTGGAGGAGCCTGCACATCACAGCATCACTTGCCGCATACTGCTGGGCGGCTCTGAAAGTAGCCGCTTCATTGTGGAGGCTGAACAGTTCGTTGCCTGGCTGGCTGAACCTGTGGAGGTAGCTGCCCACTGCCAATGCGGCATCGCAGCCTGTCTTGTCTGACAGAGTGAGGTGCCGCAGGTCCTGCCAGTCAAGGGATGTGCCAAACTGACCAATGGCTCCTGCGTGGCGCTGCGTGCTGCATGCAAGCTGCATTTGTTGAGCAGCAGCAGCAGCAGCAGCAGCAGCAGCAGCAGCAGCGGCGGTGGGGTAGTATAGCCTCTTGTCAGCCAGGTGGTTCGCATATGATGACCTTTATGCGGCAACAACCTGCTCTTGTGGCTGCCTTTGTGCATTGTTGCTGTTTGGTGCGCTGCCACCCGGAGGCGGACCCTGAGTCCTTCTTGTCTTCGGTTTCTGTTGCTCAAGCAATCGATGCAGCGGACGAACTTCTCTCTGCTGATTCTTCTGTTTGTTCTGATGACGATGATATATTTTATGAGGTTTCTTCCCCCCCCCCCCCCCCAATGAGCCTCTCGTTGGCTCCTGAATGGGGTTCCCATTCCTTGTTAGGTGGAGCATGTAATGTAATGTAATGTAATTATATGCATATCTCTTTCGACCTTGTGGCTTGCTTCTGCAAAGCAGCTGGCATGCACTGCAACTGCGACAGCAGAAGCTTGGGCAAGCAGGTGCAGGTGCAGCAGTGGCAGGTGCTAGTGCGACAGACTCTAGTGTAGATCTGCACACAGCAGCCAGCTGCTGCAGAGCACGCTGCTTTGCACACAAGCAACAAACAGTCACCTCCAAAAGCACGCAGTATGCGATCCAGGTAACCAGCAGCTCCTTGCTGCGCAGCTCAACCGCCAACGCTGACGTGGCAGCTGGTGACGCCTGAAACGCCTGCAGCAGCAGCCGGTAGGCATCTGCCACCTCGACCAGCAGCTGCGAGTCATGCTCCGATATGCCGTCAAGCCCTGCTGCTGCCATGGCTGCTGCCCTGCTAGACCAGCTGCTGCTACTGCTGCAGGAGCTGCTGTCGGCTGCTAGGGTTGCTAGCGCTGGAGCGATGCGGCCAAAGAAAAGAGCCTCAGCAGAACGCAACCCGTGCTGCATTGCGACATCCCTGCTGGCTGCGGCGGCGCTAGAGCTGCTGCAGAGCTGCAAGAGCTGCAGCAGCTGCTGCAGAGTGCCCTGGAGTGGCAGGTCAACATCAACGTACGGCAGGGATCCAAGGTTGCGTTCTGCCCGCTGCTTTGCCGCATCCAGCCCCTGCTGCTCTGCGCCCACTGCCAGCTGTCCAGGCACCACCCCTGTTGGCAGCACCCAGCTGCCAGCAGACTCTGCTGCTGCTGCTCCAAAGCCGAAAGCAGGCAGCTCCCATTCCGCTGCCGCTTGCAGCTGCCGTGCAGCCATAGCACTCTCCAGCTGCCCCCGCACCCTGCTGCACACAGCCTCTGCTGCTGCCACATCCTGCCCATGATCCACTGCCAGAGTTGCTGCTGTCTCGGCTACTCTCGCCAGGGCCGTCACGAGGGTGTTGAGCATCTGGCGGCTTGCTGCTGCTGGTGTGAGGTGCCGGGTGAGCCCCAGCAGCAGCCACAGCTCAAAGTGCAGCATGGCGTGCTGGAACAGCATCGGCACCTCAGGCTGCTGCTGCGTTGGGCTGGTGGCTGCGCTGGTGGCAGTGAGCTGCACGATGGTCTGCACAGTCAGCGACAGCAGCAGCAAAGATCCATGAGAACACTGCAGTCAGTGTGGAGGTTGGTCAACAGACAATGTTCAGTTCTGCATGACCTGCTGCACTCCCCATGTGCAATGATGGCAGTGCATGCAACTCAGGACGCGTCACTACAATATGCAACAACAGTTGCATGTTCTGCTTGGCATGGTTCAGCCACACCTGTGCAGCACACACGTGCTATCACATGTTCCCTTTCAACCAGCCTGTCAACGGCGGAGTGCCCTAGGGCAGGCCTGCGAGGTCAATACAGCACAGCCTTGAGCCTAAACCAGCACATCTGCACTTGTGGTGTTCACCTCTGCCACTGCCTTGACAACTGGCCAGCTGGTGTCCCTGGGGATGCCGCCCGTGTGCTGCCCAACATTGGTGGTGCCGCCCTTGGGCAGCGTCACCGGCAGCCCCTCCTGCTCCTGCTCTGCACCAGCCGATGATGACGATGGCGGTGACCTGACTGCTGCGATGGCATCCTGAATAACTGCATGGATGAAAGCTGGGGTCCGTTGGAAGGTCTTGCTGGCATCAGAGTCGCTGTTCTGCTTCTTCTTCTGCTTTGCTTGACGAGTCTTGATGATGCTGTCGAGAAAGGCGCTGAAGTCCTTCAGACCAGCAGCAGGGATGCTGCCGCTGTAGATGCAATACAATACAATACAATACAATACAATACATCTTCAGGATTGAAACCTGACCTCAGGCACTAGCCCAGCGAGCCGCTACTCCGCTCATGAGGTGATCGTAGTTGTACCCAGTCTTTCCTTCGTTGTTTGGGCGATCGAAACCACCCGCGCAAGTCCGTCAATACCAGTTGCTTTTTATGCCCAGCCACGGGCGGTTGGACCAGGATTTGAACCTGGGTCTCCAGCATGCGATGCCGGTGTTCTACCACTAAACTACCCAACCAGCTGCAACTGCTGCAGCTGCCTGGGGTGGCGGTGTGCTGCATGCTGTTGGCTTGGCTGCAAGCAGCAGCAGCAGCAGCAGCAGCAGCAGCAGCAGCAGTAGCAGCAGCAGCAAGGGCGACACAATGCATGAGGGCGCAGTGGAGGCAGTGGCAGCGGCAATGACATGCATGATCAACATAAGTAGTACAGCAAGCCGGAGTCAAGGGCCTGTTTGGCAGGCTGCCAGTTTTGCAGTACATGCAAGTCACTACGCCACATCCAGCGATGCACCCATCACCTTTTTAATTTATTTATGTTATTGATGAACTCACCCTGATGCTGCAAAACCATTTGGCACCATCAACCCTTACCCCTGGTGCTTAATTTATATGCATGCCCACACTGCTGGATTGTGGCATTCACTGCAACAACAGCTGCTTGATTATGAACTTTTGCACAACAAAGTTGCGGGCGTCACGCACATGCCACATACGACATGCTCAAAGGCCAGAGTTTTTGAATTCATTTGCATTAAGCTGAAAAGCAAGCAATCACTTGAGGCCAGCCTTGGTGGTGACACAACCAGAAAAAGCACGCTAGCCCTCCACATACGTGTACACCAGGACACTAGTCGGGGATCACAATCCGCCTCTGGTGTGAGCCACTGCTGCAAGCAAAATTTAGCAACTGCAGAGAAGTCCACCCGGGACACGCAACCAACCACCAGTCCCTGACCTGTGAACATCAAACTGCCAGCCGTCAGGGAACACCAGGTACAGCGCCACCTCATCAACCACCAAGCAGGCAGGCACAGCGGCAGCAGCAGCAGCGGCATCAGCAGCAGCTGAGCTACCAGCCAGCTGCTGCTCTGAGCTGCTGGTGCTGCTGCCAGCACCACTGCTCCTGCTGGTCCCGCCAGACACCGGCAGCACTGCACAGCCAAAGTCCGGCTTCCACATGATGCCACGTGAGCCCAGCTCAGCAGCAGCTGCGGACAGCGTCTGCAGCGAGTTGGGCTGCAGCAGTTGGGCCCAGAGGGTGCTGGCAGTGCTGAGCTGGGGCTCTGTCACAGCGTCTACGACCTGCAGCAGCGAGCAGAAGCCGATCCAAGAACGTGCAACAGTCAAGCAGGCAGCACAACGTTGGCTGTGGCACAGGCCTGGTAGGCTTGGTGGTCGTCATTTTACCGTTTTAAGGTGAAAGCCAACGAGGCCTAGGCCAAGGCATGTAAGCCGGAAGGCATCGATTGTAGGGCGGAACAGGGGTAGGCCAAGGTGGTCGCGCAGAGCAGCCGTGGATGTCTAACAGCTTGATGACTGGGAACTCAGGCTGAGGAAAGCAGCATTATTGGCAAATAGTGTGGTGTGCGGTTGTATGTAGGAGCTGGCTGCTGCAATGGGCTAAGCTTGATTTGAATGTAGTCTTGCAGGCAGCGCATATGTCGTACAAGCAGCGCATGTACGCCAGCTGCAGTACAGCTGTACTCTCCACCCTGTGGTTTGAGGCAACCTGCCTGCAGGCAGTACACATCCAGCTGCAGTGCAGGCAGTACAAATCCACTGGCAGCTGCATTACAGGCAGTACAAACGGTTGCTGTATCAACTCAATGCCATGCAGCCACCAAATGCACACCTGCTGCTCCAACGCCTCAACAAAGGCACAGAACTTTCTGGTGTAGTAGTGCGTGTTGCTCTGCTCCTGTCCCGCAGGCAGGTCTGGGAAGCCGAAGATGCTGTTCAGCAGCGCCAACTCAGACAGGGCGGTACTGCTGCTGATGCCGGCCGGCAGGTCCGCACCAGCACACCGTGCCAGGCCGTCCACTTCCATTGGAGCGATGCCAATGCCCAGCTCCATTTCATCTGCAACACGGGGTAAATCATCGCCAACCTGTTGCACCCCTTGGGTGCAAGGGTCTGACGCATCAGCAAACTGGTCGCTTCACGATGGTCACAGCATGGGCGGCAGCGGCTGCTCACTACAGACTGCTGACTTTATGAACCCTGATCCTGCGGAAAATCAGGGATTTCTGCCTCGTTTAGCACTCAGCACTGTTCCTGCAGTGCTGGTGATTAACGGTGCTCAGAACTGTTCCTGGATAGACAGCTGCTGCTTGGCTTGCCTGTTTGCGCTGCGGCCGCCTCGGCTGTTTTCTTGGAAGCAACCGATGCCCTTGTGGTGTGCCCGCTGCTGCGTCTGGTGCTGCATCGTGTAGTCAGGGCACTACGACGAGCTGCAGCTGCTGCCAGCGGTTTGTTACTGGCGCTTATCAACCGTGCTGCACAGCATGTGTGCTTCATTCTGGTGAACTTGCCACAATGCTCGCAAATGCCCGCATGTGGCACTCGAACCAACAAAGCCACCGCAAGTATCGCTTATGTCTCACTGTGCAGTCATGAAAGTAATGCCGACGGTATAACGCCCATCAGTTCCTGAAGCACCGACAGCACGGATAGAGACGGTTACATGCGTGAGTCAGGCCGGTGCGTGCTGGTGCTCAGTACGAAGCGTTGAATCCAAATCTATGTTGACGCGACAGCAACCTTGTGCATGGTGCCTGACCGACAAGAGCACTCCTTGGTCGCCCGGTAACGTTGGCGGGAGAATGCAGGCCAAGACTCGCCTTATTGCGGCAGGGACATCCGCAACTGTACTCAGCAAATATTACAATTATTCAGCACAAGCAGTGCAACTGCAGCTTCTCAAAGCCTTGGTCATGCCAAAGTCCCCAGGCCAACTTGGCGGCTGCTGCTGCACATCATGTGCAGGGAAGGAAAGATGCAGCAACATCAGACGAGGCCGTGTGCGACACAACTTACGATATGCCAAAGTTGCCGACCAGACAGTGTAACAAGAACAATCAGCATGCAGCGCCTGCCTCTTCCGGCACCATCATGCTCAGCCACTGCTTCAGCAGGCTGGCACAGCACACAACACTTGCCATCACATTCACTTACGGCACAACCGCTGCAACAAGTATTGCACTGCAAGCATCGACTATGTGGGCAGCCACATTGAGGGATATGTGTTGCATTAAGATGCGCATTGGAACTAACCAGCCACAGGGCTTGAAGCCAGATACTCTGCAGAAGCACTCACTTGGTGGTACACCATGCACACGTACCTGAGCCATGTGGCCTACAACTTGGCAACCAACTGCCCCACCAAACACAAGCATTAGGGACAGCTGCTCAACGGGCTGTGCAGATACACACAGCGGTGTTGGCGCCGCTGCCGCTGCTGTTACTGTGATGACAGGACGTGAAAACGAGGAACATCAGCTTGTGTATTGCACCCAGCACGTAGCTAGGCAGCACGCGTTGGCCGGCCTGTTAAGCGCTGCCTTGCTGGAGCAGGCAATGTGCTGCTGCCAGCGCATGACGACGCACTTGTGTGGGAAAGTTGGACAAAGCAGGCTTGCTTAGCAGCAAAGTACATTCGTATCTGCACATTCATCAGCAGCAGCGGCAGCGGCAGCAGCACCATAGCGATGTGAGAGGACACGGCACTAGCATGCAGTACACTGGCAGCCCACCCACCCCCCCGCATGAAAGCCAATGACTGCTGCTGCTCATGCACGCAACGCGGACCACCCACTCTAAACGATGCAACGTAGTACACAGATGACACAGCCTGTGCTGTGTTGTCTACAACAACTCAAGTGCAGCTTCAGTATCCTAGTGTGTCTGATATACATACAGCTTTCACGGCTACAGACGCAGCAAGCATGGGTGGCAATGCCTGTTCTTACCTGAATCGGCTGGCTGCACTTGATCTGCCATTGTACTGCATGGTATTGTGCTGCTGCTGCTGCTCAGCTACCATCCTGCTGCCCTGTTAGCAGCGCCAGCGCACGTCCATCAACGATGGCAACACCTTGTGTATCTCTGCAGATTGTTTCAAACGTAACGCGATTTCCTGACTTGCTGGAGACACGGACTTCTGCAGTGATACTGCTGCCTACGAGGGCGGGCTTTCTAAACTTGAGCGTCTGAGTGAGGTATAACGCGCCAGGAAAATGGCTACCAATGATCGCAGGAAACATAGAGGCCATCAGCATGCCTGGCAGGATCGGTGCTGCGTGTCCTGCTGCGCTTGCTGCTGCTTTGTCCGTATGAATGGGGTTGCTGTCGCCTGTGAGGGCCACGAACTCTGAAGCGCTTTGCTGAGTAAATACTCTGGTGAACGTATATGTTGCACCGGTGCTTAATGCACGCAGACAGGCTGCTGCTGCAAGGGGAATGCTGCTACTGCTGCAGCCGAAGCCACATGCAGTGCACATCAGAGAAATCATCACTGCATGATGCTCACGAACAAGGCTAACATGCACTTAGCCAAACACCAACCGCCCGCGTGAGTGATGCACTTCACTGCATTGGCAAACATGGCCCAGGCGATGTGCCTAAACCAATGGTTCAAAAACCGCGACTGCACGTCACACTGATCTGACAGCCTCGCTTGTGCCATAGCACTGCTAAGCATACTTCTTGGACCTTTTGACAACTCCAGGCATGATCAGAATGGCAAATGTCTGCTCCACCTAACTATACACACCACAAGCAACAATTTGCCACCTGAGCTGAACCCTTACAGGCATCAGGTATACAAACAAGTCCCTGCTCTGAGACTCGTACCGCTTGTCCCGCACAATGATGGTGGCATGGCCATGCACGTAGCCCGTCCACACATCCACACGGTTGAATGGGTAATATGATGATGATGATGATGACATCCACACGGTGCCAGCCACCCTCGGAAAAACCCACGCCGCCGCTGCTCCTGCCGCCGGCAGGTGCTGCATCCTTGGCACCTGCATCGGCACTGCTGACATCGGCACTGCTGCCCTTCACTGGGATGTTTCCAGCTATGTCAGCTGTGGCTGCTGCTGCTGCTGCTGCTGCTGCTGCTGCTGCTGCTGCTGCTGCTGTTTCTGGCTCTGCAGTACTCGCCAGCTGCCGCTGCCCCTGCACACCGATTGCCGCTCCAGAGGTGGCTGCACCTGCCTCACTACTGCAACCACAGACCCCGCAATGCACTGCATCTCCCCCTGCACACTCCAGCACCTTCACACAGCACAAGGGGCACCACATCAAACAGCTGATGAGCTATCCAGCTGCTGCTGCTGCTGCTGCTGCTGCTGCGGTGCTCACTTGAACGAGCCCAGGTGTGGCGTGGCGATGGTGATGAGGTTGGCCGGCTGCACCTCCTCAAACAGACCAGCCACGTGCAGCTTGCCAGCAGCATACCTTCAGCGGCAGCAGTTGACAGCAGCAGCAGCAGCAAGCAGAAGTGGAAGCCTCCGCCAATCAGAACACAAGTAGTAGCATGAATAGCCTGCTGAGAACAGTGGCTCATGCTGCCTTGCCCCTGTCAACTGGCTGTGCATTGATACACGCCCCCGACTGCTTGCCAGCAGCAGATCAATGAGAACACAGTTGTCTTGTTACCACCACACGTTGTGTGTCAGTATGCAACAGGCAAAGTCTTCATACTGCTTTCACAGGCTTCACTGTGCATAGGCGCATGAGTGCATCAGCGGCATGGCTGCGGCTGTCACATGTATGGTCAACTCCTGCGCTTTGGCAGGATGCATGCTGCAGCAGCGACGCACCTCAGCCTGCAACTGCAAACAAACCACACGCCCGCAGATCCAGCCTCCCACAGAACAGCCTATCAGCGCGAGCTTGGCCACGCAAGCACACTCCTGCTGCTGCTGCTGCTGCTGCTGCTGCTGCTGTCTGACGCACAAGCTCCGCCAGGCACGACCTGCACACGCCTGTGCCGTTGTAGGTAAGCCCCCTCGCGCCACATACGCTGTTGGAGATCACCAGCCGCCCCTGCAGCTGCTGTTAGGTACTGGCTGCCTGAAATGCTGCTTGCAGGAATGGCCATACCGTCAGGCCTGCCCCAAAGGCGGCGCTGCAAGATGACCAGGTACCAAGCATACTTGTGCGGGGTGTGTGGTTTGTACAAGCAACCACAGTCAGATCCAGAACCACTGTGCAAAACGTGAAGGCCACCAGAAGGTGTTGTTTGGATGCTTTAGTGCTCCCGCTGCTGCCCCACTGCTGCAGTGCTACCCTGCAACAGGCCACAAAGCACGCTGAAACTCCGTTGGTCCCAAGCATCAAATGATCAATCATGGGCACCTACTTGTACCATTGTGTCAGTTGCGTTCTACATTGCAGCCCAAAGGACCTGTTACACTGTAAAATTGCCCGAGATGGACGATTTAGTCAGTCGAAGTCCCTTCACCACTGCCACCAGGATCACCAGGATCACCACTGCCAGCCCCCTTCACCACTGCCACCAGGATCCTGGTTGCAGTGGAGACGGGGGTTGGCAGTGGTGATCCTGGTGATCCTGATGGCAGCACCATGTTACTGTTAATGATGCATTCTAGAGTAAACTGTGCAAGCATGCAGTCAACGTGGCTGCCGTACTCCTGTGAGTGGCAGAACTGGGGTCAAAAACTGTTGAATACAGTCCAGGGTGGTGGAGAAAGCTTCACTGCACTGCAGAGAGTCGGCAGCCACCCGCGCGTAGCGAGGGTTGCCCACTCAAGTTGGCATGCCAACTCTCTACAGTGCAATGGGTCTCGCTCCACCACCCTCAACTGTGTTTAGCAGTAGTGTATCTCACGCATACATGTATGGTCATCAGCATGCAGCTACTCATGAGCATTTGATCACTGTGGCAATCCACTCCCAATCACTCACCAGCCTGCTGCCGTCCGCCCAGCACAGTGCCAGCATGGGCAGTATCACCCGTGCCATGGCCTCACCCAGGTTAGGCGGCGTGATGCGGCACCAGCTTGCTGCATTAGCAGCCGCGCCACGTGGTAGCGTGCGGTCCGGATCTGCAGCCTATCAGCCAAAGCTGCAATCGACCTGCGCTCAGGCGCTCCAGCCGCTGGCAGTGTTGTGATAGTGGTGCTCTGGTAGTGTGCTCTTTACAGCAAACTCAGAGTGAAACCTCGTTCAGCAGGCTCCTGCTGTAAGCAGGCTCCTGCTGTAAGCATACTGTACGGAGCACACAAAAATGCAACAGCAGCAGCAACAGCAGCAGGAGCAGCAAGAGTCTTGTTGCAAGACCCAACTGGTAGCTGTCTTGCTGCTTGTTGCGCCAGCACGTTATGCACGCATTATTCTGGATGATCTTGCTGTTGGCTGTGAGCATGTGTGCAACAAGCGCCCTGCAGCGAATGGTAAAAGCTTCGACTCGTACAAAGTCATCGCAAATGAACCCCGGACACATGTGTTCAAAGCATACCTGCAGCAGTTGTACGGTGTGATAAGCTGTTCGTCAAACTTGTTTTGTGAGCCTGCGACTTCCCCATACACGGACGAATGCCGTCGTTCCTGCCTTGACGTGGTGGTCACGCGATAGCAACACAAAGTTGCAGCCTAGCCATGTCATAAACATATGTTTCTGATAACTGAGGGATGATAGAACATAGCTGTTAGCAGTAGCCAGCTGGGTCGTTCCTGATAGCTGAGCTGTGTTGGACATACAGGTTGCTGGGTAGCCACTAGCAGAAGGCCTCATGAAATTAAAGGGTACAAGGGATGCACGTGCCGTACATCTAGTGGTCCTGCAACATGGCCTTTGGGGCAGGCCTGACGATGTGGCCAGGCTTGCTGCATTCCTGCAAGCAGCATTTCATGCAGCAGATGCCCAACAACAGCTACAGGACCGAATAGTTGTTCTGAACAGCACATGTAACGCGAGGGTGCTTACATACGACGGCATAGATGTGTGTGGGGCACGGCTGGCGAAGCTTGTACAAGAGACAGTGGAGGAGCAGCAGCAGGAGGGCGCTCGTGTGATCAAGCTTTCTCTGATAGGCTACTCGCTAGGGGGGCTGATCTGCAGGTATGTCTTGGCGTGACAGATGAATGCAGTATAGTCAGTGTTGCTGCCTTTGAAATGCTGCAGCGCAGATGTCGACCACACCTTCATATGCCAGCATGTTGTCTTGCAGGGCATGCATCCCGCATGCAGTGCATGCATGGAAGCTGCATCAAAACAAACACGGTCGCGACTGTGCCTCACTGTTTGTTGCATGTACCTTCAGTTATCTGACATCAACACGTTTGTCTCTGCTGCTGGCCAGATGCAGCTGGCCTGTTTAACATAGTGCAGTCAGCGTGTTGATCCTGTCATGCAGGTGGATCTGTTCCTGCATCACCTGAGCAAACGAGCTGATGTGGTACTGCCAAGTTGTCTGCTCAACTTGTTCCTGCATCTGTTCCTGTCATGAAGCTGCTGCTACTGCTGCTGCCGCTGCAGGTATGCTGCTGGCAAGCTGCACGTGGCTGGTCTGTTTGAGGAGGTGCAGCCGGCCAACCTCATCACCATCGCCACGCCACACCTGGGCTCGTTCAAGTGAGCACCGCAGCAGCAGCAGCAGCCGCAGCAGCAGCAGCAGCAGTTTTGCTGGGTTGTGACCCAATATGTTCAGAACATACGTGCAATGTGCGGCGCATTGTTGCTTGGCCCTTCCATGGTCTATCTCTGTGTTTGTGCACCCTGCATATAAGGTGCTGCTGCACTGCAGCAAGTGCTGCACCTGCAGACGCGGTTCTTGTGCGTCCACACAGCGGTGCAGCGTGCAGGAGTTCACACGCACACCTGTTCTGGGCCGCCTGCACCACCTTGAGTAGTCCTGTTCTGCATGTCTGCTTGGCTGGGCCGTCTTTGTGGCGGCGCCAGGGAGCCCACCACTTGGATGGCGCGGTTCTTCAATGTCAACGTGCCCCTAGTGGCCAGCCGTACAGGCATGCAGCTGGTGCTGGCTGACGCTGACTACTCAGTGCCCTGGCTGGTACACCAGCAGCAGCTGCACAACCAGGCACACCAGCAGCGCCAGCAGCAGCAGCAGCACGGACAGCAGCGCCAGCAGCAGGGTGTGGTGAAGCAGCAGCATGCGGCGGCAGCAGCAGGCGTGAGCACTGACAGCAACCACCATCAGCAGCAGCACCAGCAGCAGGAAGGCACCAGCAAAGCAGACGATGGTGCAGCGGCGGCTTCGCAGCAGCAGCCGGGGGGCAGCAGCGGACGGCAGCAGCAGCAGCAGCAGCAGCAGCAGCCCATATCCCTGCCTCCCGGGGTGGACCCCAGCCAGCCTGTGCCGCTGCTGCTGCTGATGGCGCACCCCGCCGGCCCCTTCCACCAAGCCCTAGCAGCCTTCAAGACGCGCATCTGCTGCGCCAACATCAGGCATGACACGACGGTGCCGTACTGCACAGCGGGGATCTGCACCGCCAACCCTTACGAGCAGCGGCCGCCAGTATCCGTCAACCCGCAGCTGTACCCCTCAGTGGTGCAGCCAGCCGGGGAGGGAGAGCAGCACGCCGCGTTTCCTGACGCAAAGGGCCGCAGCAGGATGCTGCTGTTCCTGCTGTTCCTGCCGCTGTTCCCGCTGTTTTACGGCTACAGCGTTTCCAAGGGCCTGCTGCACCACAGGGAGGCGAGGAAGAGGCCGGTGGATGTGGCGTGGCTGCAGCAGTACCAGGCAGCAGCTGAGGCCTTAGGGGCTGGGCTGAACCCCTTCAGCAGGCAGGCCAGCAGGCAACTGCAGGAGCGACTAGAACAGCAGCAGGAACAGCAGCAACAGCAGCAACAGCAGCAGCATCAGCAACAGAAACAGCAGCATGTACCACGTGCAGGGGAAGGAGGTAGCTCAGCAGCAGTTGTTACTCCAGTGCTGTCAAGTGCCTTGGCGCCCAGTCCCTTTGCAGCAGCAGCTGAGGGCAGAGGCAGCAGCAGCAGTAGGCCTGGCGTGCCAACAAACAGGGGCCTGCAGCAGCTGTTGAGCGGCAGTGGCAGCAGCAGTGGAAGGCCGCAGCATGGCATGGGGCTGCACACACAGGTGGACAGCGGTGCAACGGGACAAGCAGCAAGCCAGGTGGACGGGGATGCAGGCGATGCAGCAGAGGACGAGCCTCATTCAGCAGCAGCAGCAGCAGAGCAGACAGAGGAGCAGGTCCTGAGGGCGTCTGGCGGCAGTGCGCTGCTGCTGACGCCGCAGGCCAGCAGGCGGCTGACTGCTGCAGGCAGCCTGCACGAGCACGAGGGCATCGTGGAGGCAAATGACAGCAGCGGGGATGCGTGGCTGGTGCAGCAGCAGCAGCGCTGGATGGCGCGGCAGCTGTTTGACGAGATGCCGCCGTGTGCTGTGTGTGAGCGGTGCTGGAGCGTGCAGGGGGCTGGGGTGCCTTGCGGGGGCTGCGAGTGCGATAGTGGCGCAGGTGCAGGCGATGCTGGGTCGGCTGCTGATGCGGATGAACGGCAGCAGCTCGTCGGCGCCGCCAAGCCGGAAGCTGCAGCCGCAGCAGATGCCGCTGTACATGTGCAGAGCAGCAGTGGCAACGCAGGTGCCAAGGATGCAGCACCTGCCGACGGCAGGAGCAGCGGCGGCGTGGGTTTGTCCGAGGGTGGTTGGCACCGTGTGGATGTGTGGACGGGCCACGTGCATGCGCATGCCACCATCATTGTGCGGGACAAGCGGTATGAGTCTCAGAGCAGGGACTTGTTTGCATACCTGGTGAACCACATGAGCCTCTAAGCTCAACGACCTGTTCAATCCTCTTGTGCAGTATGGTTGGAGGATGGTGCATTTTTGGTGCTCCCAGCAGATTCGGGGCACTCTGCAACATGGCTGGTGGGAGTCCTGCAGCCATGCAGTTAGGGTTTGGCAAGTTGCACTTTTGAGGTTTGGACGGTCTGAATCCGTATTGCGCTTGAATCTAATCTCTTACATCAAACATGCAGTCATTGGTCAATTTGGTGTGTCGCTTGACTGGCAGGACCCGTGGCACCTCAGTTTGTCAGACAGGACAGCCTGGTAGGAGACCCTGCGCGTAGGCCTCTATCCTACCACCGAAAGTTGATAGGGCAGAATGGAACAGCGCCGGCACAAGGCCATGCGCTTCGTGAAGATATCATGATTCACCGCGGGTCGAGCAAAGCTCGGTCGGCCTTTTATCTAATATATACGTCTCTTCCAGAAGTCGGGATTTACGCACGTATTAGCAAAAGAATTACTACGGTTATCTGAGTATTAAGGTACCACCAAATAAACTATAACTGATTGAATGAGCCATTCGCAGTTTCACAGTATAAGCAGTTTATATTTAGACATGCATTGCTTAATCTTTGAGACAAGCATATGACTACTGGCAGGATCAAGCAGGTAGGTACCCTTGCTGTGCGCCAGCAGATCAGTCTTCCCACCACACGGGCCTCCGCCTCTGTGATGCCGCGCTGGCAGTGGGCAGCTGCGTCCACAGGTTCAGCAAGCCGGGCGCCGAACTGCTCAGCCTCCACGAGGCTGAAGCGGCTGCTTTCAGAGCCGCCCAGCAGTATGCGGCAAGTGATGCTGTGATGTGCAGGCTCCTGCAGCAGCATCAGGCAGACAGCACAGCATGTGAGAACGCACACTGGGCAGAAGTGCAGCGCAAGCAGCGGCTGGCAGCGACCATCAGGGCAGAGCTCGTAAGCCTGAGGTCTCGGAAGACTCAGCTGGAGTCTCAAATGTTGCATGAATCATTCCGCACCAGCTTCTACCAGCAGCTTGACAGAGATATTGTCAGTTTGGTCTACCAGCTCATCGGTAAGGAGTCAGATCTGCGGTCAGCAGAGAACGCACCAGAGCTACTGTTCCAACTCCTGCCCAAAAGTCCATCCCTGGCACAGCAGTGGCTGTTCTTCCTGCACATGCCGCCGCTGCTGCGGCACCTGGCACGCGCCAGCTTCCTCGCGCAGCAGCTGCTGCTGCCGCCAGGAGGTGCAAAGCACGTTCAGGTAGCAGGCATGCACACGTCGCTGGCAGCACACTACAACACACACCAGCGCAGCAGCTACTACAGTGGAACTCTGCAGCACGGCTCAGATGGGCTCGACGGCAGTGTTATGCTGCGCTCCAAGTCAAAGGTTCCCTGCGCTGACTCCATCAATCCTCGTCACATCGGCAGTTTTCACAGCAGCAACAGTCACCCATTCAAGCCATAGCATCAGCGAAATGTGTGACATGTGTGGCATGTGTGTGCAGGCAGGATGCAAGTGCATGTGACATGTGTGACATGCATGATATGTCTTCAGGTTGTCCTTGTTGTGGTGCAGAAGTTGAGTCTTTGTCCTGCTACTTCTGCTCAGAGGGATAGTATGTTTGCTGAGATCAGATCCATGCCTGGTTGCGCTGAAAAGTTGCGCAGAGTTTTATCTATGGCTGATTCATCTATCAAGGTGTTGCGTTTTGTATCTGATGATGTATCTGATGATGTATCTGATGATGTTGGCATACTGAATGTTTACTGAATGTTTACCGACTGCTCAGGTGGCAGCAGGAATGTGTGCGGCTTGCTGTTTGTTAAGTGTTGGTCCAAGTGTCCGCTTGCTGCCCGCATGGCATGTTGGCAGGCACAACAGCGGGCGCATGCAACGTGGGAGTGTGCAGGCAGAATGCAAGCACTGCAAGAGCGAGTGGCTTGCGTCCCTAGGCAGTTGAACCTTGCTGGCTGTGGCTGACAAACTCGAGCTCACTCCCATCAATCCCTCACAGCATGCTGCTTATGTCTCTGCTGTTGCTACTACTGGCTGCCTCAGCTTCAGCTGCCACTGAGTCGTTTGTTTATCCCCACACTTCAAACGCTGTTGCCTGCAGAGTCGGGCATGCTGGGCTGCTTGACCAGGTGCGGCTACCTCGGGCTGGCCAACCTGCGCGCCTACCCCGCACGCCAGCTGCACCGGCTGTGCGTGCTGCTGAGGGAGAAGGACGCACAGCAGGCCCTGGGGGAGGCGGCTGTGCAGCTGCTGATACGCCAGACGGTGACTGCTGCCTCGCATTGGTCAGTCAGCCCGAGGCATTGCCAGCTGCGTAGCATTGATCCAATGCCAGCATTTTGTGGTTGGGGGGATTACAATGCATGTGTAGCATTTCGAAGAGCCAGCTCAATGACAAGTGGCATGTGTGAGCAGGGGCCAGTGTACACCAGCATGATGTTTGCGTGCGCAGCTATGATTGTGTTGGACAACCATTTGTTGACCAGCTGTACTGCCCTGGTGTGCTGCATGTTGATAAGGGCTGCACCCTTGCTTGGTGCTTGCATGCTGCATCTTCTGCTTGCTGCCTGCATGCAGGTGTACCACCTAGGCACGCTGGTGCCGGCAAGCAGCAGCAGCAGCAGCAGCAGCAGCAGCAGCAGCAGCAGCAGCGGTAGTAGCATGTCGCTGCTGTGGCGCAGCGGCTGGGGCGAAGAGGGTGGCGTGCTGGACGCACTGTGCATGGAGCTGCAGCTGCTGGCTGCTGAGCTGGACCCCAAGCTGCGAGAGCATGAGGCAGTGCTGCTGCTGGGGGAGCTCGCCAGCTACCTGTCAGACTGGCATGCTCCAGCACAGCACGTTGCGCGCCAGTTTGCAGCTATGACCAGCAGGGTGGCAGACGAGCTACAGCAGCAGATCAGCAAGGAGGAGCAGGAGGGGAACGGCGAGGTGGCGTGCCAGCTGATTGCAAAGCAGAGCAGGTCCCGCATGTTGTCACTTTTGTGTTACAATGCTGGCGCACTGACGGCAGCAGACATTCAGCCCATGCTGCAGCTGATCTCGCAGATCAAGCACAGTGACATCTACTTTGAGGGTGACGCTGCAGCAGTGCAGGACTTGGCGCTCCTGCGTGTGCGCTGCCACAATGTTGTGGCGCGGCGGCTGCCTGACATAGCAGCGGTGCTAGCTGAGCAGCCGCAGTTGGTTACTGCGGCAGTACGTTGTGTGCTGGAGTGGGTGCCTGATCAGCTGAGCTGGGAGCAGCTGAGTCAGCCTACTTCTACCGCACCTCGCTACTCTCAGCAGCTGGCGAGCTACCAGGCTGTGTCAGCAGGCTGTGAGCAGCACATGTTCAGCTTCAACGTGCTCGACGGCACGGTGCTGCTTGACGGGCACCACCTGGGCGGCTGCCACTGGAGGTGACCTCACACCGGCTGTTCATTAGAACCTTTGGCAGGTGAGGCCGTCGCAGCTGCCCACATCTATCACTGCAGGTACAGCCCTGCAACACCCAGGCTTGCCTGTGTGGAGTTCTACTGTGCCACTCAACCCCTCAACTTCGATGCACCAATTGGAGCTCAGCGGTTCTTGCAGTATGTGGCAGCAGCCCACATGTTGTAATGACAGCCCTGCAAACTCAGGCCCGCCTGATATGAAGAAGTATTCTGCCACCGGCTCTCCGATTTCAGTTGCACCACGTTGCCCTTACGGTCTGCACACGATTGTTGAGCCCAGCCAAGTTCAGTTGGCATCTTGTAGCGAATGGTAAGCTGGTACGCTCGTGGGAGTGCCCGGCACCTGCGTAACGACTGGTCTGCTGCTGCTGCTTCTGCTGCTGCTGCTGCTGCTGCCGCAGTGTGACCATTGTGCTATGCGTTGGAAGGATCCTCGTGGGCCTTTGCTGTTTGTTTGGTGGTTCTCTGCGCTGACTTTGCCTATGGTACGTATTGGCAGTGCATGCTGTAAGATGTCACAGCACTGCGTGCATGCAATTGAGTGCTTGCTGTGCACTGCCAAGCGTGCTATCAAGGTGCAGCAGGCTGGTAAGCTGTGCAATGTTATGTGGATGCAATCTCGGCCATGTATGAGCAGTCTGAGGCGTTTCATAGCGTGTCAACCTATCATTCTAATCAATAGAAAGTAGGGGCTTTCTTGCTGCTGCATGGAGTAAGCCAGGCAGTGGAGCAGGAGTGCTGCAATGAGCGGACAGCAGAGTTGATGGCAGCATGCTGCGGCATGCACAAGTTGTCTTTTTGAACAGTACTGTTCACTAGTGTTGTTTTCAAGGGAGCTTATGAAGCCTATGTCACCAGCGAAGGGTATCAGAAGCATGTGTATCTATTACATGAGGATTTGAGTGAGTTGTTCTCGGCAGTGTATAAGTGTGGCCAGGTGCCGGGCGTTTGGTGTTCTGCGTACCTGTCAGCTGTGTTCAAAAAAGGCGACCCTAGTGTACTGGACAACTATCGCGGCATTGCTGTCGGCTCTGTGATGGGCAAAATGTTCAGCATGCTGATTGAGAAGAGGCTTTCAGCTTATTGTGAACAGCATGGGTTCCGAGCCTGGGGTCAGGCAGGCTTTAGGGAGAGGCATAGGACGTGTGACCATGTGTTTGTGTTGAAGCACCTTGTGGATCGTAGCCGCTTACGCGGCCACCAGCTGTTTGCTTGCTTTGTCGACTTCAAGAAGGCGTATGACTTGGTGCGGCGTGATCTTCTCATGCGATGCTTAGCAGACATTGGTCTGCGTGGCAACATATTGACAGCGATTGTATCTATGTACTGGAATGCACCCATGGTCACAAAGATGGCTGGCAATGTCGGACAGCCCTTTGACAGTACCCGTGGAGTAAAGCAAGGGGACCCCCTCTCCCCTTTGCTTTTTGGCATTTTCATTGATCGAGTCGAGCAGTGGCTCAGCGACCGTTGTGGGGCATGTGGTACTGCTCTAGGCAACAGGATGGTGCGGCTCTTGCTGTATGCTGATGATTTGGTACTGCTGGCAGAAACGTCTCACAAACTGCAGCAGTTATTGGATGCTTTGCAGTCCTTCTGTAGCGAGTATGATATGCAGGTGAATGTGGGCAAAACGGAGATAGTGGTGTTTGGCAAGCGCAAGTATACCGGTGCAGCAGTATGGCAGTACCAGGGGCAACAGGTGCCTGTGTCAGATCAGTTCAAATACCTGGGTGTTCAGTTTCATGCCACCCGAGGTGTGTCTGCTTGCACGGAGGCTCTAGCAGCTGCAGGCAGCAGGGCAATGTGGGCAATGTTGGCTCGGTGCAAGGAGCATGGCGTCAGCAACCTGTCAATGCAAGTGCAATTGTTCAACACGCTGGTGTCCCCCATTTTATGCTACTGCTCAGAGGTCTGGGGTCCAGCTCTGCTGAGACAACCTGGATCTGGTGCTGCTTTGGTCGGCAAGTTGCAGGACAATGTGATTAGCAGAGTCCAGTATATTTTTCTGCGCACTATTGCAGGTCGTGTCCGCAAATCAACTTGCCGCATGCTTTTATCGAGGGAGTTTGGTGCCCAACCTTTGGTGTGCACTTGGTTGCGTGCAGCTTTAGCTATGTGGAACAGGGCTGTGGAATTGGGTGATGCTTCCTTGTTGGGGCGCGCAATGCGTGAGAATTTGCGGTTGTCTCAGACGTCGAGCAGTAATAGTTTATGGTGCAGGCAGTTACAGAGTGTGCTGTCTTATACACATGATCATTCCCGGCAGTTGACTGCGGTTATGCCGCGGCTGCAAAGCTTTGTGGATCTGGATGCCAAAGTAGTATTAAGTGCATTTGAGGGGTGTTTGTATCAGCAGTGGCAGGGATGCTCGCAGAATCCACGTGATGCCGTCACCGGGGCTGGAATTTACAGTACATATGAACGATGGTTTGCTGCTTGCTCGGGTGATAACTTGCAGTCTGTGCGTCCTGAGTCTTGGTGCCCCCAATATGTCTTGCAGACCGCTGGGCTCAACAGGGAGCATGTTGGTTCTCTGGCTCGTTTTCGACTTGGTGCCCATGATCTGCGTGTATGCACTGGTAGGTGGCACCGTCCGCCTTTGGTGCGGTCTGATCGAACATGCCAACGCCCTGGATGCCACTTGGGTCAGGTCGAGGATGAGTTTCACATGGTTTTTGAGTGTCCTTTGTACGCGCCAGTTCGCGAGCGTTTTGCTTGCCTTTTTGAACCATTTGGAGGTTTGTCGCATACGTGGGGTAGTATAGCCTCTTGTCAGCCAGGTGGTTCGCATATGATGACCTTTATGCGGCAACAACCTGCTCTTGTGGCTGCCTTCGTGCATTGTTGCTATTTGGTGCGCTGCCACCCGGAGGCGGACCCTGAGTCCTTCTTGTCTTCGGTTTCTGTCGCTCAAGCGATCGATGCAGCGGACGAATTTTTCTCTGCTGACTCTTCTGTTTGTTCTGATGACGATGATATATTCTATGAGGTCTTCCCCCCCAATGAGCCTCTCGTTGGCTCCTGAATGGGGTTCCCACTCCTTGTTGGGTGGAGCATGTAATGTAATGTAATGTATGTTGGTGGTGTCTGCCACATATGTTGTGTCAACTGCCGCACTGCCACTGCAGAAGTGTACAGCAGCCCAGCCTGCTGAGGTTTACACTCAAACTTCTGTGTGAGTTTTTAAAATGCAGGCCAGGCCCCAGCAGTTTGAATTGTGGGACCCCATGAGCCTTGTCTGGCTCCTTAGTGGGTGGGCCTGTGGCCCTACTATGGTATCGGTGTTTGATTGCCAAACAGAACTTCACACGTGCTAGTTGATCTGCCCAGCAGTTGCTGCTACAAGTATGCGCAGCATATAATTAAAGCAAATGGAACTTACAGGGGATGGCTTTTATCACCCAAACAGCTGTACAGTGCAGCCACTGGGTTCAAACACCCTCGTGAGAGGTGATGTCGGCTCGCTGGGCTGATGCCTGAAGCAGGTTCAGTCCTGTACTACTGTCCCATGTTTTGAGGTACTGCTTTGAATTGCAAGGGCATGGCAATTACAGTGGACGCTGCCACAGTGCTGTCACTACCTTCCGTCCAGGGTTTCCCTGCCATGTCCTGGCCTTGCGGCACAGGCAAACGCTCTGTGAGCTACCAATGACATAGGGTTGCCGGCGAGTAACATCACCGAATTACCGAATTACCAAAGTAGGGCCACTGGCCCACCCGCAAAGGAGCCAAACAAGGCTCATGGGGTCCACAAAACTCAAAAGAAGACCATCAACCGGAAGAAACCGCAACCTCAACAAGCTCAGAACTCAGAGAATCAGTGACTTCAGAAGCACTACTAGTAATGCCATCACTGGGAAGCAACAAATGTGCCAACTCTGGATCGCTACATACCAGTAAGCAACTGTGTATGAAAGCAGCAACCTTACTCTGTCTCTGCCGCATAAAGTCTGCCAGACATCGCCCGCGCGGGTTTGCTAAGGCACTTGGGTTCTGCCAACCACCGAACTCATCAAACAGACACCACAAACGCTCCCGGACTAGCTCGTAAGCATCACACTCAAATACCACGTGGAACTCATCCTCAACCTGGCCAGCAGCGCATCGGGTGCAAAGCCGCTGATGTCTAGGTAACAAGGAGTTGCCAGCCCTCTCCCACCGACCAGTAGCCATGCGCAAGTCATGTGCACCCAGACGACAACGCATCAGTGACGACAGGTGTACTTTGTTGAGGCCAGCAGTGTTGTACACATAGTCTGGACACCAGCTAGACGGCTTTGTCATGACGGCTCATCAAATGATGTGCATGCAAACCAGCTCTCGTACGTAGAATGCATGACAGTATCAGAACCAGCAACTCTGGGATCGGTGGGTAAATCATGCCACTGCTGATACAACCAAGACTGAAAAGCCTCATGCACACAGCGCACATCAGACTCCTCAAGGCAGTGCAGACCGACCAGTGCATCAGGTATGTCGCCCAACGTGCCCGTACGGGTATGCAACGTGCGCACAAGGGACCTAAACTGCCAGAACCACAAGGACTTTTGCCTACCCTGATCAGCGCTGCTTGGGTAGGTGCGCATACTGAGGTCTCTGTTCTCCTGCATTGCCAAAAACAACCAGTCACTAGGCGGCCGTGAGACCACCCGGTCCCACAGGTCCCAGCAAGCTGTGAACCAACCACTGATCAGGGGTCTGCAGCCAAATTCACGCAACAGCAGCTGCCTGCAAGTAGACTTGCGAACACGCCCAGCCAACATACGCAAAAACATGAACTGCACCACTTGCATGTCATTGCTAAGCGCCTTGGCAACGCCCTGCGGCCCACTTCCGCAGCTATGAAGCAGTGCAGGGGCCCACACTTCTGAGCAGTAGCCCAAGATTGGCGAGACCAGTGAGTTGAACAGGTGCACCTGCAAGCCAAGCCCCGTGATGTGGTGGTCAGCGCAGCGGGAGCGCATGGCCCACATTGCCCGTGAGCCAGCAGCTGCCAGGGACGAAACACATGCTGTAACACCCTTAGTCTCATCATCATCATCATCATCATCATATTACCCATTCAAGCCATAGCATCAGCGCCATCGGCCCCGCGCCCCACCGGGGCGGAAAGAGGAGGGAGCACTGCTCCAGAATGTTTGCATGCATTGCGCACATCCCAAGACTTGACAAGAAAAGCAGCAATACACGGTGACACCATCAGACATCTTCCAGAACTGCCCCAAATATCATCAGATACAAAACGCAACACCTTGATTGACGAATCAGCCATGGACAAAACGCTGCGCAACTTTTCAGCGCAACCAGGCAGGGATCTGATCTCAGCAAACATATCATCCCTCTGAGCAGAAGTAGCAGGGCAATCAAACATGAAGTGTGACAAAGACTCAACTTCTGCACCACAACAAGGACATCCTGAAGTGGAGTTAGCTCTGCGACCGCCAAACTGACTAGTACGCTCATGTACACACAGACAACCCATACGAACACGCAACAGCAATTCAATACCACGTGGAATTGCCACTGAACGCAAGTACGGCCTAGGCCTCCTGAAACCCATAGCATCAACATGAGAGGGATGCACATGAGCCACATACCGACTCAGAGTGGAGTGTTCCAACGTTTCACATGCAATCCTTTCAGCATGTAGTGTCTTGACCTGCTTGTTGACATGGCTCTTGCACGCACTGGCTCTGCCTTCCGCGGTCACAACATTCACACCATACTTGCACAGCAGGCTCTGCACATACTTGTGCCACGGTGTCACCGCCACAGCACCACTAGGTCGCCTCCATTCAGCTGTAAACACTTGATTTGGCAGCCGAACGCCCTGCATACGCTGAATCCTGTAGTAGTACTCCAAAGCCCTCTGATGAAGCCACATATGCAACGGTTTCACACCCCATTCTGCCAAGAGAGCTGAAGAGCATGGGCGCTCCTTGCCACAGCGCATTGCGCATTCAATGATGTCTGTCTGCACTTTGTCAATCAGCTGCAGTTGCCTAGCTGTGGACGGAAACCAAACCTCACTGCCATATTCGACAATGGGACGGACACACGTCAGCAACAGTATGCGTTTAACCTCCACACTGATACTGCGGCTCTTCCAAATTGGCATGAGCGCACCCTTCACACGTTGCACCTTAGCCAGCATCTTCTCAAAATGTGTGGTCCATGTACAGGTATTGTTGAACCACAGGCCAAGATAACAGTACTCCGATACAACAGGCACAGGGACATTGTTCCAAACAATGCCGGAGTCGACCAGCTGGCTGGTCTGTCTTGCTGGCAGCACATGCATGACGGCAGACTTCAAGCTGTGGAGCTTGAAGCGCCACTGGCAACTGTAATGGTAAACAGTTGCAGCCACAGCCTGAACTTCAGACAGAGACCCGCAGACAGCAACAAAGTCATCAGCCTGCATGGCTGCCACAACTTGGCCTGCAGGTTCGTCACGAGGGCCCATGAGGGTAACGCCAGGGTGCTTTGCATGCACGTCACGCAGCAAGTCGTCGATAAACAACAGGTACAGTGTGGGCAAAATAACATCACCCTCATGCAGGCCAAGGTCGCAGGTGAACCTATCCGTGGTGCAACCCTCATGAGACACCACACGCTGCGCGCCCTGATACAAGTTGTACAAGACACGGAACATCTTGCCACGCACACCCTTATCCCACAGCTTCTGGAACAAGCCATCAAGCCAGACCGTAGGGAATGCCTTGAAGGTGTCAACAAACAACACATATGACTCCTTTCCCTCAGCTTTCCTGCCATTAAGGACCTCGCTGAGCACGCTTTGATGGTCAGCACAACTGCGCTTGGGGCGGAATCCGTTCTGACTCTCGTGCAGCAGCGGCGCCGCTGCTGCTGTAGCAGCAGTTGCGCGTGGCTGCTGCTGCTGCTGCTGCTGCTGTTGTGCTGAATGCTGGCCTTGCTGCTGCTGCTGCTGCTGTTGCTGCTGCTGCTGCTGTGCTTGTGTTTGCTGCTGCTGCTCCTGCTGCTCGCCCTCTGCAAACTTGATAAGGCGCTGATTGAGGACGCTGGTGTAGAACTTATAGAGCACGCTGAGCAGGGTGATGCCGCGGTAGTTGCCTGGGTCTGTCAGATCGCCCTTCTTAGGCATGCTGACGACTGTCCCCGGCACCTGATGTACCTGCTCAAGCTGCCACATGAGGCTGCAGTACTGCAGCAGCATGTCTGCAACTGTGTTGCCTCCGTACTTCAAAAGCTCGTTGACAATGCCTTCCTCTGCAGGGTTGCCAGCTTTGCCTGTGCGTAGACGCTGCAAGCATGCAGAAACCTCGGCGGCAGTGATGGGCAAGTCCAGCGGGCAGGGTGGGGCAGCATGAGGTGCGGTTGAGTCATGAAGGTACTGCTCCCTTAGTCGACACCCTTAGTCTCATGGAATACACATCCCAAATACCTGAACTCGCTGCTTCTGGGCACAGGCACACGCACACCATCCCTGCCAACAAAGGTCCACTGCGCAGGACCCCGGTAGCGCTGGTGGCCAAATTACAACTTGTGCTGTTGACCAAATTACACTTGTTCACAATACTATCATGATCGTCCACACATTTTGAATGTTACACGACGGGAACATTGCCCGTTTTTGAGCCAACAGGCTCATTGGGCAATCACCTGATCCATCAATCTTCAATATCTTAGTGGGGAATCGGCCAGTTGCCTTCGGCTCTAGCGCACTGGCACGCTGCTCTATGGCAAGCACTCCTAATCCTGACTGCACGCATAGCAGCCCTCCTCCACTTAGCCACTGCACGGCATCCTTCTGCACCGTCTCCATACGGCGTCCTGGCAAGGTTCGAAATCACGACCTTCCTCCTCCTACTCCAGCACACAGGGCAGCATACTGGCCAAGCCTGATGCAGCATGCGCGACACACATGCCGCTGCATGCCTCATTCCAATGCAACTGCAGTCGTCAGCTGAAGAAACACAACAGTCCAGTGCAAGCAGCACTTACTGCGCACGGAACACACTGTCATCAGCGAAGCCAGCAATGCAATCCGCAATGACCTGTGTGCAAGTGCAGCCAGCCAGCAGAGACGCTACACGGCTAGCTCCTCCTGCTGCTGCTGCTGCTGCTGCTGCTGCTGCTGCTGCTGCTGCTGCTGCAACTCCCGTGCGTGCCTCCCAGACCATATCGACAAAGCCCATGGCCGCTCTCCAGCTGCAGCTGCATCGCCAGCCACACTGGCCACACCAGCAGCTGCGAGACCACCAGCAGCACCAGCTGCTGCAGCCGTGCCATCCGAATGCTGGAAGCCATCAGCTGCCAGCTGCACCTGTTCTGATGCCGGCGCCACAAACGCTTGCCAGTCAACGGGAAGCTCTGTCACCACAAGGTCCTGCAGCTGCTGCTGCTGCAGGTGCTGCGGCTGCTCCTCCTGCCCTGCAGCTGTTGTTGCTGCTGCTGGCTCAAACTGCTGCTGCGCCACCTGCAGACCAGGAGCAGGGGCCTGCCCAGTAGCCAGCACCTGCAGCCACTTGGCGATGAAGCGCTTGTTCGAAGCAAGGGGCCTGCGCAGCACCAGGCTGGCCAGCCCTTGCTGCTGCTGCTGCTGCTGCTCTGTGGCCGCCAGGTGCCCAGGTGCATCATCTAGCTGCACTGTTGCAGAGCTGGCTGCTGCTGCTGCTGGTGCTGCATCTGCTGGCTCATCACCCTCGTCGCCGGCTGCTGCTGACTCATCATCCTCATCATCAGCATAGTCCAGGAGAGCTGCCAGCATCATCTTGGCCGTATGGTCGGTGCTATCCTCGACACCAAGCTGCTGCTGCTCCTGCTGTGCTGTTGGTGTGCTGGCAGCCAGCAGTCGAGCTGATGGTGCAGGCAGGCAGGAGGCATCTGGTGCTGCAGAGTCCCCAGCTGCTGCTGCTGCTTCTGCTGCTTCTGCTGCGGGCGTTGCTGCTGCTGCTGCTGCTGCTTGTGTCCTCTGCTTTCTGGCGGTCATAGCTCCTGCAAGCACCTCATCCAGTGAGAACCACGCCATGTCATCCACGCCTTGCGCTTCAGGCCGGCCCAGGCCGGCTGCGCAGCACGCACAGCAGCAGGCACAGCAGCAGACGCAGCAGCAGTGGGCAGGCACGCGTCAGGGCTCGTGTACGTGGACCAGACTGGCAGCTACCGCCATAGCAGTGCTGGATGCACACATCATGTGGCTGAGGCACTGCCACACCATGGAGTCACTTACCCGCAAGCATCCCACACAGATACACAGCCACTCTGCGAGCAAGCTTGACACGACTGCCTGGCCACTCCAGCCTGAGCAGCAGCACCCATGCCTGGTCCCCGCCCTACCCACCCGCCGCTAGCCCTCGCGCAGCAGCACCAAAAGCACGACCCACACAACAGCTGGCGGTGCCGAATAACAGTGCGGAGCACGCGCATCAGCCGCCGCCCGCCTACCTGCAAGCCTGGCTGCCATCAGCTGCGGCAGCTGCTGCCCTCCTTTGTACCGCAGCATGTAGAACGCCATCTTGCCTTCGTGCCAGTAGTACTGCGGGCAGCGCTGCAGCAGCGCCTGCGTAGCTGCTGCTGGGATGAGGCCTTGCGACTCCTCCTCGAGCTCGCGTGCTGCTGTTGCTGCTGGGGAGTTGGCGGCATCCAGCCTGCTGTCCACCTTGCCCGCAAAGTTGGACCACCGGCAGCGCTTCTCCCGCACCAGCAGCAGCCGCGTGCTGCTGGCATCGCCTTCGTCAAAGTCGTACACGATGACGCCTGGCAGCAGCAGCAGCGGCAGCAGCAGCAGCACAGTCGGGCGAGCTGCACTTAGCCGTGCACAGCTGGTCTGCATGTTGGCACGCACGCTGGCCTGTCATCCGACGCTTGGTGTGCACGGAGCTCCTGCACATTGCCCCAAGATGCATGCATGTCGAATGTGACCTTCTTGATGATCGAATCACACACCACATCACATGACGTTGACAGCGCCGCCCGCCGATGCGCGGGGGCGTTTGTCAGCCGCAATGCACAGCGCCACTGCACAGCCAGATGCGACTTCACAACAATGCGCGCTCGTGTTGCAGCCAGCCTGGGGCCGCGGCGCACTGCACTGCGCGCCCCTGCAGCCAAGCAGCACTGCACAGCCGAAACACTTCCCAACGGCAGTGCAGCGCACTTCGCACAGGGCCCGCGGCGCACCTGCTGCCCTGTACAGCCTCCCAGCACTTGCTGGCAGCTCATAAGACACGCCAGCAACTTGCCTCGGCCTGCTGCTGCTGCTGCTGCTGCTGCCAGCATTGGTTGAGCCTGCTGCCACCTTTGGTTTTACCAATGGCGGAGAGTTGCTGCTGCTGCTGTCAAGAGCCGAGAATTGTACGGGTAGCTGCGGCTTCTGCAACAGCAGCCTGCTGCTGCTGCCAACGAAGCCAGAGGCTGCCAGCAACTTGTCAGCCGCTGCCGCCGCTGCAGCAGCAGCTGCTGCTGTAACTGCAGCTGCTGCTGCAGCTGATCCAACAGCGCTGCTTGTTGCAGACATGTTGCCTGAAGCTGCCGCCGGCTTGCCATGTGGCTGCTTATCACGCTGTTGCTGCTGCTGCTGCTGCTGCTGCTGCTGCTGCTGCCGTTGCTGTTGCTGCAGCTTCCTCTGTTTAACATACTTAGCAACCTTCCTCTGTTTGTGTTGCTGCTGCTGGCCAAGCTTCTGGCTAGATGGCTGCTGCGCCTTGGGTTGCTGCTGCTCCTGCTTCCCCTGATGTTGTTCCGACGGAACTTGCTTCTTCTTCTGCGTTGATCCTTGCTGTTGTGGCTTCCCCGCAGCCGTCTTCTGCTTCTGCTCCGCACGCTGCAACCGCTGCTGCTGCTGCTGCTGCTGCTGCTGCCCTTCCGGCTTCACCATGGCCTGCTGCATCCGAGCGTTTTTTTTCCTTGTTTCTTTTTCCAATTCTGTAGCTTCCGTGCCTCGATGTTGGATGCTTGAGGAGCAAGGCTGGGCTTGGACTGCAGCTTTCCAACCCCTGCTGTGGCCTTGCTGCTGCTGCTGCTGCTGCTGCTGTCGCGCTGCTTGCTGATGTCGGTACTACTTTTAGCAGCTTTTGCTGGAGCAGGATGTGCAGCTGCAAAAACAACTAGGTTTTGCCTATGCCCGTGGATACGGCAGCTGCTGACTTTCACAGATGGTCGGCTGCCCACCAGAGCTGAGGGTCGAGCTCCGAAAGCCCAGGAATTATGCAGCAGCATAGCTTTGAGATCATCCCCCTGTTAGAAAGTCAATACAGTGTGATCATGGCTGTTCATGACGGACGCTGCTTCACGCTTTGTGATTGCTGGCGTATTTCGTTCCTGGGAGGGCCTTCGTACCGACGTAAAGGCACAATCGACAACTCGGAAGTTCAACTTGCCTGCGTTCAAGGGAGAGCATGCCATGCAGCTCTTGTCAGTGGTCACAACAGCGCCAGCTGGCGCCTGCAGGCTCCAGGGCTCCCTTGCCGGGTTTGGCTGACAACACGCCTTGACGGCAGTCTGGCAACCCACCTGCCTTGGAAACTTTGACGGGACCTTTTCAACAATTTTTCAGACAAAAACCTGCAGCCACTGTAAAGGTTACTGATTCAGTGCTGTTGCAAACTGCCAGTCAACAAGTTTGAAACGCACATGACATTCACCTGCGCATCCTTGCTGAGAACAGAGGACGGGTGCTCCGAAGCGGCTTGTGACAACCACACAGACCCGGGGCACACACAAATAAGGTTGATATCACAGGATGACAGGCTTTGGCTTTGCAGCTGCAGCGCTGCCAATGATGGCTAGCCATCCAATGGAGCTTTGCAGCTTTGCAGTGCTGAGCACTGTCCGTACCAACTGACTGCTGCGTTGCGCATGCACATGTTAGAAGCTGCAGCACAAAGCGGGCATGGCAAGCACAGTAGGCAGCCTTTCCGTTTCCAAGGGCACTGCTGTGCGCACACTGCAAAAGCATGTACATCCTCCTGATGCAGCTGTCAATGTGCGAGGTGCCAAGCGCTGTTGGTGCGTAGTACACCTTGCCACATAGCTCACCACCGACATGCAATGTGAGTGGCCTGTGGCCCTACTTTGTGTTTGGTATTTGGTATTTGGCAACCCTGCAGCTGCGGACACGCAGCACCACTGTATAAGTGCAGCATGAGGCAGGTTGCAGCTGCTGTTCTGTGCATGCACATGCATGGAGCCTCCCCTGAGCGGCCCGTGCCACATGCAGCCCTGCATGCGGGAGCACTACTATGCATACCACTCGCAGTGCATCGTGCGCATCAACAAACCAAGCCAGCACTGGCGCACTTTGAGCAAAGCAACCCAAATGTCAATGTGCCCACCGGCCTTGATACCATCACAGCAAACATGGTGTGCAGAAACCACAGTTGTGCACACTTTCAGAACTCCAGTTCTACTTGCACTCAGGCAATGCCTTTGCAAGCCATGACGGGCAAATCCAGCACATGCCCAGCAGTGGAATCAGACCGTCCAGCAGACCAACAGGGCTGACAAGTGCTCAATTATCTGCCGATGACGTGACGACGTGAATCAAGTGCAATGCAGGAAAGCAACACTGCTGCCCGACAATCACAGTCCCAGCGCCCCACCCACAGAAAACCCCACAACAGGTTGCACTGCCTCAAAAGAGCAGCTGATTGTGTGTGTGCTTTATGCGGCACGTCAACGCCGCCTTCAGATTAACGCACACACCAAGACCACAGGAGGCTGTACAAGCACATGTGCCGTTGAAGCTGCGGCAACGAAACTGCAGCTGCAGCGCTGACTGTGCTGGCCAATACGCCCTGTTTGCAGCACATGGCTGCCATCTCTGCAGCCGTGTGTTCCTTGCCAGTGACTGGCTGTTGATGCAGTGCACATGCAGCAAAGGCATGCCGCCCGTTGCAAGGGCCGTGACCAGTGCACTTGCAGCCGGGCTGAATTGTGATGCGGATCAGGCTTGTGCACACAGACAGGCCATGCATATCTCACGCACGTGTAGCGCACGCTCATGACTTAAACCTCATAGGTCACTGATGCCCGCATCTCTCAAGCACAATGCATTTTGGCAGCTCGTCACAGGCCAGTGTGATGGTTACATGGCAACAAAGCAAGGCCTGACATACTGCCTGGGTGCGCCTGGCTGCACTTTGCAGAAAATGAAAGCAAGACTTGAGATCACCACGTATTAAGGCTAAGCATCCACGCTGAAACTGCCATGCTTGAGGTCTGGCTGGCGTCGCTATGACACCACGCACGTTGCTCTGCAACACACCCTACCAGCTGCCAGCACAGTGTGCGTGCAAGTCACTGCTCGCAAGGCTCGTGACGGCGGCAGCCTGCCGAGTGCAGCGCGCTGAGGCACCTCACGTGACGTGCACACGCGTGTGTATCACGATGTACCTGAGGTGCCATCCACATGCTTGGCTAAGAACTACAATGTGTACAAATGCTGCAGCGCAGCCGCACGACCACACCTTCCAGCCTCTTGCTTTGGGACGATGCTTCCCCTTCAGCACAGCAACCAGCGCCATGCTCTTTGGCTAGCTCTGCAGCTTGCAGCACACATTGGGCAGCTACAGAGAGTGCCAGCGACATTGCAAAGCGACATGCTGTTGTCAGGGCACAGGCACGCACCCAACCACTGATGTAACAAATTTGTCATGCAGACAGCTTCCCTTCAAGCCCCGTAATATGCTTGATTGTTGACCGCCAAGTCAACGACACAATACACCACGTACATGTTAGACCCAGATTAGTTTGGACGAAACAAGCAGCAATAGAGAATCATACAGCTGCCATGCTGCAGTGATGCGATGCCACACACCACTACCAGGCCGGCAGGTGGCATCGTCTGCTGTGCCGCATCACAAGATGATCAGCACTTTACAAGAAACCGGCCTGGCCTCAAATGACATGCAGAATCAACCAACCCAGTGCACAATACATGGACAAGGCATGAACACCATGCATGCAGCTCATGTGGCAAGCCAGGGTCCTGGCTGTTCGGTGCGGCGCTTCACCAGCAGCAACCTGCAACCAAGTCTGTCTTTATGATGAGTGTGAGAGTAGCCCTGTGAACCACTGTGACAGCTGCAGCCCCTGCATAGGCCAGCACCAACCAGACATGCAAGTGCTGCTGTTTAGCTGCTGAGGCACCAGGCCAGTGAGACTGCGAGAGCCACTGACCCAACTCCAGTCTGCGCACCAGAACAGCTCAACTGAAGACACAATGACAGGATAAGTTTGCATTGTCAACAACAAGAGAATGACATAGATGGTGCTGCAAACTGCACATTCTGGTAATCCTCAGCTCAATGTGCACAATGTGCACAACAGTGCGCTGAACAGCATACGTTGAACCTGTACTTGATGCCTGATACCTGTCAGCACCCGAACGGCATGCTGAGCCAGTGATGGCAGGGGAGCCAGCCCCACACACAGACCAAGGATACCAGAACAGCAGCAGCTGGCACATCTGAACCGTTGTAGCTTACTTTGGACGTGAAACCACAGTCTGGATGTCATTGCCCACCACCAGCCATGTGCCTGATGAGCCAAAACATGAGACAGCTGCCAGCTGCGCATGCCTGATGCTGGGCCTGAAGCATCTCCACAGCAGCTACTTGTATTAATGTCGCAACAACAGATGGTGACCTGACACGCTGCCGTTTGCCGAATGTCCAGCGGCCAGCGAATGTTTCAAATGCAGTGTCAGGCTACCAGCCAGTGGATCCTTGAACAGCTGTGATTGCATTGTGATGCTGTGTCATGCAGAGCAAAATTGGCAGCTAGGGTGGCTTTGTACGGCGCACACCCTGTGGCCAAGACTATGATTGGATTGCTGCAATAGACAAGTACCTGGCAGAAGGTGCACCAGACCAAGGTGCTATAGCACCCCAAAACATGCATACAATTTACATCAATTGCTGCCTGCGTCATGCTGAATCACATGCTGTGCTCATGCAGAGACTATCACTGATACAGAACAGGCACTGCAACAGCTGACTGGATCAGTGGATCAGTGCTTACAAACACAGGTTTCCGTAACCACAGAAACAGCCCTACAACGTCAACTCTGTTAATGCAGTACAGTGCAATACAAGTACTTCTCTACAGTGCGACAACACCGCACATGAGTACTGCAGCTGGTGTGCAAGCAGCTCAAGGAGCTGCATCGCTTGAATCTGCCGTGATATTCTTGTCAGGCGGGTGCAGTGTGGAGCTGTGTGTTATGTGGGACACAGTTGTGCCTATGTGGGCCTGACAGTTGACAGCGCCGAAGTAGCTGCTAGGAGCAAGCCTGGCCACAGCCAGCCAGCCAAACATCAGCCAACCACCGATGTAGCTGCTCAGAGCCAGCAACCACCGACGTAGCTGCTCAGAGCAAGCCTGGCCAGCCAACCATGCAACAGTGAAGCATCGCACTCAGCATGCTGCTTACTACTTTGCATAGGAATCAAGTTATAGGACGATTGCTCACAACAAGTGCTCATGACGTTTCAAGTTCAAGCAGCAAACAACAGATATGGCATGATACCCAAGCATTGCCAATCCCAGAGACTCTGAATCATTGACCTGAAGGACGATGCACAGCAACAACCAGCCCCTTCAAGTTGCCCTTCCACAGGTTGACCTGCTGCAGCGTTAAACTGCAAAGCCAACAGCGACCATCAGCAATTTCACACCACCCTCAGGCTGCAACTCAAGTTGCTGGGATGCGGGGAACAAAACGTTCTGTGATGGCTTGCCATTATTTGCCCCTGCACAGATGCCACACCAAGGTATGGGAGTGCGTTGGCATCCTGCAACACTGCCCCAGACACAAACCACAGCTGATGCTGCCACAGCACTTGTAGCAAGTAGCAAACCCTGTTAGCTTGCACCAAGTGCCAGGGCTTCCAGGACGGCATCCCTTGATAGAAGCTCAACATCAAGCTGTTGCAACAGCACAGAATGGGGCATGTACCGGATTATTTAAGCAGCATGCCAACATGCCACAGCACGCTCAATCACAAGCTGACAGCTGCTTGTCAAATGTTCATGCGCATGCATGCCACAACAGTTGCCTGTGGTGTTACCAATGAATCTCATGCCTTGAACCCCAATGAGTATTTGCAAAGCGGGGCTGTGCAGACCCCTACGTCAAGCACTGTGTTAACCAGGAGTGATGAAGGTAGTTGATTGTGCACTGCGCACTGCTCACTGGCTTGCAAGCACGGCTGGCCTGTGGCTTCAAATGACAAGAAGATCTGCATAGATGGCATTTTGCACCGATTGATATGTCCGACAAACAACAAAGCTAGTTCAACATCATGTGCAGTGCCACACATGCTGTTGGGTGACATGCCAGCAGCAGCATCATAATATCAGTTTGATGTATTCAACAACAGTGGGTGGTGCTCAAGCACCTGCTAGTCTACTTGCCACCCTAAACCAAACAGACATGGATAAGATTTGTTGGGGACCTGCAGAGGCTGCAGATATCTGTGAATAGCTGATACATCCAAACTCCTAGCAGCTGCAAGTAGATCTCTGGCAAGAGGTCTGTGGCTTCAGAGAACAACCAACATCTCTGCCATCATGACACAATGCATGTCATCTTTACGTGCTGCATGGACAATGCACAGATCTTGGACGCTTCCAAAAAGCTATGCAACAAACCAATGAGACAGCACAGGCATATCACAACCGTGCACAACAGGGGCTAGGGGTCAGGTGTTTGGGGTGATACAAGCTGTACTGTACACGCTGATAGTCACAGGCACGCATGTGCGCATGCAGGATGAAAGCAGCTGCCGTTGAGTGTGCAACACACTGCTGCAACTAATGACAAAGAGTGATTGGCCTGCTGTGCAGTTCATTTGCTGTGATAGAAGTGTGTGATGGGTTTTTGCAGCTGTCTTGTTGGCTCTGGCGTATTCTACAGACAAAGATCAGACCAAGGATGCAGCTGATCATGCTACAAAGCGCGGCCGCAAGGTATGCCAGGCAAGCCACATCCTGGCTACCAGGCAACCGCAGGTGCAGAGAGCCAAGCTGCAGCACGTCATTCAGCATGACTGAAGCTGGCAATCAACGCAGATACAACAGCCATGTACACGCCTAGGGTTGTGCTGCTCACACTGCTTACCCCGCCTGTGCCAGCTCGACGTATGTTTTGAAAGCCTGGCTCCTTGTGTTGTTATGCCGTTCCGTCCCTCGGCCCCTCCCACACACCACACAGCCACACCCTGCCCTGTCTGCAACAGCATTTGACTGGCCTGTCCTGATCCGTTCCCTGCTGCGAGATGCACAATGCAAAAGAAAACCAAAAGGATCCCCAACATGCCTCTTGCTCCCAGCTGCTCTTGGCACACACACGCACGCACGCACGCACGCACGCACGCACGCACTCACCCATAAACTGAAGTCTAGTGTTCACTAACTATGGTGGAGGTATGGCTGGCGGCTGCCGCATGAACTATGCCACTGGCAGTTGCATAGCCGCACACTGCACATGCAGGACGTTGCGGCACAACTGTGCTGTTGCAACAGGCCATTAGTATTCAACCATTTGGTCCTCGCTGTTGGTGCTGCCGCTGTCTGCTGGCTCTTGTGCCATGGCGGTGGCAGCAGCGGTGCACTTCCCCTGACGGGCCTTGTACTCCTGCTTAAAGATCGCCTGCAAGTGCACAGCAAAAGCAGCCATGGACGGCCGCGACACATGATCAGTTAGCTTGAAGACCACTCGCCAACATGCGACGGCCATATGGCGTTGTTAGGGCGTGTACACATGGTGTACATACGTTGCACATATGGTGTATGACTATGCTTGTCAATAACTCTCCGGAGCAGTTAGTGCCTGGCCAGCACTGCTGAGCTCCTTGGGACAGCCACCAGTCATGCCCGTGCTTCTTCAACAATTTTGTGGCTTCTCTCTTTCTTGCGCACCTGCCTCAGCTTCTTGATGCGTGCCTCCATCTCTCTGTCGGGGTCATCCATCAGCTCATCGAGGAAGGCCCTGTGACAGCAGGAGATGACATGCAACACGACCAGTGTTCTGCCAACTCCACGCACTTGTTGACACTTGTACACTTGCGTCAGATGCAGCAGAGAAAGAAGCAGCAGTATGTGGCCGTCCAGACATGCACTTCTACCCGCACGTGCAGCAGTGCACAGCAACACATGACGAGTTTTCAGACCAGGCAGCAGCTGAGTTACATGCGGCAGGCAGCAGCCGCCGCTCACTGGAGCTGCTGGCACACGCTCTGCACCGCCTGCGACTGGCTGCTGGTGTGGCTGTAGTTCTCCACGGTGGCCATCAGCTTGTGCAGGCTTTGGCGCTTGCGGTATGGCCTGCAGATCAGCACCAGCGACAACCGCCTGTCTCAACGAACCTCGCTCGGCACCAAGCGGCAGGGAACAGGCCAACAGATGATCACAGAGCCACGGCTGCGCAGCTTCAGCAGCAGAGACTGGCATGTGCAGCTCTGCCAGCAAACGCTGCGGCTGCTGGCAGAGCATGGCGCCGCATGTCACATGCCTCAAGCTCACCAGCGACTGATGTGCAGGTCCCTGCAGATTCGCTTGAGCACAGTCACGCCTACACCCAGGTGTCTGGCGGCTTTGCTGATTGGCAGGTCATACACCTGCAGCGGCACCCGCGCAGCAGCTTGATGATGCGGCAGCTGTTCTGCGCCAGCGGGCATGATGCAAGATTTACAAAGTGGAGAGATGTGTCCACAGGGTGACAGACAGCAGCTGCTTTGCCTAGGCCAATGCAGCCCTGCAGCTTTGGACTCAGATGCTTGGAACTATCCAGGCGGACCAGCACATGAACTGAACTGAATCGGCAGCAACAGCCAGTCACATCGGACATTTATAACCTCAAGCACACCCAAGACCCAAATGCAGATTACGTGTTGCACTGGCTCATGATGATGTTCCAGGCATGATAGCTGAGCAATGTGCGTAGTAGAGCTCGGATGAGTTCGCACAAAAGAACTTCCAGGCCCTCACCAGGCCTGTCGTTGTCCGACTCTACCTTACGCGCGGACGAATACTTCTGATGTTCAAAACTGGTGATGTGTGACTAGCTGAGTAAAGCCTCTCACCGTGCGCAGCATGTCCTGCGTGACGCCGTGCGAGCTCTGGCTCTGGCTGCTGGTGGTGCAGCGAGGCAGCAGCCCGCCAGCGCTCTCCTCCTGCGTTTGCTGCTGCTGCTGCTGCTGGTGGTTGCTGCCGCTCGGCGTTGCACTGCCCGCCTTGACGGCTGGCACACCATGTGCCGGCTTGTTCTTCTGCTGCTTGTTGGGCGTTTGGCCCTGGCATAGCAGCTGACTGGGCCTCCATCCTCGGCATCATCAGCATCATCGTCATCACCCTGGGCCTCGTCGCCGCTGCTGTAGCTGGGATCTGACAGGTAGCCACCTACAGGTACAGCGGGCAGCCCTCCTGTATTAGTTTCTTGCCTCGCAGCAAAACACAAAACAGCATGCATAATCCAAGCAGCTTATTAAACATTTTGGCCCACCGCCGCATCCCGTAAGCAGCCAGAACAGATGGGCTCAGTTGAAGGTGGATGCTTGGTAGTGCGGAAAATTCTGTTGTGGTGGGTGCAAGTGACAGATGTATGCAGTGTGCATGCTGAGCAACAGGCCAGCATTCATGAAGTGCGGGTCGTGATGCTTCAATCAGCGCCATCAGCCCGATGACAATGCAACACTCACTTACCAGACTCCTTGACTGCAGCAGCAGCAGCAGCAGCAGCAGCAGCAGCAGCAACAGGAGTTGCTATGTCTGTGGGAGCCTGCCCTGCACGAAAGGGCTGAGCTGGTGCCTCCCGTTGTCCCTGCTGTTCGTCTTCTTCATCACTTAGCACAGCATGATCAGCAAAAGCTGCAGGCAGGCGCTTGGCCCTCTTGCCCCTGCCTGCAGCGACACTACCAGCACATCTTCTGGGGCTGCAGCTGTTGCTATCCACCCACAAGCTGCCGTTTACCATGCAGCTCCTCTCGCCAAAAGCAGCAGCAGCAGCAGCGAGCGGTGCATGCACTGCAGAACCCATTTTGGCAGCTGCCGGTGATGGTGATGGCAGCTCACTGCTGCCATCTGCTGGGAAGCGCTCCTCATCTGCTGCTGCCTGCGCTGCCACAACAGCAGCATGTGCAGCAGCATTACCAGCTGCGTCTACACCACAGCCACTGAAAATGCCGTTGGCAGGCGACTCCGCTTCAGCCCCACTGTTGCTGGCTGCAAGCGCGTCTGTCCTGTGCCGGACGGTGACAGCTGCCTGGTGTGTTGCACTGTTCAGAAAGGCGCCAAACGACACGGGGAGGCGCTTTGTGGGCCTGCCGCTGCCTTTGCTGCTCAAGCAGCCGCCGTGCCTTGGTGTGCCAGCTGCAGGAGAAGCCAAGAGGCTGCTGGCACTCCCTAAGCTGCCACAATTAGTCACTACTGGGGCAATGGTGAGCTTGCCGCTGCTTAGGCATGCTAACCGCCGGCTGATTCCAGCCGTAGCATCAGCCGGCGCGGGTGCTGCTGCTGCCGCTGCTGTGAGCGGCAGCCTGGCACTGCCCAATGCTGTGCTGGGTCTACGTGGGATCTGGAGGCGCTGCTGCTGCGGTGCTGTCATGCTGCTGCAGCGTGGCATGTGCAGGCGCGCTGGCTGCTGCTGCGTTTGACATGCCTGCTGCAGCAGGGAAGTGTAGAAACCCAACGGCTGCGGCTGCAACTGTGTTGGCAGCTGCTCAGCAGGTGCTAAGCTGCCATCGGCATCGTCCTGGACGAGTGCATAGATCCAACGGCACACAAGCAGCAGGCACAGCAGCAGTAAGAAGGCAGGAAATTCTGCACTTACGCATCTGCGGCTAGGCAGCAGCCATGCCCCCAGGCGGTTCTCTCAACTGCAAGCCCTGCAGCCAGCTGTCTTGCACGTGCAGCTGCATGCCTGGAAGTTGTAAGGATTAACCAGGCAGCTTCACAAGTGTTCACCTGGCGCAACTCATCCATGCCGCCCAAGGGAAAGCTCCAAACAGGCAGCAGGTCGGCCAGGTCCTCCAGGCCAGCTGTCGCCGCAGGGCTTATGAATTGCAGGACGCTTGCAGGAACCAGCACAACGCTGCCGCTGCCGGCTGCTGGGGCTGTGCTTGCGCCAGCTGCGGCTGCCTGCGCTGCTGGTGCGCCCATGTCAGCTGCTGCAACCTCTGCTGCTGTCAAGCCAAGCGCTGTCAGCAGCGCAGCAGCTGCGTGATCGGAGGCAGAGGCAGATGTTTCTGCAAGCTGTCCTGCAAGCTGTCCCGCTGGCTGTGCAGCAGTAACACCTAAGCTCTCGCATCGAGGGACTTCGGCACAAGCAGCAGGCAGTAACGCCTGCTGCAGGAGGGTGAGGCTGCTGGCCTGTGCCGCCTGCCACAATGCTGTGTTGCCAATTCCTGCAGGCACCGCAGCTGCTGCAGCCCCGCTGTCGGAAACGCAGCTGTGCTGCTCCTGCAGCAATTGCGGCAGGTCTGGCTGCAGGCTGCTGCAAGCAGGCAGCAGCTGCGACCAGCCAGCAGCTGCAAGGCTGTTGCTGCTGCTCACGCAGCTCTGCAACGCAGGCCATGCATCTGCATCAGCTGCTGCATTAAGTGCGCAGCAGTACTCGGCTGTCCCCGACTGCAGCAGCTGCTGCAGCGTTGAGCTGTGCATGCCAGCGGTTGCGGCACTGCTGCAGCTACTAAGGCTGCGGCCACGCAACAGCTGCTGCTGCTGCTGCTGTGTGTCCAGTGATGCATTCATCCCCAGAGCCGGCATTGCAGCAGTAGCAGCAGCTACTGCCGCCCCTGCCAGCTGCCAGGGGTCCCTGCAGCTACCGTGCCCATCACCACTGCCACCTCTGCTGCAACTGCCTGCTCTGCTGCTGAGTGCATATGCAGCACCTGCACCTGGTGTGGCGCAAACGCATGGGCGCTCCATCTGCTGAGTGTCACTCAGGATGCTGCGCTGTGACCTACCCACGATGCTGCCCGGTGCATCACATTCCGGGCCATCCTCAGCTGGCACCATCAGCAGCGCCAGCTGCTGCTCCTGCAACTGCTGCGACAGCAGCCTGCTGGTCAGCAAGACTTCCTGCTGCATGTCCAGCTGCAATGCAGTCTGTGCTGTTGCTTGGTGCTGTTGCTGCAGGAGTGAGAGCCCAGACAAACTCCCAGACCTGCCAAGTTCGGGCGCCGGCTCAACCTGAAGGTCAAGCTGTTGGAACTGGCGGAGCTGACAGGGCTGTGGCTGCTGCTCCTGCTGCCGCACTGTCATGCCCAGCACACCGCCAGGCGCAATTTGGGTGCCGCCTCGCTGCTTGGCACTGCTGCTGCCGTCCTGCGGCCCTTTGGCAGCGGCATGGGCAGCAGGGCCTCTGCAGGTTGTCCTGCAAGGAGACAAGGCCTGCCGTGTCTGCTGTTGTTGATGCTCCTGCTCCTGCGATGTTTCTGCTGCATGCTGTGGCTCCTGCAGGGTTGCTGCAAGCTGCTGTTCCAGCAGGCAGGGACTGAACAGGAGCAGATCAAGGCCGTCTGCACAGCACAGGCCGCTATCTTGCAGGACAGCGTGCAACTGCTCAAAACTACCTGCAGAGGCTACTGTTTCCGTTGAGGATCCCGCATGGTTGCCTCTGCTGAAGCCCTCTGGTGCTCCTGGTGCTGGTGCTGCTGCTACCATTGCAAACGCTGAAACTTAGGAATTCCTGCAGGTTGCAGGTGCTGAAGGGGTAGTTCCGTGTCCTGCAATGCCCCAGCAGACTGCAGCAAGCACATTGCTGTCAGCGCCAATTCATCATATCAGACATGACGTGACACAGAATCAAGCACCCGCAGGGGTACTTGATACATAGTAGGTTTGACTCTTCAAGATCAAAGATGTAGCAGAACACTGTAATTGGCTTCTGACATTGGTTTCTGGCTGCTGTAAGAGCGCTTGCTCACCGACACTTCCAGGGCCTTCTGCACAGTGTCTTCCTGCGCTGCATCTTAGGGACAACGTTGTTAACAACGCGCAGCAGGGGGTCAGGGCTGTCCCACACGTCTTCTTGCTGATGTTGACGACGCGACACATGCGTCAAGAGAAGCACCTCCAGCATTTTGGCATGCAGTTCTGCATAGCAGCAGCACAACAGGGCAGTTGACAGGACACGCATGCGCAGCGGGTGAAAGGCTGGTACCTGGAGCCCATAAGATCATGACGCCTGCAACCGCCTTGGTCTGCGGAGCATGGGCAACATTTCAATACTAGTTTTGACCGTTACCTGACTGCCAGGCAGGCAGATTACTGCATGCGTAGGCCCATCAGGACTGTGAAAGCTGCTTTCGCTCGGACATACTGTGCCGCACCCAGTGCCGCTTGCAGCACTCAATCAGCTGATCATGGATAACATGGCCAACATTTACCAAAAGAACCGCAGACATGAGCGCTACACGGGGCAAAGCGGCCTTCACTTCGCTGCTCTCCTGTCACGACTTTCGCTTTGATCAAGCTACTCTGTACGCCACGTATCAGCTGCGTTTATATGTGTGAATAACTATCAAAAAGCACCAAGGCAATGATCCATGGTGGTTTGCACCGCCTGCCAAGTCAGAGCACAAGTGCAGCCAAAAGCCCTCCTCACCTTAAACTCTTCCTGCGCGCCCTGGGTTTCGGCTAAATGATTTCAACAACCATGCTTGTTTGTTTGACGGCGGCAAGCCAAGAGGATGCTGCACGCCGGTGCTATCAATGTACACTAAGCAGTACTGTGCCGATTATCCGACTCAACGTCTGCCGTTCTACCATACTGCTGCTATTATACATAACGTAAAAACTGTGGTTACTCGTAGCCCATGTCATAGGCCAAGCTCCAAGTCAATGGCCGTGCAGGGTTTGGCGAGAAAACGTCACGCAATGACCTTGCAGATGATGGTACTGCTCAGCACTGGGACGTTGCCACCCTACACTCTGCAGGCAACCTGGACATAAGACCTCTAAAGCAAGTTGAACTCAAGCTCAGCAGCGTTGCCATGCAAATGCAGGACGCCCACCCACAAACCTATAAGCCAGGAGGCGGCCTGGCTAGCAGGCTGCTAGCTAGCCTACAGGCGCGTACTTGCACTGATGGCAATTTCTAAGAGTATCAGACGCCCTCTGGTGCGTGGCAGCTGGTGAACAGCCTCGCGCACAGTGCAGTGCTTTGTACACCCTAGGGAGGCCTCCCACTAGTCTGGAATGTAGCACTGGATTTGTTACCTTGCGGGAAGAGACGCCCACATCGCCTGCAAACGCTTAACTGCAGCGCTGCGACATACTTTCCTTCTTCCTCATCATAGTTCCAGCCGCTGACTCATGGCATACACAACCTTCCTGCTATAACCGTTACGCTGACACAACATAACATCATACCAGCTGTGTCTAGAAGCGCAGTGCATCAGGCTGACTCTTAGTACAGCAGGCATACACACAGAAGCGCTGATACCATTCCATCCCGAACTCACAACTCACGGCTATAGTAGTTCATTCTAAAGCGCTGTGTGTAGCCTAGCCTTCCCTCAATCTCCACCACAAAGATTTGCTTCCAAGTAAGCACGGGGTGTTCAGCTCGTAACCGCAAACGCGCGTGTAGGGGTTGGGTGTTGCCAGATACTTTTCGCTTTTTCAAGAAGGCGGCTCAACTGCAATTGCTACGAATGTGCCACAAGTCTAGATTCAGGGCTCAATCTAACACCCAACAATGTGCTGTGGCGAGTGTGCTGACTATAGGCAGGCGCAGGAACTGGGCATGTGTTACTGCAGGATATAACAACCCTAGAGCAGAGCACAGCAACAGCACATAACTGCAAATCACACACTACAGGAATATCAGCCTGGCACATCGAAATGTCTCAACCAGCACTTGTAGTGCACTTGCATGCATATTCAATATATAGCCATATGTTAATCCCAGTGGGCCTTGCTGCAAGAGCTGCAGCCTAATGCACCAAAGATACACAGGAACACCGCGGCATGCAAGCATGCTTGATGCCATAGGTGCGCTGATAGTGACGCAAGTCTGACGCTAGGTTCAACCTAAACTAAGTTAGTCTGCATGCAGGCAAAGCTGGCTTTACCCACAACATGATGATGCTGCAGATTCGCTGTGCATGTACAAAGGGCCGAGGAGCAGTGCAAAAGTACATGACACTGCTGTGCAGCATGGCATGTGCCGATGCTGAAATGGCACTTTCTGCAGGCATTGCACCTGGCAGCTGTGTGCTCCCAGTACTGCCAATGTCATGGCGTGGCAAAGTGATGCCCTGCCACTTTCTTGGACAGCAGTCCATTCTTTGAGTACTGCTGCAATATGCTGCTGCGCCTGTCAGCACAACGCTTGAGCTGTGGTTTGCAGAATGCTTCTGCCTGCCGCCGTGCACACACAGAAAAAAGTAACAGGAAACCCCATGCAACAACACAGCAGCCTGCTTACACAATGCGGCATTGCTAGTGATGCAAGTCAGCTGCAACATGCCTGATGCAAACCATTTGCAGCACATGTGGTGACAGGCCATATGCAGATGTGGTGCCTTGGTCTGCGTGCTCCCTCATTGGCTGGTAAAAACCAAAACACAGGCACAAGCAGCACGACAGGTGAACATCTGAAGCCGTATCACATCGTCACAGCGCAGAACGGGCTGACGGCTCGCCTGCGTTTGTTTGCCAGACTATGCACTGTCTCTGTGTCTGTGGCTCAAGGTTGGACATGGCGTTTCAAGTGTGTACTACACGCCTGATACTGACAGCAGCACCGCCTACTCAGATGTGGTCAGCTGCATGCTCTCCAGCAGTAGCGCCTCGAACAGCTCAGAAACTCTGTCCTGCTGCCTGCAGTAGCCCTAGACGCTTGCTGCCAACCACACAAACACAGTCAAATGTACAAGTGCAGCCTCATGTGCATGGCCTAGGCTGCGACTATCCACTGCCTTATGCAAGTAGCACAGGAGCTGCAGCACTGCCATCACTCTTGAAGTTGAACAGGTAACTCGGGCAAACCCCGTTGCTACCTTTGCCGACAACACGGTCTCCCAAGAGGCACATGCACCAGGCTTGGCCCAAGCCTTTTCTTCTCCACACCAACTGGTCAGTCCTGCTTGTACGTGCTGCTGGTGGTTGGCTCAATCTCATAGCTGACTCGCTCCACCTCTGTGGTTGCTGGCTTGCTAAAGCAGCAGAACATGAAGCCCAAGCCCTGGCCCTTGCTGTGCTCAGGGTCCTTCTGTAGGCAGAAAACAGTCAATACAGGCACAGCAGCAGCTGCACGCAGGTCAATGGCTGCACTGTGACCATGCGTGTTGCTCCAGTTGCTGGCACGAGCATGCGACCTTCATGTTTCTGCACGGCTGCTGCAGTTCTTGGCGACAGACTTGCATCATCACCAGTGCCAACGTACAAACACAAGCAATACATCTGCCCACGTACGGTTGTGTCAAAGCAGGACAACTGTCAGTGACTAGTCTGACGCAGGCCGCATTCAATCTGGGCAGACCATGGACTGAGGTCAAGGCTAGGCAATAGCCCCAGAAGCCTGCTGTTTCACTCACCTTTCTGTGGTGCTCCAGAGGATCAAATTCTTTTGGCTGCAGTGCATGTAGCAGCGGAAACCGGCATATCATGAGCTGACGTGATCACATCATTTTCTGTTTCGAGCGTTCCCGCTGCACAGGGCACCGTCGCAAGTATGCTGCCGGTCGCCATAGAACACTATAGCAATACTGCTGAGGTTTAGTTACCTCAACATAAACATTGCCCGTGGCACTCTTCACGAGCTGGTAACTCTTTGCACTTGGCATGCTGCTCTGCGCGCCTGCTACGACGTCTAATCCGCTGGCAGGAACATCATTATCATTGGATACGTGTGCGGGTGTATAAGCGTGCTTAGCGAAAGGCGTGCTGGTCTGGTCTGTCGCCATCCTGCAAGCTGTTGGGTTGCAACGACTGGTGAGACGTCGGGTGACACAAGCGAATGAAAAAATGCACTGTCTAAATGATGAATTTAGCAACTTTTGATGTGTTTGCCCTCAATTGCGACCCCATGCGTTCGGAGCATGCCTTGATCATATGGCGTGACGACAATAACATCCTCAAAGTGATGACAAGCCCTTGCAGCAATTTAAAGCACGGCAAGCTTTGAGCTTTTATCATCTTTTTGAGACGAACACACCGTGTGGAAAGTTCGAACTGGGGTCTTCGAAAAGTTAAGCTGAAATGGCACGACTACAGCAGCAGCAGCAGCAGGAGCAGCAGCTGCTTGTTTTGCTATTAGTAAAAGGTCACCCTGGAGTAGGAAAGTCCACACTAGCCAGGTGAACATGTCCCAGGGCTGTATCAAGCAACTCAGAGCAACTTTTGCACACTGTTGCACAGTGCCCCATGCATTGCCCATGCTGTCAACCTGGGCGGTTGTGCTGTTTTCAATATCTGTTGCTGCAACGTCTGTTCATGCTTTATTTACAGCCATCTGCTGCTCCATCTAAGTGCTGCTGCTGCATACTTCTCCCTGCAACCCTGCTGGGTTCACTGTCACTCCCTGCCATGCTTGTGCAACTGCACACTCCACAACACCACAGCAACAGCACATGAAGCACACATTGCTCGACACTGCCCCCTACTGCTGCCACAGACAGACACCTGTGTCAGCGCTTGTCCTGGCCACTCATTGACAAAGATGACACTCGGGATTGCCTGCAAGCACTGCCAGAAGCAGCACTGCAGCTCTTTGACGCCAACCGCCTGTCATACGACGTCATGTTTAGGTGACAGCTGGCAACAGAACTCTACGCTGCACACAGCTGTGCCTCTGCACTCTGCACCAGCTTAGGCAGTTACATACTAGCGGCTGCGCATTGCAGCGCAAAGCAAGCAGTGCTCAGTATGCACGGCACTGCCAGCTGCAGCCAGCAGACGTTCTACATCTGCACTATGCTTGCAAATGCATCGCCTCAACTTCACCTGGCAATGCAGCAGTGCAGAACTTGGGCGTCGGCTGTCAGCAACAGCGCGTTGGAGGCAGCCAGAATGCACTGCCTGAAGGGTGCCATGTGTGGTGCCTTGGAGGGTATTCTGGCTGACTGCTTGTAACGCATGTGCTGCTGCTTGCAGGCATGTGGCTAGCCAGCTGTCCTTGGGCATCAGCACTGTGGTTGACTGCCCGCTGGCACGCGTAGAGTTGTTTGATCAAGCAGCAGCGATTGCACAGCAGGTCAGTGGTAGGAAGAGGCATGGCGTTTTTTCGAGCACGCTAGTAATATTCAGCAACCCTCAACGCATGCTACCTGGGTTCAACCAGCAGCCTTAGCGCAGCACATGCTTGGGTGTGCGCGCAAGCGCGTTTCACTGCTGTGTGTGTGTCATACCTGTGTATGTACATGCCAGCCAACACAGCTGCAGTGGTGGTAGCATTGCTGGCTCATCAAATGATGTGCATGGGCTGGCAGCATACAGCAACACACCCCTGCCTGCTGTTTTGCACCGTGTCTGCCCTGGGCCGTGCAGCATGGCGCCATTGTGGCAGTGGTCGACTGCATCGCTGGGGATGCAGCTCGCTGGCAGCAGCAGGTGGAGGCTCGAGCTGCAGCACAGCCACACCCTGGCGTGGTGCACAAGCCGCAGAGCTGGCAGCAGATGCAGCAGCTGCTGCAGAGGTGAGCCCCTCTGTACAAGGCTGCTGTTGAAAACACAAGTCACTACGGCATAGGGATTCAACTTTCTGGAGGGGTTGTCTCAGCAGTACTCTTTCCAAAGGGCCGCAGCACACTAGTGAAACACATTCAAATGGTGTGCAGGGGCGTATGATGGGCATCTACGTGCAGACAGTCAATGAGGGTTTCGTGTAACTCTGCTTTGCTTGCCTGCTAGTTTGCTACTTTGTAGTGCTGCTGTTTATCACAGTCACAGACATGCACGCAGCGTCATGCGTGGCCAAACCGTCTGTGAGTTACATCAGACTGCAGCCTGCAGCCTGGAGTTCCATGCAGAAGGACATGGTGGCAGCATGGAGCATGCGGCATCAGGCTTGTGATCGACTGCACCGCATAGCGTGTCAGCGCTGGCTGTGCTGCTGCTGCTGCTGCTGCTGCTGCTGCTGCTGCTGCTGCTGCTGCTGCTGCTGCTGCTGCTGCTGCTTACAGGTATGACGGTTGCTGGCGCTGGAGCCTGGATGGCAGCAGAAGTTTGCAGCACCACCTGCTGCTGGACACCACAGCCGGCAGCTTGCAGGAGAACCTGCAGCGAGTGCTGCAGTTTGTTGCGGAGGTTATGCCCAACAGTGAGCAAGCACAGCACAAAATGCTGGTGCTAGCATAACAGGCGCTGCTGAGCAGCCGGCGACAGTGCGCACTGCACGCAGCTGCTGAGCTGTTGCAACGATCTTCCACAGATGCATGAACTTACATGTATTGAACACAAACAGCAGCACTGTACCACAGCAGGGAAATAAAGCAAGGAGATGCATGTGTTTCGTATCACAGTGGACATCCCTGCTTTACTTGACTTACATTACAGCATCTGCACCATGTTTCAAGTGCATCTAAGACAGCCTGGTTCTGCAGTAGGCTGTGACAGGCAGTTGGTGTGTTCCTAACCTGGTCTGATAGCAGAGTACTGTGCTGTATGATTTAAAGCTTATGCGTGTGATACGCACACGCAACAGACACATTATAAGGATGTAAAAGAACGGATTCAACGGCTCCTGGGATGTTTAATAGCTGTTATGGGGTCATGCTCTTGAATGGGTAATATGATGATGCTGATGGGGTCATGCTCTTGTATGCTGTTAAGATCATTCTGGCCCATATGCTTACCACTGAGAAGGCCTGCACCTGGCTGATTGCTTGCAACTCATGTGTAGTTGAGCTAGTAGACTACTCTGCAGCTGAGCTAGCAGTAGTCATCCGGCTGCTGCCCTGCGAGCGCCGCGCCAGATGTCAAAGCCTGCCGCTTACCAGGCAGTACTTCCTGGAGACATGCACAAGAATATTTCAGACGCTTCAGCCGCTGATCCGCTGCATCAACTGCCAGGTTCATGTCTAAGACAGACTAGGAATCCTATATGAGAATACTATATGAGCAGGCTGCTAGGCGTCCAGGAATCTAATGTCACTTAGGGTTTTGGGAGATGATGATTTAAAATCAAGCAAATTTTGCTGAGCCGCGCGACTAACTGCGAGAAGGGATACATGAAGAAAAGGCCAGATTCAGCGATCATTCTAGTGGTTGTTCCTGTCACTACATCTTTATTCATCCTCCTGTTGCCTCGCCTGTCCCCTCGCAAGTTCGTGTGTAGTGGGGCCGTGCGGCTGCGTTTATCAAGGCGGATACGTCGAGCCTTGCGCACCGTCACTGTCAGTGGACAGCTAAGAAGGCTGAGCTGGGTGTTCGCACGGCCTGCAGACACCCGGCCCAGCCTCCATGCTCGCCAGCTGCCAGTGCCAGATTTTTCTGGGCAGCCCTCCCGTGTTGTCATCACCTCTGCCTGCGCCCTACCCACAGCGAGTTGCGCAACTGCACGGGGACAACACCGCTGCTTGCTCCGCGCATCTGGCTTGTCCGTGTTAGCCGTGGGGCTTGCGTCGTGCAGTTCAGGCGAGGTGGACACGGGACAGCACCCGCAGGGGTAGCTTACAGGACAAGGCGGTCCTACACTGTGCTGGAGTGCATCGGTCTGCTGGGCAAGAACTAGGTGAGTGCTTTCACTGACACGGCCCGAGCTGGAGCTCTTTGCACCCGTTCAATTCGGGTGCGGGCCTGCCGGGAGTTTGCCTGCATACCAATGTCCCAGCGTCACACAGCAGCGTGAGGCCAGCACAGCAGCCCTGGCAGCTCACTCCCCTGTGAACATGGATTGGCCTAAATGGACTAGAGCTGGACTGCACGGAAGGGTGCATTGCAGGGCTTGTATTGCGGCTTGCATGATCAGCTGTGATAATCTTTAATCCCAAGAGACCTGGCACAAGCATCAACCATGAGGATGCAGCAGCTGCAGCGACACAGGTGAGTCGATGGCACCAGCTGGTTCGTGCGTGCCGCCTGTGGCAACGTCCAACACTTGCCGGCAATGGGTGGTTTATTTGGCGGAGCCGCATCTGACGCCTGACTTCCTGGCATGCTGCTGCCATCCACTGAATGTCAATGTAATCAATACAATACAATACAATACATCTTCAGGATTGAAACCTGACCTCAGGCACTAGCCCAGCGAGCCGCTACTCCGCTCATGAGGTGATCGTAGTTGTACCCAGTCTTTCCTTCGTTGTTTGGGTGATCGAAACCACCCGCGCAAGTCCGTCAATTCCAGTTGCTTTTTATGCCCAGCCACAGGCGGTTGGACCAGGATAATCAGCTTGCACAGCAGACAGTTGCGCTTCGCTGCATGAATGGAACACGCAACAGCTGCCATTGATGCCTTGGCCTGGTCACTGACCTGCTGCTTTGCGCGTTGCTGTATGGTCTCAGGGTCGCCTTTACTGGCATGCCCACACGCACTGTAGCAGCTGAGTCAGTTGATTTGTCCCTTCCACGGCAAGTGCTGCTGATGTGGCAGGCAGGGTAAACCAGCGCGCATGCAGGGACCGCAAGGCAGCTGAGGGCGCCAAGGCAGTCAACAAGACTCTGGCAGTCCTGGCATGGTCAATGGCACGGTGGTGTCTGTGGGCGTGGTTTGGTGCATGACGTGAGTGTACCATATGCTGGACTGGAAGCTAGTGGCTGTGTGTGGTTGCGGGACAGTACTTTGTTGACCTCATGCTGATGCTGATGTCATGGTGGAAGGAGGCGTGTGTGAGCACAGCATCATGCGGTTGGTGCGCAAGGGTTGGTGCGCAAGGGCTGCTGCTATCGGGCATGCTTGCGTGTCTGTGCTGTTGAATGTACTTACTCTGCACCATTTACTACACTCACGAAGCAAGGGCGTGGCATGCAGCCGAGGCTGGTGTCGTTGGTGCAGTCTAATGCTGTTGATGCTGTGGCTTTAACGGGTATTGGTGATGATGACAGGTGCTGTTTCGTACCCTCCTGCCGCCCTTGGCACTCCTGCTGTGGGCCAGTGTATCATGCAAGTTGCCAGCTGACGACCTGGCACAAGTCGGTTTTATTTATGGCAGCCTACTCGGAGCACCAGGAAAACTTGGGCGGGGGTCTCCTGGTCCAGCATTGCTTGAGGTACGCAGTTGTGCATCTACCTGTAGCCCAGGAGCCGTTTAAAATTCGTTCTGTTACCAGTTGTGTGATGTGTACAGTTTTAACGACGACCTACATTTGGAGCAACCTGCCGCTGGTCAGCCTGACCAAATAATTAGCAGAAGTCAGGGTTGGGCAGATGCTTGGTCGGACCCGTGACAAGTTTACCATGGTCTAATCAGTACTACTTATAAGCATGAAGTAGGGCGACAGATCCACTAAGGAGCCAAACACGGCTCATGGGGTTACCAATCCAAATCCAGTACTCAACCACAATCTGAGTACAAGTGTGTACAAGTGTCTAACACTCTTGCCAGGGCCCGGAATCCCTAAAAGCAAAAGACAGGGCCGTGACAATGTGATGGAACGCCCACACTTCCCCACTAAGTAAGTAGACCACGCTAGGGCAAGCGCCAGCAGCGTAATTCATGGCTTGAGAGGGTGTGTGCCCAGGGCCGCAACACTGGGCTAGCACGCCCCCTACATGATCACCCTTCCCCTATCACATGGGCCGGCGGACAATGTATGGACCACATGAACATGTTTGCCTTTTCATGCTAGAGTGCTGCTGCTACTTCCCATGAACATAACCCTGCAGGTCAACTCAAACACAGCGCTGCAAGATAGACTGCTGGTCTGCCAGTAACAAGACAATGTACTGCAGCCCAACACTGGCTGGTACCATCCATTAGCACGGCGTTGACGTGCGGCCTGCACCATTCTTTGTGCCACAGGCACTTTCAGGCTGAAGCTACAGCTGCCAGCTCTTGAGCTGCTGCTGACCATGATGTGCTGTCGTGGGAAGGATGGCAAGCATGCCACCTGCAGCGTAGCTGCTGCGAGGTTGCCGCCACGACTGATGCAGTTGGTTCAGTGAGCGCCGGCAGGCATGTCCCAAACTCAGCAGAGCATTGACAGCATGCCGTGCTCGCCACACAGCATACACTGCATGACACCACAAAAGTGACTCCCGAGCCTGCCAATGCACAATCAGGCGACGTTTGCACTCAGATGATAAGCATCAAACATGGACAGTTGCCACCACTGTTAACCGCACACCTCAACAATGCTGTGTGGAGTGCTGCAGCACTGCAAGGGAAACACAGCAGGGAGATGCAGAGCCCCAGACCCCTCATGCAAGGCTGCACATGCTGTATGGAATGCTGCAGCACACATGTGCGCAGCCCCATCCAACGACGTGCTCAATGAGCTGCTGCAAAACCAGACACAACCTGCTCAAACACAACTTGCTAAACATTGGAGGCAGGCTTAAAGTTCACAATGTCGTGCAAAGCACAATCAGCAGAGCCTCACATTAGCAGAGCCTCACACAAAAGATTTCCCTGTCGCACTCGGACCGCAACATGCTGTAGCAGCACGGAAGACTGGTCAGGAAGCACCACTGGCACGCACACCTGAGCACGCTATGTCCTGTTGATCCTGTAGGGACAAGCTGCAGCACTGTTGAGGGCCTGTGGGCCGCACAAGCAGCCCCGCATCCCACACACCCTCACAGAATGCCCCACTTCATCTCCATTGCGTTGGTGATGCGCGCCAGCGCGTACGCGGCACTCAGCGAGTACCGCGACACAGCAATCTCCACGTCTGCATAGCTGCTGTCAATCTCGCCGTGCGCGAACGCGCCGACAACAAACACGGTCGGCACCGTGTCATCGAGGTGCTGCTGCACGTAGGTCTGCATCGGCTGCAGGTCGGCCCGCTCGCAGAAGCCGATGCGCTTGGCGTTGGCAGGGAAGTACTTGGTGACAGGGCCCTTGATGACCTGGCAGGGTGCAGTAGATACATGCGTATATGTGTTCATAATCATGTCGAAAGCAGCGGCAGAGTGCATAACACGCCAGCGTAGTGTGCAACGGGATACGAAAGACGTGTCCAGGCGCAGGGTTCAACGGCAAAGGGCTGAAGTGCCAGAGCAGCGACCTGCTGGCTGACTTTGGTGAAATACCCGTTTTCAGTTTTGGGTGCAGCGTCATGCTGCTGTGCACACCATGTAAACTCAAACAAGCCAAGCTGCAGAGAGGGCCCACACGCAAGCTGCGCACGCTGAGATATGCTGGGCTGTGCTGCACGGACGTCACAAGGCATCCACACATGCCGCCCACCTTGAGCAGCTTGTCAGGCCCGTTGGTTGCGCGTATGCTCAGCTTCTGCAGCAACTGCACCATCAGCCCACAGAAGCGCTTGAAGGTGCGCGGGATGCGCACCTTGGGGTTGACCTGGGGGCAGCAGCGGCAGCGGCAGCAGGTGATTGGCATGAGTACTTGCACTTCCACAGCTGCCTCTACTAGCGGGGGTGGATTGCACTGCGTGTTGGGCAGCTGCCCGCAGACCATGAAGACTGTGGTACGTGCAGCAGATGCTGTGCTTACTGCCAGCGACGTCAGCTCACGGCAGTCGTGCTGCCAGATGCGCTGTGCAGTGTCACAGTGAACACTCTGCACCAGACTGGAGCCAGGTCAACCCAAACCCAGCCGCACCCGTCAGAATCGCCCAGATAACATGGCCCGACACTCCGTGTGCTTCGCTCCACCTGCCGGCTTACCTGTATCAGCACGTTCTTGACCGTGTGGATGTAGATGCCCTGCAGCAAAGCAACAGGTGAGCAGAGGAGCAGCATCAGTGTCGGCAGCAATCAGCTCTGCTGGCCTATCTTTGACAGGAAACGCGACCATCACCGCTGTACTAAGCTGAGTGCATGTAGCTGCTGCAGCTGCTCTTGGCCCATCCGCAGCTCAGCTGCCACGACGCAAGCCATCAGTGGTGTGTGCACGCACTGCCTGCACTTGGTGTTTGAAGTGGCTGGCTGCAGCTGGACCTGGCTGCCGTTGCGTCGTGCATAGCGGGACGGCAGACGCCGCCGCTCCACTGGCACCTGCTGCTGCCACCACCACGCCCGTGCTGCTGCTGCTGCTGCTGCTGCTGCTGCTGCTGCGTGCGGAGCAAGGAGCAGCCGGCTGCATTGCGTGCTGCTGTTCCTGCAGTGCCTGCCCCTGCAGCTGCTACCCACTTTGACCTTGCCAGCCTTGTTGAGCGGGCTGTCTAAGATGGTCAGCAGCGCCTGCAGCAGCAGCAGCAGCAGCAGCAGCAGCAGCAGCCAGCAGCAGCCAGCAGCAAGTACAGCATGTGTCAAGGAACTGGAAATCGCAATCACCACACCAGCTCTGCACGTCAAAGCTGCCAACCCCACCATATGGCATGGAGGCTGGGCAGTATGTCGCAGCTGTGCAATGCCGGTGCTGCCATCTATGCAGCATCGGCAGCTTAGTCGATCATTGTGCTCTTAAACCTGTGGTTGCTGCTGCTGCTCACCTGGTGAGTGATGTCTGGCCTGTACAGTGCTGGATCCTTTTTGTGCTTCAGCAGGTAGTTGGCGTGGTCGTCGCAATTGAGCAGCTGGTAGCTCTGCGGCATGAGAGGCAATGTGACAGGGACACCAGCGTAATGGCAGGATATTACAAATAGAACGGGGGAGAAGCGAGGCTGTGAATACAAGCGATGAGAAGCAAGCAAGACAAATCATGCCTCTGTGGAATGGTGTTTTGTGTTGAGAGCGCCAAATTGCTGCACCTGCCTATGAGATTGCATGCAGCCACCTCGCATGCAACGCTCTTTCCTTAAAATCAACTTATGTAACATATTCAGTTGTAACAACAAAAGTGTACCATGGCTGCTGCTGCTGCTGCTGTTGCTGCTGTTGCTGCCATTGCTGCTGCTGCTGCTGCTGCTGGCTGCTGACTGCTGCAGCATGTACCCACCTTGCCAACTTGTGCACACTCTAACTGAGCAGTTTCTAGCACAAAGATGACCTGCCGTTGAGCGTCAAGCTCTCGCTCCTGCTCCTCCTCTTCAGGAGGTGGCGCCAGACCACCCACCATTCAAACTGGCTGAGTAAGAGCTTGATAAGATGTTATTTGAAATACACAATCACACTGTGACGTGTAGTGACTGCAGAAACTCCAACTGGTGTTCCAAGCAGGAGTTCCGAGCGAAGCAAGAGTGTATTTTGGCGGTGCAGTCGATTGCTGGGCGAGGGAGCGTTGATTGCAGCCGAAACGGTGAAGTCAGAGGTGAAAAACAGACATGCACCACCATTTTTGAGCACACGAGCTATTCTTGCTGCTGGTGTGAACTGTCAGAGCCCTAAAGCTGCTTAACAGCGAGCTAGCCCTCCGAACTCCGCAGTAGCCCACGTTTACGCTTGTTTTTTGGTGGCTTTAGTGTTCTAGGGACAATCCTTACATCCATGCTGTCACACACAACCCGACAGTCACAATGGCAGATGCGGATCTGTGGGACGCCCTGCTGTCGTTTGGCCAGCTTCCTCTGAGCTCGTTCATCAGTCTGAGCTGTGTAAACAGGTCCCTGAGGCACCTGTGCGAGCAGAAGGTTGCTGCAGGGAATGCAGCACAGGACCTGCTGCTGCAGGCTGTCTCAGAACCGGTGCAGGTACCTGCAGCACCGGTACCGGTGCTGCAGGTACCTGCAACGGCTGGTGGTGGGGGTGGTTACCCACCGGTTGAATCTGATGAGGCTCCATCAGCACATGCCTCAGCAGATACAGCGTTTCAAACCACCTGGGACCAGCAGGTCACGTGGCTGGTCAAGCAGGCGCCCAAACTCCTGCAAGATGGAGGCACCATGTCAGCCGTCACGCACGTGCCCAGCGTCCCACGCAGCATGGCAAGAGTGCTTCTGAAGCATGGAGCGCGCATCACCTGGCAGCAGCTGTTGAACGCAGCCAACAGCTGTGTCCCAGGGCTGCAGGTGTGGCTCAGCCTCAGCCGGGCGCTGCAGCTGCCGCTGGATGCGTCTGTGCCGCAGCTTGCAGCAGCAATCTGCTGCGGAGATGAGCTGGACCTGCAGGTGCGCTGCACAACAGGACAACACCTTCCCTGCGTTTGCAAGCCTTCTGCTTGCACTGCTAGCAGGCCACGCATCTTGTTGTGTTCACCACTTCCGCGCCGCTGTGTTGCCGGATCAGTTGAACCATCACTGCAACAGTACAAACATGCATCCGCTGCAGGGAGCAGTGCAGTATTGTACCTTGGCTTGCAACGCACAAGCGCTGTGCACGTTCATGTGTTCATGTGAATACAAGTATACTATGTGCCATGCCTGCCTGTGGTATGCCATGTGCAGTTTCCACAGCTAGCACCGCTGCTGCTCAGCAGTCATGTCGCCATGATCGACGCTACAACTGCTGCTGCTGTCGCTGCAATCTTCGCCCTGCAGAGCCCCTGCAGTGGGGCCTGCCACTTGACACGCTGCCAGGCGCCCTCAGCAGCCGCCGGTCAGCGCTGCTGCCTGGGTTGGCACAGCTAGCCGCTGCCCTGCCAAGGAGCGGCCGTGCAACGTCTGCTCTGGAGGACCTGTGTGGGCTGCAGGAGGCAGCCGAATTGCACAGCAGCACTGTTGCCGGCCTGCTGACAGCAGCGCTGCAGGTGCGCACAACAACATGCCAGTGGCTCCATAACGAGACAGAGACTAGTCTCATCACGTGGATCCACCGGGCGTCTCGCATGGTTTGAGCAGACAATGCCAGGGCGCAAGCAGGCATGCGCGTGTCCTTGGGTATCACTCGGGGATGCGGAGCTGTCCACCCGTGCATGCTGCCCGATGTGCCTCCCGCCTTGCAGCATCAGCGTGTGTGAGGCAGCTGTGGCGAAAGGTTGTGGTCGGCAGCCCTACGCTGCCTGCGAGTGGTGCCCTGCGCACCGCTGGAGCGTCTGCTTCGTTTCACAACACGGTGGCGCCCTTATACACCTGTTGCTGGCCCCGCTGCTGCTGCTGCTGCTGCAGATGGGCGCCTCTGAGCGTGTGATGGTGCTGATGCGGCTTCCTGCAGTGCAGCAGCTGGACCAAGCCACACTCCTGCATCTGGTGCAAACCGCAGCAGAGAGGCGTCTCCATGTCAGTGTGCGGCTGCTGTGCGAGCTGCCTGCCCTGCAAGCAGCGCTCAGCAGCAGCAGTGAATGCAGCACGCGCTGGTCAAACCTCTGGTCAATGGCGGCCGCCACGGAGGGTCCTGGCATGCTGCGTGTGCTGTGTCAGCAGCCTGCAGCACGCGCAGCGATCCGCGATGCGCATGCGCTGCTGCCGCTGCTGCACGCAGCAGTGCGCTGCAAAAACTCGTGCAGTCTCGGCTGCCTGTGTAGGCTGCCAGCAGCAGCAGATGTCAGTTGTGATGACGCAGCAGCGCTGCTGCAAGTGGCGCTTGAGGGTGGCGTTGCTGCGAAGGTAGCGGAGGTGGTTCAGCTGCGGAGCATGTCAGCTCTCACATCTGGAAGCATGCTCAGGTGAGGAATGACAGTGCATCCGGGCCCAGACTTGCGAACAAGGGCTGGAATTGTTCATTCAGCTGCAGCACTGTCGCTGTATACGCTTTCTGTGCATGTATGTGCGTGCAGCAGGCCCGTGCCGGCTGTGTGGCAACTGCGTCGTGTTCGTGTAAGTTAAGTGCGTCTCGCCCTTCAGCGCTGCTTGCCTGCCAGCTTGGAAGCTGTAGGTGTGGTGAGAATGCTTGTTGCCAACCATGCTTTCTTGCTTTTTTTCAGTGCTGCTGCTGCTGCTGCTGCGGCTGCGTCTTAAATGTGGCAATGCAGGCTGTTGCAAGCGTCCATGCAATGCAGCAACCCTCAGCTGCTAGCAGCACTTGTTGCGGGGGCACCTGCCGGCCTGCTGCAACAGCTGCAGCCGAGCGACATAGTCGCCCTCCTGCAGGCAGAACTGGCTGCAGAGCAGCACCAAGGGACAGGTCAGCGCTTGCAGGCACTCTGCGCGCTGCCGGCAGCGCAGCTGCTGGACGTTGGCAGTGCCTGCAGCCTGCTGCAGCGAGCAGCTCAGCACCCTGACGCAACGGCAGTTGAGCCGCTGTGCGGCCTTGCAGGAGCACAGCAGATGGATGGCAGCAGCATCAGCGGTCTGCTTGCAGGAGTGCTGGCGAGTGGCGGTTGCACCAACATTGATGCGCTGGTGCAGCTGCCTGCCGCGCAGGCCCTGCGTGGGGAGGCGCTGCTGCCCATTGCGGCTGCAGCAGCGCGCAGCAAAGAGGTGCAGCCGCTGCCAGCGCTGTTGGGGCTTCCCGCAGCGGCGGAGCTTGCTGGTGCAGCTATCGACACGCTGCTGCGTGTAGCGACGGATGCAGTACGGCATGGTGGAAGCGCGCATGTGCTGCATGTGTCCGCCCTCATCGCAACACCTGGTGGCGCAGCAGCAAGCACCGACGTGCTGCTTGCCGCACTCCTTGCTGTCATTCGACGCAGCAGCAGAGGCGGCAGCAGCGGGTACCAGGGCTACAGCGGCGCGGCTGAGTGCATAGTTATGTCCAGCCTTTGCTGCTTACTGGCCCGACAGCAGCGCGATGTGCGCGCAGCAGAGCTGGCAGGTGTCCTGCAGGCTGCTCACGGCAAGCGGAGGTGCGGTGCTGTGTGGCATCTACTGGAACTGCCGCAGGCAATGCAGCTGCCGGAGACGCTTGTTGCGGACTGTGTGGAGCAGGTCCTGCAGGAAGGCACGGGAAGGCACATTCCAATGGTGAGTGTTGCTTGTCGAAGGTGTTCCGTGTGACAGTTTGTGAACAGCTGGGCAGAAACAGCTGGGCTGCGCAGAAAGATCGCCTTTCACACTGCTTTGCTGCTGCCCCTGTTGTCTTGGACCCCATCTTTTTGCCCTCCGCGTTGCTCTCTGCATGGTCCACTGCCTGCCAGGCGCCGCGTGGGCTGCATGTGCTCAGCCCCGCATCCATCGAGCAGCTGCTAGCCGCTGGCCTGCGTGCAAGCACCGCTGCATCAGCACCACACCCGCAAGACGGCCCCCATGCTGACACCCAACACAGCTCACCAGCTGAGCCATGCAGCACCGGTCGCTTGCGGCTGCTGATGGTGTTGTGCGAGCTGCCAGCGGCGCAGCAGCGTCCCGCAGCTGCACTGCAGCAGCAGCTGCCTGCACTGACTGCGGTCATGTGCGAGCAGACAAGCCTGCTGTCATGGGGGCTGCGGCAGCTCAGGACTCGCACCACCAATTGCAATGCTGGGCTCAGCGGTGGTGACAACTACCTAGACAGCGCTGTTGGCAGCATAGGTGCCTGGTTGGAGCTGCTGCAGCAGCTGCTGGTGCTGCCGGCCTCTGAGGGGGTTGCGAGGTCTGGGTGCAGCCAGTTTGGGGAGCTCAACCGTGCTGTCAAGGACCTCAAAGTGAGCACCGACATCACGTAGATGAGTGACCTCACAAGGCAACATGCCATTTCCAACTTGAAGGCCATGAGGCTGTGCTTTAGCCATCACCGGACCAGCATGCGGGTCACCTGTGCTTGGCAGTTGGCTGTCATGCGGCTGCCTGTGTCAGTCACTGCGCCCATGTCGCACTTGCAACACGTGTATGTTGCGGCCACAAATATTGTTCCAGCAGATGGCTGCCACTGATGCAATGCATGCAAGTGTTGACACAGTGCGCCTGGTGCGTATGCGGTGCTCCTCCGTCTGGTTTTAAACTAGCTCGTGTTCTTGGTAGTGGCATGCTTTTGAAGCTGTGCCATCTGCGCGATGCGGCTTGCAGGAGACGCTTGACACCCATCTTGACTGGCTGCAAGGGCGTGAGGTGCAGCTGAGTTTGGTGCAGCGCATGTGCATGCCGTCAATGTACCCGAAGGTGAGGTGCCTGCACAGCACTGCAGCGTGACATGTTGGTGACATACAACGTGTGTGTACACAGCCTAACGGAGGCCAGCAGATTTGTACCTTCTGCTGGGCGATGCACAGTTCAACTTGAGCATTGGACACCTACTGGCCGGCATGCTTGCAGCGCTGCACTGATCTCATATGGCTGACACCTGGCTCCACTGCTGAGGATGCCACAGCTGACTGTTTCGATGGCGGTGAGCAAACAGTGGAACTTCAATATGCCGTTGAGCCCGCATCACCACTATTGCTGCTGCTGCTGCTGCTGCTGCTGCTGCTGCTGCTGCTGCTGCTGCTTGCAGGTTTCAATATGGCAAGCTAAGCTGGTGAAGCTGCACCGACAGGTGCAGAGCTTGGACGTCAGGATGTGCAGGCTGCAGTGGATGCCCTTAACTGTCTGATTGTCTGGTCTCAGCAACATGCCTTCAAGCCAGGGCGGGGGGCCGATGGCGTTGATGCTATGGCTTGAATGGGTAATATGATGATGATGCCTTCATTCAAGCCAGTGACTGGCTGTGCTGTTGGTGTTGTTTACCAGCTGTGCAGCAGCAGTGCGCCGGCTGTGCAACTAAACTAATTCAGGCAGTGCCAACGGTAAGTGCGCAGACCTGCTCTTAAAGGCTGGTCCACGCTGCCTGAGCTTACTTCTGGCACGTCCTCTGTCCAGCCCTGAGGGCTGTACAAAGCCCTAACCTGACGTGCCATGTACGTGTACTTGCTTGCAGCGTGACATCCCCAGTTGTTGTAACACAGTGTTGTGAAACATCATAGTTCGTGCATGAGTTGCACGCGGATGTGGAGGTGATCGGTGCTTGGAGCATCATGACGAAAGCCGCTGCAAGCAAAACAAAAACGAGCGTCAAAGCACCGAACGTGGAACAGTCACCTCTGAAGCAGCCAGGCAGCAAGTTGTCAAATAGACGGGCAGCTACGGACAGCAATTCAACAGCAGCAGGTATCAGCAGGGCAACACCCAAGCCAGCAGCAACACGAGCAAGCCCAAGATCCAACAAGTCGAAGCAAAACGAAGCGGCCAAAGAGCAGCCAGTAGCAGCAGTTAAGCAGCAGAACAACCCCAAGAGCCCTGTGCAGCGCACACCAAAAGCGTCCAGAAAGCAGCAGCAGCAGTCTCCACCTGGTACCAACCAGCGAAACAAGCAGAAGCAGCAGCAGCAGCAGCAGAACCATGATGCAGACAATGATGCATGGACAACACCATCAAAAGCAGCAGTGGAGCAGGAGGGCCGTGCCGCTGCTGCTGCTGTTCATGCACCCAGCCCCAAGCAGCCTGGCAGTGTGAGCGTGGGCAAGCGCAGTGCAGCTTCGCCTGCAGGACGCAAGCAGCCCACCCGCACACCAACAAGAACAGCAGCAGCAGCAGCAGCAGCAGCAGGCAGGGGTAAGTCAATAGCTGGCAGTGGTAAGTCAACAGCAGCAGCGGGCTCTGGCGGTGCGGCTGGCCCCGCCGCCATCAAGACGCATCAACGCCGCCGCAGCTCAACAGCAGTAGCAGCAGCTGCTGCTGCCACGCCTGCAGCAGCAGTTGCGCAGCAGCGTGGCGCTGCAGCAGAGAGCAGTGACGCAGCAGCTGGTGCCCAGACAGCACCTGCTGCTCTGGGCGGCACCAAGCAGCGTGCACGCTCCGCTGCTGGGGCTGTTGACGCAGCTGCAGCAGCAGCAACAGCAGGAGGTTTCAGCAGCCCTTCAAAGTCCGAGCAGCAACCAGGCAGCGCCAGAAAGCGGCGGCGCAACACAATGCCAGCAGGTGAGACCAGCAAGCAGGCAGACAGGCAGGCAGCATGCTGCCCAGCTGCCTTGTCAGCGCTGCTGTTGATGCTCCCTGCTGAAGCTCACTGCTGCGACCAGCTATGCTGCTGCCGCTGATGTTGCTGCATACATGCTAGGGCTGTCCTCGTCATCAAAGCAACTAACAACCGCTGCTGGTGCTGGCACTGCTGTTGCTGTGTGTTGAACGTGTGGTAGCCGCTGAGGTGGGCTGACGCTTGCCGCCCCTAACGAGGCCTGCTGTTAGACCGTTCCTTTTCACTTGCCAGCATACTGAATTGCTGCTGCTGCTTCAGGAGTGCTGGTCTTTGCTGACCCCAAAGTGGTGAAACATGAAGGCGGGGCTGTACATGGGTGTGCACGCCATCCAACCGCCGCTGTTGCTGCTGCTCCAACTGCAGGTGGCCTGGCTCATGCCGACCCTGAGGAGGTGCGCTACTGGAAGGAAGTGGAACAGGAGGAGCTGATTGTGGAGGAGGGTGGCGATGACAGCAGTGACGATGAGCAGCAGCAGGACGAGGAGGAGGATGGGCAGTAGCAGGCCTGCTGCTGCTGCATTGCTCTGCACAGCAGCGGTGCACATACACAGCACCTTTGGGCAACAGGGGCAGTACAACAGAATGAGCTGCAGCTGATGGGGCAATCCTGGTCTGCTGCAACTGATTGGAGGCAGCAACGCTGTGCTGCATTGTCACGCGACAAGTCTGTGTCCATGTGGTCCTGCGCGGTGTGCTTTGCCCATGCTTCAAGCATCAAAATGCTTAGCACAAGTACTCATAGCACACAAGTGTGCTCAGCAGCACCAGGCACTGGAGGCTTAGGTGTGATTAGCATTGCACTGTACATAAAATATGAGCGGCGTCAGAGGTCTGTTTGTGTGGTAGACGGTACTGTTGTGCACGAACATTGTTGTGATGTGCTGCACGCAGACACAACCAAATGCTCCAGTGTTAGGGCCAGTTTTTTATGAAAAGCTTGTCGTTCCCTTGAGATTTGCAGAAAATGACGTTTTTTGCAGAGTATTATGCAGCAAATCCGGCACTGAGTTTTCCAAACAATTGGGCCCCCGCCACCATGGCTGTCTTGAACCAGTATCACTGTGCTCATCCTGTCCGGTACTACTGGAGGTGCTCCCTGCTGGCCTAGAAGAGGTTCCTGACAATTCAGTGCGTTGACGATTTCGCTGTCGATCAACAATTGCAAGTCGCATCATGCGGAAGGGGTTTAACGGTAATACCAAACTCGAGGTTCTTGGCGGGTTTCTATGCAGGTCTGAATCTGGGGCACCCAGGAGTGTATCTAGCACACGTAGTGCATGTTGTCTGTGCATTTCACTAGCTGCGTCGCTACATGCCTAACAGCTGCAGGCTGGTTACTGCTAGCTGACACTTCAAGTGACCTGGTGTCTGTCCTGGCACTGGCACCTCACCGGCACTTCCAGGGGTGCTGCTGTCTTGCCTACGCCAGGATCACCACATTTTTGCCACGGCATTACCACAGTTGCTCCACAGGCGCGGGATGGCTGCCCAGGTGCTGGCCAGTGACCAGTTCCTGGCTCACTGCTGACTGCCTGTCATTTTCCCGCGTCCTCCCCTGTTTGTAACGAACTACACACAGAGGCACCCAGGAGTGTCTGCAAGCCGCGACCAGCACGCCAATCATGCAGCTCGAGGAAAATAACGGTCATCGTAACACAAAATCACATCGCCGTTCAACCGTCACGATGGCGTGCACAGCCACAAAGGCACTTTGCAGGCCTCCATAGCAATAAAAGTGCACCCATCAGCAATCCGCCTGTTCCACTCAAGCTGTAGAGATCTCTTGCTTCAAGACGTTGGGGCAGTCGCCGCCTTCGCCCTGTTTGCTGCTGCTGCAGTCTGAGTATCGTGCTGCTCTGCTGGGGCATTGCTGGAAGCACGGCGTGCTGAACGCCTCATCCAACTGCTGAGGCAGGGGCGCCTTGCCGAAGGTGAACCTGCACATGTCCAGAGCGATGCACAATGACGACACTTGTCAGCGAAAGATGGATGGAACTGCACGTATGGAGTACCTGACCAGGCTATGCTGGCAAGGAAACACGCTGTACACAGCTACTGGCACCAACCAAAGTTACAGCTGTGTAACAAGGCGCTTGCACAGCTGAGTCAGGCACGTGCATGCTGCAGCCTTGCAGCTGCGAATGAAGTAAGCACACACCCGCTCCATACGTTATGCTGTAAATTCGCCTTCAGCCACGCAAGCAGCTCACTCACTGGCATGAGAAGTCCTCGTAGTTGGGGGTCATGGTGAGTGGCAGGCCCATGTCCTTCTCAAAAAACTCCTGCAAGCAGCAGCAGCAGCAGCAGCAGCAGCAGCAGCAACAGCAGCTACCTCCCATTCCATGCCATGACTGTGAGACCCCGCATCTTCTGTGCCAATCTGATTCGTCAACAAAGCGATGGTTGAGCACAACATCTCTGTTCAAGCAGCTGCACTGCAGCGCTGCAGACACTCTCACCAGCAGAAACCAGGAACAGCAGGAGGTACGAGGATTCCAACTGGGCTAGATCAAGCCTCATACACCTCCACGACCACACTGCCCAAGCAAGCAACACGCAGTATGGAAGCACCGACCCTGGCTAAGCAGGCCCTGCAGCTGCAGCTGCACTGCACAGCACTACATGCCATGCACTGCTGCGAGGAGCACTATATGCTGCACGCACCTGCGTAGGCACCTTGCAGCTGTTGATGCAGATGGATGCACAGCCTGCCTGCTCCAGGTAGCGGCAGCGCTCCACCAGCACGCCCATGCCCTGCCCGACCTGGCGGCGGCATTGCATAACACGTGGCAGGTTATGCAAGACATGATCTGGCGTCTGGTTGTGTGTAGTACCAGTTGTGTAGTCCCTTGACAAGCAGTAATTCACCATCACCCTTACAAGCGGAGTGAAACCTGCCGGAATAGTGCCTGAGGCGGCAGGAATGTTCTGTGCTGTTATGTGTTGCATTTAGCCATGCACGCCTTCAGTCATGTCCTAGGCATAGCAGCTTATATGCACTTCACTGCGTTTGACATGCTGCAACTAATGACATGCCATGAGCTCTTGTAAAGCGGATGAACCGGTTGCTGACTGAGCCATACATCTCCTTGTCAGATCCGTGACCTGGCAGAGCCACATCCGTCACGATAGGTCACCGTCACTGCTGCAGCTGTGTTACTGCTGCTGCAGCAATAAGGAATCTATGCTGCTGCTGATGCTGCCGCTCACCGAGCCGTCGTCGAGCTCCACATCGTTGACCTTGCAGGGCCCCATCAGCCACTGACAGGTCAGCGCTGTGGCCAGCGCATTCAGCTTGCAAGAAAACTCTGGCAGCGGCTTGGAAAACATCACCTGCAGCCGACGGCAGCAGCAGCAGCAGCAGATGGCATGTCGCTTAAGATGTCTACCATAGGCTTTACATGCACTGTAGTGGGCCACACCTGTGCCCCAGCACAGGCTGCGTTGTTGCATGCTTGCAGCGCGACTGCGCCACTAGGGTGTGCTGCTGCTGGTGAGCATGTTATGGCAACAAGCCTGCTGATGTAACTGACAGCTCCCTGCCTTTTGTTTGGTGTCATGACTGCCTCTCAGCCATCCCGGCTGGACTTCGTGGGCTAAACTTACTCAGACGCTCCCGCTGCTGCTGCTGCTGCTGCTGCTGCTGCTGCTGCTGCTGCTGCTGCTGCTGCCGCCATCGCACTGTTTTGCCCACCGCAAACGCCCCGGGTAGCCATGATGGGAACAATGACTTCAGTATCTTGCGTGTGGTGAGCTGCACCTGCCGCGCTTCACTATAGCTGGCGTTGAGTCTGCGTGTTAAGTCAATGATGGCTTCATACCTGGCAGTGTAGTGCAGTACAGCAGTGCCACAGGCGTTGGTTCAATGGAACAAGAGGTTCAGCAAGCAGCCAACTAACTAAAGCGAGGGGGCCTGAACCACACTATGCAGGTGCATTGCATTGGCCAAACTAAAATGCCAATGCAACGATTGTGCTTGCAGGCAGGCATGGGTACACATGGACTGGAGGACCCTCATGAGAACTTGCATAGCCGAGTATCTGCCTGCTCCGCACACCAGGACATTCAGATGTGGCTTGCCTGCATGCAAGACAATGATTATGCACAGCTGCACCGCACCCTGATAGTTGCGAGTCGCTGCCAATCGCTGCCACCATCTTGCGCCGGAACAAGGCCATCACCACTTGGTTGAGTGGCTGGCTGTCAATGGCTGTATAGTCAGGCACTGGCTCTACCGGACCTGCCTGCCGGGTGGCTGTTGCTGTTAAGGCTTGGCGCTTTGGCGGCTGCTGCCAATAACGCTGTTGCTGCTGCTGCTGCTGGTGGTGGTGGTGGTGGTGTGGAATGGACAAGAGCGGCTGCCTTCGGCTACTGCTGCGAAGGCCCCTGCAAGCAGTGCATCACACAAAATGCATATGCAGAACATCAACTTGCAGGACAACCACACTCTAGGGTTGCAGAGTTCAATTGCAAGTTTCCAGGCAAAAAAAGTGCTGCACGCGCAATAACATCATCACATTACTGCAGCCATGCCGACATGCAGCTGTAGCAGGCAGCAAAGAAACAAGACATCGCCCTTGCCTCTGGCCTGCTCCTGCTGCAGCACGATGCTGATGGCACAGCACATTGGCCATGGTGGCGGCTGCTGACACCCTTCAAGCAGTTAGTGCTGCTGCTGGGCTGCAGTTGATGTCCAGGTCCAGCAGCTGCTGCAGGCTCAAGTGTCTCGAGGGCAGTCGCAAGATGCACCGGTGCTGCCGATTCCTGGTAAGAAACAACATTGATGACATTTGAGTTGCCTGAGTATGAAGCAAGTTGAAGCAGCGAGATGGCTTGTCAGCAGTGTTCGAAGGTCCACTTTCCGTAACCGAGTGGTGCGTACTTCACCCCAAGCCTCCAGTGCCCTGGCTCGCTGCAAGACCGGTGTTGCTTGTTGATCTCTAGTTTTGAATATCACGAACACCCATCATGGCGAGCACGTTGAACGCCTTTGAGCTGCTGCAGCAGGCTGGGGGATTGCCAAGCGGCAACAAGACTAAAAAGAAGAAGAACAAGAAGCCTGCAGCAGCAAAGGAGCTTGATGAGGCTCCCGTGGTGCAGGAGCAGACCACGGTGAATGCCGAGATTGCCCCGGAGGCAACCGCTGTGCCGATCCTGGAGAAGGGCGCCCGTACATTCAAGACGGGCAGTGACAGGATCAAGTTGTGGAAAGACTGGATCCGACAGGTGCGTCAGCAACGCTGGGAGCTGCCCGTGGCCCGCGTGCAACCGACTGTACCCACCAACCCAACATCCTTTGCCACTTTCATGCAGGCCACCGACCGCAGCGCTAAGGCTCTTAAGTACAAAGCAGCAGATGGGAGCGTGATCGGCTTCAGGGAGGTGAGCAGCAGCTGTTTGATTGCTGTGCTGCACTGTAGCAAGCAGGACAGCGCTGCACAAGCCTGTGACAGGTGAAAGAGCTAGTGCTGGCAAGCATGCTCACTTGGTAAGTGGTGCCCTGCACAGATCTCGTATTGCATTCGACAAACCTGTGTCTCAGTGGCACCTGTCTCATTCTTGCCCTCCATTCTTGCCTTCCATGTGGTCTGTGCTGACTCACCACCCTTGCCCCCTTTTTATTTGCTGCTTCAACCTGTCACTGTTTGCTGCAGCTGCTGCTGCGCAGCAGGGCGCTGGAGATCACTGTGGAGAGCTGCGTGACCTCCCCGCTGACCATGGAGCAGATGCATAACCTGCAGCAGCTGGTGTCCACGTTCATTCCACGGGTGGATGCAGCTGCCCTGGCCTCATCCATTGCCCGGCTGGCAGAGCTGCTGTCAGAGGACACGCAGAGCTTTGACACAACTGGCGCTGCGCAGCGCGCTGTGCACAATGTCATTGGCACGCTGAAGAACAGGGACGAGGCGCAGGCAGTGGCAAAGCCAGTTAGCCTGCAGGACCGCCTGTCAGGTGGGCAGCACGACTGCACTTTCACGCAGTTAAATATTGGGTTGCCAGATGGTGCAGCATTCTGTTACATCTGTGAGCGGTTGGGGTGTGAAAGGGTCAGCAAGGTGTCATGCGGTTGCCTGCAGGACTTGATGCTTGTACGGTTTTGTGGTGGCTAGCAGAAGTTGGGTGCTTGCTGGGGAGCAAGCAGTGCAGCGGGTTCTGCAGTGGTGTTTGGCAGGCGGTGGCCTGCATACTTTTGCAGCATCATGCAAGGGTGACGGCATTGATGCCAAAGCGGTGCAAACGTGGCTGAATGCCTGCAATTGATACGAACATTGTTGTGCAAAACTCGCGCCTAGTCTCCTGTGCACTCACTAGAGGTCGGCAACCGCCATGGCAGTAAGCTTGCACGCCTTGCACGTGGTTTTGGATGCTGCAGTTGCAACCATGTTGGTTATGGCAACGCTGCACAATCATTGTATGCAGCTTACTTGCCGCTCCTCTCAGTGCATGCGCAGCTGGGCTTGGATTCATGCAGTGGCAGGATGCTGTTAGCGTGTGCAACATATGGATGGGCATGCACTCATATTCACATTCCAGCTGCTGCAACTCACATATTGCACCTGCTGAGATGATATGCACCAATCATAGAAGCCGTATCCAGCCTTCATGTTTCCTACAAATGCGGCTGTCCTGCAGTGATTGAGCGTGAAGCCAGCAAGCAGCACGGCTTCCTGGCCAGCGTTGAGAAGCTGGTGGCAGACCCCAGCAAGGCACGCACAGCAGGCCAGGGCTCTGGCATCTCCAAGTAAGCGTTGAGCAGGTGGAAACCCAGTAGCACTGGTTGGTGGTGCCGTTGCTTGCAGCAGCAGCAGCAGCACTTACAAGCACAATTTGGTTGCAGACCAGAACATGATGTACTTGCCCTTCAGTTTCGTGCCTGCAGCATGTCTTTGCCTACACCCGACTCCTGGCCCACCTTTGGGCGCTTGCCAAGGCATGCACCATATGAAAGCTCTATTCTTTACCTTTGCTGCCAACCATATCCAACATACACTTGCAGGCAGCACGTGGACAGCGCTAGGGAGCTGGTCAAGCTGTACGGCCAGAAGTTTGACTTGCTGCAGCCTGACAGCGCTGCTGCTGCGACAGCCGGCAGTGCCAGCGAGCCCAGCCAGGCCACCATCAAGGCCCTGGAGGAGTTGAAGGGCGTCATCAGCAACCACCTGCAGGCAAGTGGACGGAGTACAATCAAACTCTGCAAGTCAGGGATCATGATTGACTGATTTTGAGGTCTGGTGTCACTGGTTGGTTTTGTTGTTTTAGTACGTACTTATGCAGCTGGCGATACTAGTCGCGGCCACCCCTCCATTGAGGTGCTGGTTGATCCAAAGTCCTTCAACCGCATTTCAAGTTGCCTTATGACGACTGCAACTGCTGGTACTGACTACAGGTTCACATCGCGGTCGTGCACACACATGGCTGCCTTTAGAATAAACTCACAGCATGCTGAAAACTCCGCATCCTGATGACACGTGTTGTGTCGGGGTGGCATACGGGTCAGAACGCCGCTGAAAGCGCATGGACAACAACACACCTTGCTTGCGCTTGCGGTGTGTCCTGCCGCTCATCAGACCGCCCTGCCCTGCCGTCCACTCAACATGCCCTGCCATGCCTTGCCGTCTGCTGTGCCGCACGCAGGACGCGCGCTCCATTGAGGACACCGTCAAGGGCGCGGCAGTGTCCAAGGAGGCGCAGCGCGCACAGGCAGTGGCTGCGCTGCGCAGGGAGGAGGCAGTGCTGTCGCAGCAGGCATCAGACATCACGTCGCAGGTGCGTGGCGGGGCAATGCGTTGCGCAGCTTCTTGGGGTTCAGCAATCACGCGCCATAGGTTTGGTTGCCTTCCACAGACACGGCAGTGGCGCAGCACGCATCCTAACACAGCATCACAGGGGTCTGGTGGTGTAGTGTGACTGATTTTATAAAGTGACGTGTTCGAGTTGTCTAAGTGGAGATAGAAGGAAGAACTACAGGAATTCCATGACAATGTGGTAAGTGCCAAGCGTGCCTGGGTCCTGTGCCTTTCTCAACGGGTGCATGACTAGCAGACGCACAGGAGCACCACTTGTTGTGCAGGACTGATAACACGTACCGTCTGCTGCCCTGCCTCACGAGTGCAGGTTCGCGCGCTGGAGTCCCAGCTGGCTCAGCTGCGAGGGCAGGCAGCCGAGGTGGAGGACAAGCGTGTGCGCCTGCAGCAGCGCCAGGCGGCAGCACTGGAGGCACTGGGCGCAACCACAGGCCGCAAGATGTCGGTGAGCAGCTTTCTGGTGGTGTTGTGCTGGATCCGTTGCAGAGATCAGCGGTCGTTTCATGTGGCGGCATGCTGTTGCGTGACGGCTAGGCAGCGGCTGGAGCTGAGCACAATGCTGGGAAGCAAGCGGCGCAGGTGCTGCGTGATCAGCCTCTCTTACGCCTCGATTTTGCATGGCATTCTCTTGCCGTCCAACACATGCATGTAATGTACGTGGTCTGGTTCCATGTCAACGCTCTTCTGGGTCCTGTGCATATGAAGGTTGTAGCTTCCCTTCCTGTGGTGGCAAATCCTCCCGACTTCCACCTTAACCAACTGCTTTCCCGCCCCCCTGGTGCCCCTGCAGGGCCTGAGCGCGCAGCACTACCACGAGGAGCTTGCAGCCACGCAGCAGCTGCTGGCACTGGTGGACCCCTCGCGCGCGGCAGCTCCCAGCAGCCAGCTGGCAGCAGCGCAGGACGAGCACAGCAACACGGCTGGCGCCTACATGACCAGCGTGCGCAACCTGCTGCAGATGAGCAGCAGCAGCCTGGCGGACGTGCCTGGCAAGGTCGTTTTCTGCAGGCAGCGCATCTCGCAGGTGAGGGCGGTTCACCGTGCCTGCTGGGCACAAGCAGCTAAAGACGGGCATGTTTGCAGGAACTGCGGGAGAGGAACATGCTGCATAATTATGGGCCAGAGCGCGCCCTTCGTTCGCTTTCCCAAGTGTCAGCATGCGTGTTGGTCCTCTGCTTGTAGTGCTAATATAGTGCAGGTGTTCAACCTTGAGCGCCGCTGCTGCTGCGCCGCAGGCCGAGAAGCTGAGCAACCTGGGCGGCCTGGGCAAGGAGAAGAGCGCCAAGACGCTGACAGAGAGCGAGAAGCTGCTGGCGGACACTGTGAAGCACTGCGAGGAGGTGGTTGCCGGGGCAAACCTGGCACTGGAGGGCATGCGCAGGAGGTGAGGGGTGAATTGGGCTTTGTACGCTCAGCTTGTGATTGGGATGGCAGCAGGGATGGCAGCTGCGTATGGTGTGTGCACAAGGCACCTTGGAAGCCATGCTCAGCATCTGGCGTGTGTGAGTGAACCTGTTGGTGGGGAGGCCGTGTGTCATCGTGTTGGTTGCAGCTGCTGGCAGCGCACAGTGGCGCAGTGCAGGGACGTGGTTGTTGGGACTGGCCCAGCGCCGGAGGGCATGCACATCAGGTCAGGAGCCATTTCTGCATGCGTTGCAAAGCTCACAACCGAGTAACAGTGACGGCGGTCAAGCCGGGATGGCAGTGACTGTGGTATCTGGCCTGAGGCCGACTTTGTTTGCAAGCGCACCTCATGAGGGCGCCTGCAAAGCGTGGCGCGGTCATTTGGTGTCGATTGCGGTTTGACATGCTGAGCTTAGTTATCTACAGGTTGGCTGGGCTTGGCCCGCTTGCACGGTGTCTGTGCAGCAGGTGAAGCTGGCGGCAGCGCACAAAACGATGGGGTTGCTGTTGCGCCTGCAGCGCGTAGCCGAGGGCAGCAGCACCCACAAGCCTTCTGCAACGCACTCTCTCAGGAGGGGTACCAGCCGATCCCCTGTCAGCTGCTGTGCAAGGCACTCACATACTGGCCAATTCCTGTGTAACACGTGTCGTCTGTGCGGTCAATGCGGACGCAGGTTCCCGGCGTTCAGCGCGGAGCAGCAGGCCGAGCTGTCACAACTCGCGTATGAGATCGAGGACATGATGAGCCACATCAAGGGCCAGTATGAGCTGGCCATGGGCGCGGTGCGTGGCCAGGCGCCCGGCACGCCCGCAGGCGCGTACAACGGGGCGTCCCAGGGCGCATCCGTGGCAGGTGCGCGCGGTCGGGCATTGCAGAGGAGCATCTCTCAGCAGCTCTTGCGTGTGATGTAGGCATGCTGATGCGCACAGCGTGGCTGCAGGAGCAGCTTCTGGTACAGTACAGAGGCTGCTGTCGTGCCAGTGATGTAGAGCTAGTGCTGCGTCATTTCAGGCGGCAGGCACGCTCAAAGGTCAATGAGGAGCAGCAGCGCATGATGCACCACTGACAAGGTGCTTGGCATGGTGCTACCGTGTCAGCAGCGGGTGCCGCAACCGTGGCGCAGACGCCGATGGTTTCAAGTGTATTGGCAGCATATGACCAGTAATGGGTCGCGCTGCAGAGCGTGGCAGCATGCGATGTCGGTGGCAGGGGTGAGTACCCAAGCACACAACTGACCACCGACGGGCGTGCTTGCCATGTGCCCCATCTTGCTGGTGCTGCTGCTGCTGCTGCTGCTGCTGCTGCTGCTGCTGCTGCTGCTCAGGCCCCATCCCTGGTGGTGTGCCAGTGGCTGCGCCTGTGGCTGGCGCGTTTGTGCCTGCACCTGGCGGCCCCACCGGCGTCAGGCCTGTGGGCGGACTCGGCCCCATCATGCCACCGAGGTGAGTGGTGGGGGGCAGCCGTTGCGCGTGCGAGGGTGTGAGGGTGCCCCTGCTGCTGCCTGCTCTGCTGCTGTGTGGCGTGCGCTGTACATTAAAATGCAACGCCTGTGTGCGTACAGCAGCATAGTCAGCATGTTTGCTGCGGCGGGAGGCGTCACCTGCAATGCTGCAGGCGATGACGTAGACCACCCCCACATCTGCTGTCTGATTGTGTCTGCAGCACTGCACCTGGTCCTGCCGCCACTTCCAACGGCAGCCATGCACCCAAGGCCGCACCAGCAGCTGCAGCTGTGGCAGCAGCTCCACTTCCCAAGGCAGCAGCGGATGGGTTCCAGCAGGTTGGCGGCAAGAAGAACAGGCGGAAAGCTTGAGCAGCAGCAGCAGCATGCGTTGGCGGGATGTGCGACGAGAACAGCCTAACATCGCTGCCACCAGCAGCGACACCAGCAGCGTATACTGGCGGGCTGGTAGCGTAGCAGGGATGCAGCTGACGTGATGAGAGCATGGAGCCGGGCATGTTGCTGCCGTTTTGGTGGAGACAGCAGCGGAAATGCAGAGCTATTGGCTGTGCAGGTTTATGAGCAGCGAGGTTGCCGAAAGCGTCACTCACATGCTGGTCCAGCGTCCGGGAATGGCAGCAGTATTGCATGTTATTACATGTTGGTTGCCTGACCTATAACAGACAGGGTCCTACTCGCCAGTTCAAATTCGTGTGCACTGTCAAGAGAACCGAAGTGCCAGCACATTGTGGAGCATCATCGGGCACACGTATTTTGCAGATAATGCATTGGCCGTGACCAAGTGAAACACATGCTGCCCGCCCTGTCAAGGTCCACAAAAGCTTGCGCTTCCAATACGAACAGCAAAGCGATCAAGTCGCTAGCATTACTACACGGACCAGCAGGATCGCAGCGGGTCAGCATAGTTATGTCTGCTTCAGGTGGGGCGGCAGCAGGACAGCCCAAAAATCTGCACATGCAACCGTTGCAGGTTGCTTCTGCTCACTAAAAGCCGAGATGAGGCAACTTTCGCAGCATCCACTGCACTGATAGTGCTCTCCAACCTGGCGGTGCTGCTGCTGCTGCTGCTGCTGCTGCTGCTTGTTGCGCTGACGCTTACCATGTGCAGGCTATAGCTGGGATAGGTATCAAGGGCAAGAGAAAGTAGTATCACCTTCAGCAGGTGAAACATAGCAAGCATCTATCATATACAACGCTGATGCTGCAGCATGCAATGGCCGATGTGCAGCACACGACTGTGTCAGGTCCTCCTCCTTGCATTGTCGGAGATTGTCCTGCTGCTACACCCTGCAGCTGCTGCTGCGTTGCTCAAGGACGCCTACTCCTGCATACGCAGCAGCGTGTTGCACTCTGCACTCAGCACACTCTGCTCTATATTTATGTTGCTTGGTTTTGCAGAACGGAACAAGCAGCCAATTCTAGGAGAGCTCCGCAAACACCTGCCTCCCTCAGGCCTGGTCTTGGAGGTGGCGTCAGGCACAGGGCAGCACATCACCCACTTTGCAGCAGCACTCAACGGCAGCAGCGGCAGCAGCAGTGACCTGCAATGGCAGCCGAGCGATGTCACAAGCGAGCTGTTTGGAAGCATCAGTGCATATGTTGCAGATGCGCAACTGCAGAATGTGCGGCCACCGGTAGTGCTCGATGCTTCCCTGCCGGTGGGGCAGTGGCCTGTGCAGGAGCCATGTGCAGCGGTGCTGGCGGCAAACTTGACACACATATCTCCTTGGTAAGCGCTGGCAGGGTGCAGCAGCTGGCAGCACAATGTTCTCCTGACACGTTCCTGATGTTGCACACGTTGACAAGGCACAGGTCTCAGTAGGTTGCCACCCAGTGGCATCACCAATGACTGGTCTGAGGCTTTGATGGTACTTGCCCCAACAGCTACCGCAGTTGCGTTGTGCAAGCCTAGTGTGTGCCCAGCAAGAGACTGACACTTGAGTTGCGGCAGAGGTCATGCAAGGGCTGGTAGCTGGGGCTGGCAAGTTGCTGCAGCCAGGCGGCCTGCCGGTGTTCTGTACTGCCTTTGAAGCAGGCACTTCCTTACAAGGTTCTTCCACATCTGCTGCCCATGGTACTGTTCCTTCTTCAACACGTGTTCTGTGATGTACAAGTATTATTTTGCATGTGCTGTGCATGCAGGCGTGTTACTCAAGGGCTGGTAGCAGCGGCCGGCACATTGCTGCAGCCAGGCGGTCTGCTGTTTGTCTACGGCCCCTTCAAAGTGGACGGTGCCTTCACGTCAGACAGCAACCGGCAGTTTCATGAGAGCCTCATTGCGTCCAACCCTGAGTGGGGCTACAGGGACGTTGCCGATGTCACGGCGGAAGCTAAAGCAGCGCGGTTGGCGCTGCAGCAGTGTGTGGCGATGCCTGCCAACAACTTTGCGCTGGTGTACAGGAAGAGCTAGCAGATGACTTTGCGAGCTGTGCTGGTGTATGTGCGGGTGTACTGCCACTAGTGCAGCTGTACCACTACTGCATTTAAAATGCATGGCATGCAATTACTAGCATGGTGCCCTTCCACTGGTTACATTTTGCATCATCAGTATGGTGCGACAGCCAGGCAGCAGCCTGCTGCCCTCTGCTCAACATGCAAACATCATGTTTCCATTATGGAAACCCCATGGGTGGGTCGGCATGTTTTGCCTCGGCATCAATGCTGCAGGCTGCACATAGCGCATGCTGCACCGGCAGCAGTGCACGGTGGTGCAGGGTCCTATATCAGCAGTTGCTACAGCTGCATGTGGAGGAGGGCTGCTGCGCGAACAGTCAGGATTGGGGTACTTGCCAGAGTGCAGCGCGCCAGTGCGCTAGAGCCTACGGCAACTGGCCGAATCTTGCTGAGACTGAAGGTTGATGGATCTAGTGGTTGTCCAATGAGCCTGTCATTGGCTCAAACAACGGGTGATGTTCCCGTCATGTAACATCCAAACTGCATGTGACCAGCATGCGTATGGACAATCTGCTGCGGTTTATTTGGGTACAAATCAGTGTTCAGAAGTAGTAGCTCTTCACCAGCAGAGCAGAGCACAAGCACTGTGAAATGAAGTTCTGTACACTGTGAACGCGGCTTGCCCCAACTGGTGCCACTCGAGTCTTGCACTGCACGATGAGCGCTCGACCAACATGTGACGAACGTGTTCAGCCGTATCAATCTTTCATGGCCGGGCAGCGCCGCTGCGGGGCGCTGAATGCGTTTACGGCGGGAAACAGCAGCATCGTTTTGCCCCTGCAATTCGCCCAGTACTTTGTTATATGAAACAAATCATACAGCCAAATTATTTCAAAAAGAACTGTTGGACTAGAATATCGTCCCGACGACGTAGTTGCGAGTCGCACAGTAGCGCCGCCACAGAGCGGCCATGTGCACCGTGCACATACGGTATGTTGTTTGCTGCAGTACGAATAGCAGCTTCCAATGCAATAGTGCGATAGAATAGCCATCTCAAGCTCTGCATCACGTCCGGGCCATCTACTAATCGTTTTGGTGACAGGTAGAGGGTTGCAGACTGTTGCACCACCGTAGGAAGGGTTGCAGAAAAAGTGCAACGTGGCCAAACGGTGTTGCTTCAAGCACCATGACAGGCCCAATCAACGATCTGACAAGCCACATGCCAGACTTCCACCCTTACATACTCAGAGCTTCCCTGGCGGCTGCCTGTTTGCTGTCCCTTGCCGCTCTGTCGGACTCAGCGCCTGCGTGCCTGGCGGCGGCTGCAGCTCACCCTGCTGCTGCTGCTGCTGGCCTGCGCCGCCAGACGCCATGCTGAACTCGTCGCCGCTGTGTTGTCCGTCCCCACCCTCTGGGTGAGGCAGCGACGTGTCGTGGCTGATGGGCATGCTGCAGGCCTGCGCGTGCTGCTCCTCGGACAGGATGAAGGGGGCCAGCACCTCGTGCTTGAAGGTGCCGAGCTCCAGCAGGGTGGGGTTGGCTGCGACGCGGCGGCAGATGCAATGCAGCAGCAGCAGCAGCAGCGGCATCAGGCGGTGCGCGGCAGGGGCGGCGGGCATGACCATGCCTTGCAACAGCGAGCGCATGAGGTGGATATGTGCAGCGCGCGGAACTGTATGTGTTGCAGGCATTACTGAGTGTGCTGACACAGCTGCGCGCCGACTCATTGCGAGCACCCACGCGTTGATGCATGCACAGCAGCACGACGTAGGCCGCTCCAGAGCTGCATGTTGTGCGGACCTCTGAAATGAGAATCCAGAGGGGCCACCATGCCTGGTCCAATCAAAGCCGGCAAGTTGGGAGCCCCAAAAGGCAGCTGCCAAACACAAGAAAGTGCTGCTCACCTTCGGTTGACCCCTGCAGCCGCAGCGGCTGCTTGTTGTACAACACGCGCACCACGAATGGCCCAGCACCCTCACCACTGCTGCTGCTGCTGCTGCTGCTGCTGCTGCTGCTGGCGGCTGCTGCGTTGCCCGCTGCCATGTTGTTGCGCATACAAGGCGTGGGCGGTTTCAGTTCCCAGAGCTCAAACACGAGGTTGCTGATGTAGGGCGGCCAGCGCTCCAGATCACACCCCAGCGCTGTGAGCAGGAAAAAAATCCAAACGTTACGCGGCAGCAAAAATGCAACAGGCCCAAGCAAGCCCACAGCAACCTTCGGAGAGCAGCAACAGCAGTACAGCAAGCACACAGCAATGAGCACCGAGCAGGCAGGTGATGATGGCCGCGTAGGTAAAGAATCGTGGCCAAGGGGCAGGAACCTGAGCAGTGTTTTGACAGCCCAACATGAGGCTTGCGAGATACCTGCTCTGCTGCAAAGACGGCGCAAGGATACTGCACGTAAGGGTTCACCCTTGCCTGCAGGTCCACGCAGCCGGCGCCTGGCCCCGTACCTGTCAGCAGCGGCATGATGGTCGAGTCGTGCCCGCTGAACATCATCAACTTGGCGTGACTGCTGCCGTCGCTGCCGCTGCTGCCAGCCTGCCCTGCTGCCGCCGCCGCCTCCATGTTGGCCAGCAGTATGTCCAGCAGCCGCCCCATGCTGAGCCTCAGCACTGCCTGCCCATGCTCATCCACTAGCGCTGGGCAGATGAAGGCGGAGATCTCCTCCGTCGCCTGCACACAATGTAGCAAATGTTCACATGTAGACAAGAAGAGACAGAGCTTGAGCGTGCTGATTCACGAGCGCTGGGGCAATGGTGGTGGGCATTTCCTGTGTGGCCTGCATCACAAAAAACTGACACAGGAAAAGTGACGTAACCATGGAAGCCTGAACAACCATGGTTCTCAGGCATAGTCTGTGCCTCAGCACTGCACATTTCAGACAACAATAACGTGTGGAAAGGTGACCGCGCGGGGCAGCCCTGAGCCCCAGTGCAGCAAGGATACCGCCTGTCACGGTGGTTCTGGCCACATCAACACACATTCAGCTTGGAAATGCCTGCCAACACACCGGCAGCAACCAGGTCACTAGCACAGCTGCTACAGGCAGCCGACTTCAGAAACCCAGCAGGGCAACACCGCAGCCCCAGCACCAACCTGCCAGCACACACAACACAACCACATACAGCCCAAGCACGCCCCCAGCACCAAGGACTGCTCACCAGCCTGTCAACCGCCTCCTTCATCTCCTCTGTGAGGCCGAGCGGCAGCTCCTTGCCGTGCGCAGCGAGCGAGGTGAAGGCGTCGTGCACGTCAGACATCATCCACCTGCAGCGACACACCCAGCAGCACCGCTGGTAAAAAACAATATTGACAGGAGGCAGCACCCTGGCTAGAAAAGGTGCGTCGTGCCAGGACGCGATGTGCTGGCGTATCATGATCGGCGCCAACGCACGCATGCGCTGCAGGTGGAAGCTGCCTGAAGGTGAATGCAGGCACGCACCTCTTCTCCCAGGCTCCCTCAGGCAGGTTGAGCAGCTGTGTGAGCTGCTGCTGCAGCTGCCTGATGCCCTCTGCCCTGCCAGGGCTGTCCCACCTTGCTGCAACAAGCAGAACAAAACGGCAACACCTTAATCAGCACCGCAACAGAGGGGCGGAGTGCCATGACTTTGAAGGCAGCAGGACTTGTGGGGACGTGGTCAAGCGAGGGGAACATAGGGAACACACACAGCCGGCTCTGCCGGCAGGACCCAAGTCATCTCGTAACGCACACTGCAGGTCGCTGCATTCGCCGCGCTGAAGCGCCCAGCATGCTGGTGCAACGCATGCTGGGTTCACCAACCACACATTCAAGCAGGCGAGATGTCTGTGCCCGTACATGATATTTTGAGATGTGCTGGCCCCGCTGCGCCAAAACAACACCTGGGAATCCTGTTTCATTTTTTAAAAACACCTGGAACCGGCTGCTGCCCCAACCACCCTTGACTGGTGCTCCTCCTGCAGCGCAGGGCCAGACACAGTCGGCACTTGCGCATCGCAAGCAAGGCGATGCATGCACGCTTACCCTTGAGCATCGCCTCTGACGCCTTCATGAGCACCTTGAGGTGGGGGCAGCGCTTCGTGTCGGCATACAGCACTTCGTCCAGGTCGCCGGAAGTGACGACGGGAATGGGCTGCGTCACACCTGCAGCCCGACACGGCGGCAGCAGCGCGAGGCCCGCACTTCCATTGACACGCTCTTGGCTGTCCTGTTTGTGCTCAATCGATGCCTGCAGCAATGTCTATCTCTTGTCCCTGCGCACCTAGATCGGCTGCCGCCCATGGCAGCTCTTTGCAGTGCAGGTTTTGACTGTGCAGGGGTGGCCAGCTGACACAGGACATGCATGAAAGCGGAGCCAGCTCCTGCAAAGGCGACCGATCGACCCATGCTGCTTGGCAAGCAACACATGTGCATCCCTGACAGGATCAACATGCAGCAGCCAGTTGCGCTGCTGGGCAGTTCTGACACTCTGCGGCTGGGTTCTGCTGCAGCTTGTCACACGTGGCCTTGAGTCATGGGCGCAGAAACAGCAGCAGCAGTAGCAGCAGCAGCAGCAGCGGCGGCAGCGGCAGCAGCAGCAGCGGCAGCGGCAGCAGCCCGCGGCGCGCACCTGGGTACAGCCCTGTGAGCACTCCCGCCAGCGTTGCACGCGTGCGGCTGAAGTTGGTGGTGCGCGCAGCCACCACCCCTGATGACATGCAGGCAGTGCAGCAGGCGATGCAGGCAGTACAACATGTGATGCAGGCAGTACAGCAGGCGATGCAGGCAGCACACCATGTGATGCAAAAGAGGGTTTCAGTTTGCCAGCACGGCAGCAGCAAGGAAGCTGCGCGAGCGCACATCACCGAAATTCACCCACCCCTGGCTGTGCACCGCTGCGGACCTGTTGGGGTCCGGCGCGGCTGGCTGCAAGTCAGCACGCTAGCCACCACGCCACCAAAGGCGCTGGGGCCTGCAACTGTTCAATGCCTTGATGAATGATGATGCAGGCTCCTCGAGACGACACGCGCCCCCCCCCCCCACGCTGAGGCAGCCCCCTGCCCTCCCCACCCGTGCACCGTGGCTACCTGGTTGAAGGCTGGCAGGCAGGAAGCCGTGTGTGTCGATGTACTGCTGCCGCAGCCAGTAGCCCAACTCCAGTGCCTGATAAACAGCAGCAGCAGCAGCAGCAGCAGCAATAACTTCAGGCACAGCAAGCGGTTGCAGCACAGCCACAGCAACAGCACGTATGCAACACGCATGCTTAGGTCAAAGGAGGCCAACAGACAGACGCAGCAGCAGTGTGCTGGATTCCGATTCATTCTGCGACTCCTGTTGGGCAGCAGGCCTGGCGATGCCGTGGGAACATTATGGGCGCACGCTGTCACCAACTGCAGACATCCAGTCCAACCCTGCCTGCTGCTGCTGCTGCTGCTGCAAGTCTAGACACCATGAATGGGATGCCGCACATCTATCTAGCGCTGGGTGAGCTGGACAAGACAAAACAAGCCATGCAACATGCCATCTGCATCACTTGGTCTTGCTGCCATGCTCCTGCCAGCACCCACCTGCAGCTGCCCAAGCTTGGTGAGCTCGCCCTTGCTGGTGCCACCTGGCAGACGCTTATGGATCTACAGCAGCAGCAGCACCAGCAGCACCAGCAGCAGCAGCAGCAGCAGAGCAACCTTCAGGAGCAAGAGCCGGCAGTTGCCATCTTGGGCAGGCAGCGCACATGTTGCCACGGTCAGATCCGTGACCCTCGGCACTGCTTGCACCCCCCTGCACATGCCTCCCAGCTGTTGAGTTATTCAACAGTGGCTGTTGCATCGGCCAGCTGCTGTCACATTGGCCGCATGCTGGTGTACTCGCCCTCAACCGTGACGACGGCCATCTGCTGATGCATTGGCCATCTGCTGTTACAGTTTGCTGGAGAGCTTGCTTGAAGCGCGCCCACCTGCTGCTGGTCATGCTCGTTTGTTCCTGCAGGGCCGCCGTTCACATCAAGCAGCTGCAGCGGCACTGCCTGCAGAAACAACGGCAACACAGTGCAGCGGGTTGTATGAACAGGCAGTACATACCGCATGCATGCTACGATGGAAGAGCTGCTGCTGCTGCTTCAGCTTCTGCTGCCCAGGATGAATGATGGATGGGTAGCCTGATAAGGGCATCGGGTTTGTCACAGCAGCTTCTTGCTGCAAGCCGTCCTGACAAGAGCTGCATGCCTCTCCAGTGTGCAGCTGCAGCTGCGCAAACTAGATGTGAAATGTGTAATCATAACATGAGTATACTCCCCGAGCAGCTCAAGCATGCAGAAATGCAGCAGCACATGCAGCGCCAGCAGCACCGCACGGTGTCCATCACGCAGTTGCTGCACTTGCCTTATATGCTGGGCCACCAACGTTCCACGCTTGACCCTCCCACAGGTAGGATGCATCTGTGAGAGGTGTCCTGGCTCCGTGCCTGCAGGGGAAACAGCATGCTGATCAGGGCAAGTCTCATGCACTGCAGTAGCAGTACAAGTACAGGGCTCTTGGCTGTACTCATATCCATGCTGATCGCGACGTCATCGTTGAATTAGCAACTCAAATGTGGTACCTGAAAACCACTTGCACTAGCCGCAGCTGTGCGTTTCGCCGATCGAGCTGAACTTGGCCACTCAGGCTTTGCTGCGAAGCAGGAGCTTGAGACCCTTCCGCGGTTGCGTGCGTGCGAGCGGCGAATGTCGCTGCGGAAAACGCCGCAGCCGCGCCTAGCACGATACGTCTCTGCATTCTGCTGGTACAGTGCGTGTGTATGGCAGTGCCAAGACCAGTACTGCTGTGATGCTGTATGATGCCTTTCGGTGCAAGCAGCATCTCTATGATGCGATCACTTGTTAAAATTAAGCAAATCCACGGCTGCATGCCGTCCTGATCAGCAGCAATCAAGAGTCACCAGCAGTGCTGAGCTCAGCAGGCGTGGCAGTAACCTGTTACATGGCTCAGGTGACCAGCAGCACCTCGGTAGCTTGGCTGCCAGACCCAAGTGCTGGTAGAGAACAGCAGTTACGTAACAAAGCACAATACATTTTGTGGCGCGTCTCTTGATGGTACTCTTGACTGCAGGCAAACCATAAAGCAACCTGCCTGCACTGTCACAGGTGCATGCTGCTATAAACCGACTATAAAACAATCAGGTTTATAGCCGGTTTATAGTCGGTTAATAGCAAGCCATGAGCTATAATTTTATCGCTTCCTGGGACTTTTATAGCTGAGTGGTCACAGGTGCATGATGCTATAAACCGACTATAAAACAAACGTTTTATAGTCGAATTTGTAGCTGGTTTATCAGATGAGCTATAATTTTATCGCTTCGTGGGACTTTTATAGCTAAGTGTACAGCAGTTACACACCGACTACAAACCGACTTCAAAACGTAGTGCGCACACTGTAAACCAAGCAGCATTCTAGCAAACAGGCATGCAGAGACACCTGTGCAATGCAACACCCCTTCCCCATCACACTAGCTGCACACACTGTGCGATGCAACACGCCTTCCCCAGCACAGTAGCTGCACCAAACTGTGCCGTGCCCCACACATCATCATCACAGCAGCACACTGTGCTGCTTTCATCCTGCCTGCCCACTCTTCACCACCGCTCACACATCAAGCTGAACTTTAGCGATCCTGGTCCTGCATCCTGCATGCACTGGAGGCCCCTCGCCTGGCAGTTAAGACTCAGGCACTTCCCTTTGCCCACGTTTGCGCTTGGTGCCTGCTGCTGCTGCTGCTGCTGCTTGGATTTGATGGCAGCAGCAGCTGCAGCAGTTACCCTGCCGCCGCGTGGAGCAGCAGCTGCCTTGCTGCTGGCTTTCACCTGCTTGGCAGCATCTGCTGCTGCTGCTGCCAACAATGCTGAACTGCTGGGGGTTGCTAAAAAGCAGGAGCTGCCTGAGGATCGTACCCTACAAGGCATGCAGCACTGCGCAGTGTAAGCAAAAGATTCACTACTGCTCACCTTTACTGCTTGCCACCTGGTGTCGACAGACACAACAGGGTGCTGTGTGTTCCATTTGTTGCAGAGGCATCGCTGATTGCAGCACCACATCACCTGTGCCTAGCTGCATGGTTACGCATGCGCAAACTGCGCAGGGTGTCAATTGTCGGCACCTGCAGTCAGGTGACAAAACAATGGCTCTGATAAGTCAGCAGCAGGGCACACAACGTCAAGATAAATGACATTGCTGTCTCTGTCAGACAACAACAGCATGTTGCGGCACCTCTGCTGCGGATCTTGCTGCACTCTGCCGCTGCTGCTGTCGCTGCGCACACCAAGTTGCTGCTGTACCAGTTGCTGCTGCTGCTGCTGCCGCCGCTGCTGCTGCTGCTGATGATGATGATGATGATGATGATGTTGGTGTTGTACATCTGCTATGCTGTACCTACATAGTGAGTCGTGTTGGTGGTAGACGCCGGTCACCACAACCTTCCTTCATAACCACCTTCCTTCATCCCTCTTGGACCCTTTCATCCTTCCTCGCATGACGTTGATCTGCAAATTCACAGGCACCACGTGCAGGTGTTCAAGGCATGGCTGCTGTCTAACTGAAGATCTTTGGCTGAATCTCAGGCACCAGCTGCTTGCAAGCGCTGCTGTCAACGAGCTCCTCCTGTCAAGGCAGCACTGGCTGCTGCTCACCTGTTCAACACAGCTTGAATCTGCCATCGATACACTGTGCTTGTACATGATGCATGAGGGCTTGACGTGGGATAGCCCAGCACAGCAGCTGCTCCAGGTCGCCTGTACCAGCTGCTGCTGCTGCTGCTGCTGCTCTACCCCAGGTCAAGTTGCGATCATCCAGCCATCGCCATCATCCAGCAAGAGACGGTAAGCGTTCAAAGATCTAGAAACAACCCTTACACGAAGGCATCATCGTAATCACAGCGTGTGCGAGGCTGAGGGTTCCACCCACTACCAACGGCTTCATCACACAGCTGTATTCCCGCCAGCTCCCCGATACCACTGTTGATCTGGTACAAATGAAGCGTTTCAAGCGGCACAAACAAGCAGCTGTTTGGTAGAGTTTGAGTTGAGATGACAATGTTGTAAGCCCTGATACCAAGGTAGCTGCCGCCAACCTTCACCATAAGGCTTCTGGATACACAGTTTAAACTAACCAAAAGCACTTTTCAAGCAGGCAGATGTTCATCGAGACGGAGGCATGACCCGGTGTCACTGGCCAGGTCAGCTGCAGACGCTCAGCTCGGACTCATCACAAGAACACAACAATTCATCTTGGTGGAAATAATAACTAAAACCAGCAGCTTTGACACGGTTGCACGTGCATATGTGCCCCAGTACCAGGCAGCCACAGTGCTGTACTATAACTTTATAGTTTGGTGGGTTTATAGTCGCTTTACACGACTACAACAGCGCCAGGTTATAGGCAGTATGTAGCTGTGCTGCACCCCCACAGTGCTGCATCATACACCGCACCATCCACTGTGACAATGTCTTTCTTGATTACTGGGACGCTTGTGCAAATCATTTGGCGGGTGAACACGCTCCCAGTGCATGCATGCAGGCTGCACAGCATCAGGCCTAGGCCACCTGATCTTTGTAAAATGGTTGCAGGAAGCACCAATCATCAAAATACCAAAGCAGGGCCACAGGCCCTCCGGTTTTGGAGCCAAACAAGGCTCATGGGGTCCACAAAAACCAGCAGGAGACCATCAACCGAAAGAAACCGCAACCTCAACAAGCTCAGAGAGCTCAGAACTCAGAGAGTCAGTGCCTTTAGAAGCACTGCTAGTCATACTATCGCCGGGATGTAACAAATGTGCCAAATCGAATCGTTGCGTACCAGTAGGCAACTGTGTATGTAAGCAGCAACACTACTCTGTCTTTGCTGCATTTAATTTGCCAAACATCGCCCGCCTGGGTGTGCCGTGCCACCTGGATTCTGCCAACCTCCGAACTCATCAAACAGACACCAAAAAACCAGATAACACAGCACAATGCAGCAAATGCAGCACTCACATTGCCAAGATGGGGCCTCATTATTGGACGGTTCATGATGTCCTGGCTTATGTCCACGCCAGCCCGGCTGTGAGCCTTACACGTAAGCCTTACACGGGAACTGGCCAGATCAGCAAGCACCTGGCCAGATCTTGCTTCACCATGCGCGCCAGAGCAGCCAATACAACCGTCGGGTTAATCTAGAGAGAGCACACAGGCGTGGTGGAAACCCCCCTGCACGCGCCAAGCATCATGCTCTGTAGAGCCATGGCGGGAGCCGCTCCAATGCCTCCCAACCAATCATAAATCATAAGCAAGGGTGAGGCACCACGATCTGCTTTGCTTGTTGAACTGCATGGCTGTACATTGGTGCCAGCTCAGACATGCATGGCTGTGCATTGGTGCCAGCTCAGAAGTAGCGGTTCACGATGTCCATCGCGGATCCCACCACCATCTCTTGCGACTCAAAAGAGCGCAGCGAGCTGGTGAAGAAGGTGCCGCGCCGCCCCTGCAGAGCCTCTAGCTGCGCAAAGGCCGTGCTGGTGAGGGTGTTGACGTTGAACTGCGCAAAGTAGTCCCTGCAATTGCAAGCAGTTGCAGATAGAGCAGTTACAACAGTGAATTTGTTGAGCGCAGTAAGAGCCAGAACCCGCTTTCACAGCTCATCGCCAGCATGGCAAGCCTGCTGCTTATGCAAAGCCTGCACTGCCGCTGCTGCTGTCCCATGGATGTGTTCTCCCATGAGCTGAGATGAGCACCCAGCTCCCTCAGCACCTGCTTGCTGGTGGCGAGTGGTCACCAATGCGTCACACAGGGGTTGCCGCTTCAGCAGCCGCAGTCTGCCCCACAGAACCTCTCACGCCCCTCTGCTGAATACAGCATACGTATGCCGTATGGCTGCATCTTGTCTATTGCTGTATGCTTGACAATTGCAGAGCGGCCATGCAGAGTTCCCAAACCCTCGACCGTATGCCATGCAGGATAAACACGAGAAGCGGCATGTGTTTGCAGCTGCTGTATATGGCGTGTTCAGCGCGTTGCCTGCAGCCTAGGTGCTCTCAATGCTCAGCATGTCGGCAAACAATCACCAGGCTGCTGACTACGTCAACGTGTTCAATGGTTTCATAACAAGCTGTCGCTCCTCACCATTTGTCAATCCTCCTCAGGTCTGCCTTTGTCAGCGGCACACTTGCTGTCACATCTGCAGTTACGGGCCTGTTATACTTGGACATGACGGTCAGGGCATTTGCGGCAAGCGTAGCCATAGGGATCTCTGTTTCGCCCGCCACCCAGGTGTAGAACTGCGCAAAGGGCGTGTAAGGCCAGCTGATGTATACCGATGGCAGCCCATCCCCAGGGGGCTCAGACAGCGTAAAAGGGGCGCTGAGGTTGCCTGGCACCAGGGAATGATGAGCGGGGCAAGGCGATACCCACAACCACGTCAGCAGCATGGCGCAGAGATGTACACGAGCACCACCAGCGATGAGCAACATGCTGGCACTGTCAGCCAACAGTTGGCCAGCTGGCAGCTGTGTGCTGGCCGCGGGCCAAAGTATGCAATCAGGGCACTTGGGCAGGCTGTCACCAAACAGTTTCCCAGCCTGGGATGAGTTGCATATCTGTGTGCTGCTGACTGCTGCTGCTGTTGCTGCTGCATCATCCTATCAACTGCTGCTCTTGCGTTCGTTGGTGTAGCTCAGGCGCCAAATGCACGCCAGCCCAGGCAGTGCTGCTGCTGCACCCGTTGGTGAGGTGTTGTTGCTGCCGCTGCTGCTGCTACTGCGTCGTTTCACCTGTGAGCTTCAGCATGCGCGTGAATCGCCCCTTGCTCGAGTTTGGCAAGTTGATGACGCCGCTGTAGTACTGCACCTGCTGCACCAGGTCGAACACTGCGCGCTCTTGCGCATCCAGGTCGAACGCAGCCAGGTTCTTCTTGATGTGGGGGAAGGCTGCGATGATGCGGTCACACCTGTTGGTTGTGGTATGTCCAGGCCTGCTGCGCCTGCCTGGAGTGGTGTACCTGCGCCATCAAGTGACCGGCGCGCTTCACTGAAAATGACACGCATATCATGCAAATCAGACATATCAGCTAGGTTGGCAACTGGCGGCGCTCGCCCAGCACCTGAGTTGGCAGTGGACAGAAGCGCAGGCCACATGCAACCACCTGCACCAACCACTCAAGCAAGCAGCTGCTGCTGTATGCTGCAAAGCTGGCAGCATGCGGTCGGCGGCGCAAGTCACTAGTGAGTACTGGGAAGGCACTCATCTGGCAACCACCGGCTGCGCATGCATGAGGTCGCTAACAGCCCGTGGGCCCCATACGCAGATGTGCAGCAGCATCTTGAGCGTCAGCTGTGTGCGAGCCTGAGGGACGCCGACCTCCTCACAACAGCTGCCTGCACACATCTCAGCTGCTCATGAAGCACCGTAACTGCAGGCGTCTCTTTGTTTGACTCAGCTAGGTCAGGCTTCTGCAAGATGAATTCATCAAAACAGTGTTCTGGCCAAGCTCAAAGAGGGCATCGTATTTCCCCCCACACACTCACCTGATGCTGGCGGCCCTGCCGCTCCGCCGAACCCTGCTGATGTCTGCGTTGTACACAAACTTGACTCCTGACAATGCCAGGTCAGCAGCAACGCGGCCCCAGAGCATTTCAAAGTCTGTTTTGAACACCCCGCCCAACCCTAGTGCTGCTGACAGCAGCGGGGGGTCCACAAAGTTGAGGGCATAGCAGGCCGGCAGGAGTTCAAGCGAGCCATAGCCGTAGGCAGTGATCTGGCTCAACAGCAGAAGCAGGCAGGCAGGCAGGCAGGCAGGCAGGCAGGCAGGCAGCAGCGGCAAGATCAGTGATGTTGTCACCACAAGCAGCAGCGTCGACACCAGGGTATGACAGGTGCTGGTGTGTCTGCAGTAACGATCACGATGTCTGCGGCACCTCTGGGGCCATGCATGTATGCCGCGTCACTGATCAAAAAGATGTCACGAAAGTAACATCTCAGCAGGGTGTCCGCTCGTGCCGGCAGCACTAAGTGACAGCTCGGCAAGCACATGCAACATCATTGACAAAGCAGGATCCACCATGAAGGCATGCAGCAAGCAACACGGAACAGCACTGACAATAGTGTACAGGGCTGGCAGTACGGCCTCCAGGCCGTTGGCACGGATCCATGCGCCGTAACTCTGGCGCAGCTCAGCTGGCATGTCCTTGCTGAAGCCTGGGCCAATGTATGGCTTAGCCTGCAAGCATCCGCGGCAGAGGCAGCAGCAGCCGCAGTACACCCTTGCTGAAGCTAGGGTCAGTGAATGGTTTGGCCTGCCAGCGATGGTTGAGCAGTAGCAGCAGCAGCAGCAGCAGCAACGGTGACAGCAGCATGTCCTTGCAGAAGCCAGGGTCAGCACAAGGCTCAACCTGCCACAGCCAACCAGGGGGGCATAATCATCATCGTCGTCATCGTCATCATCATCATCATCATCATCATCATCATCATCATCATCATCATCATCATCATCATCATCATCAGTAGCAGCAGCAGCAGCACCAGCACCAGCAGCACTAGCGGCATAGCACCGGACACACGCACAAATAGGCCTCCTTTCAAGAAGTGGAGCAACATAGCCATGTTGGCCTGACACGCCAAAGGAGTCTTGTTCATAGCCTGTGCACAGAGTGTGCCAGAGATCAGTGTTCTTTGAGGTCATGTGGCTTACAATGTTGAAGGACTCTTGTATAATGCTGAGCCATGGTGGCAGGGGCCCAAAACCAGCACAACAGTGACACATTTGCTGCACTGTGCTTTGTGCAGTGTGCTTTCCTGCAACTCCTTACAATGCTGGCCACTTGCAACTTGATTACAAATCCAGCAGGGCAGAAAGTGGGGGCTCCTTACCTGCAAATACAACGCCACGTACTTGGCTGCAGCTTCAGAGATGGCTGTGCGGTTCAGGGGCAGCATACTTGCGGGTATGATCGTGCCTGTCTCATGGTTTGTGACGTGTGTGTCAAGATTCATCGCTGCGTTTGGTGGAACGCCATTATATGAGATGTTGGCGATGGGGACGCGGTACTGCTGCAGCAGCGCTGTCACCAAGTTGTAGCTGCCCCAGACACCTGGATTGAACAACAAGCATCACCACAGGTTTGAGCGCGATAGGAAAACCGCTGCAAGCTTCCAGGCTTCAAATGAGTCCTGCTGGAGGAAAAGAGTACAACTACTGCCACTGCAGCTGCTGCCAAGTAACACATTGCATCACTGATATGCCATGCGCATCCAACTGCTTGGGGGGGGGGGGGGCGCGGCGCCCGGGGTTACTTGTTGCACAGGCGTGACACTCTCATCCATCGCATTGGAACCTCAACTGCAGCCCTTTACCTAGGATAGCAGCAATATGAAGAGGTGCATCCTGGACACCTTCGTTGGACTCCACCTCAATCGTCACTGCTTTGCCCCCAGGCACGGCACTGCGCTCAAAGACAGTGATGTCCCTGTACCCCTTCTGCCTCAAACGGAGAGCCGACGTCAGGCCGCCAGCACCTGTGCAGATTGATGGGATTGGCATTAAAGACCGTGTTGGTTGCTGCCTTGATTTGTAGCGACACATGTAAATCACTTGGCCCGCTCGGGAACCATTGTTGGGCGTCCATGTAGGTCAGCAGAGCTCATGCCAACACACCTTCTGCATCCCACACAAGTACAGGTTAAAAATCCACCGCTGTTGCTTCTGGCTTTTGTGCATGCTAGTACAACCCTGCTTTTAGTCCTGCGCAGCGACCACGCACCTGCGCCAATGATGCACACGGAACGCCTATCGCCCCAGTGGTGAAGCCCTGCAGCCTCTACGGTATCGTTTTGCGCCTTGGCAGGTGCCAGCAGCAGCGTTAGAACGCCAAGCGCCCAAAACACCTGGGCTTGCCCTGTCATCGTATCTGTGTGTAGTCTGCTACCGTAGTGTTCCGAAAAGATGATACACTAGTAGGTACGATCAATAATAAAAGCTAATTTTGCACTTTGTACACGGGCTGCCCTGAGCTTTCAAACCTTTCATGCAGCTCCCTGCTGTGGTATATAAATTTGCGGTTTGGAGTTCCGCTGCCTGGCCAAGATTATCCGAACCTTTCGTACAAGCAAGCCACCTAATTCTATTTTGTCGTACAGTCTCGTCAGCAGTTCCATTTGCATCAGCCTTTCGAAGCACTACGGTATTCCTAGGTGCAATAGGCTTCTCACCCCATCAATCACTGTGTAATTACCTCAACGTTCCCTCATACGCGACGTGTACAGACACTCCACAGTCTGACGCGCCATTTGCCAACGAGACCAAAATGTAAATCTGTTGCAATTGAATGCCGTGCATGGCACCCCGGATTCAGCACCCTTGGTACCCGAAGCAGTGTATGAACCGACTACAATGCTGAAAAGCAGCATCATCTACTAGAACCGGTCTAACAGACCAGCTTATAAACCAGTCACAGTGACAACCTGCCACCTGCAATCAGCCACCCTGCAGGATTGACCAGTGCCCCAAGCTCTAGCGCCCTGCAACCTGCAACACAATTCATGAACTCATGGTGTGAACCGTCCCACAGTTGAATTCGCTGCCCACTGTTCAGCCAGTTTCAGCCCAGGTGTTTTGGGCGCTTAGCGTTCTAACGCTGCTGCTGGCACCTGCCAAGGCGCAAAACGATACTGTAGAGGCTGCAGGGCTTCACCACTGGGGCGCTAGGCGTTCCGTGTGCATCACTGGCGCAGGTGCGTGGTCGCAGCGCAGGACTAAATGCAGGGTTGTACTAGCATGCACAAAAGCCAGAAGCAACAGCAATGGGTTTGTTACTTGTACTTGTGTGGGATGCAGAAGGTGTGTTGGCATGAGCTCTGCTGGCCTACACAAATGCTCAACATTGGTTCCGGAGCGTGCCAAGCGACTTGCATGTGTTGCTACAAATCAAGGCAACACCCAGCAAGGTCTTTAATGGCGATCCCACCAATCTGCACAGGTGCTGGCGGCCTAACGTCGGCTCTCCGTTTGAGGCACAAGGGGTACAGGGACATTGCTGTCTTTGAGCGCAGTGCCGTGCCTGGGGGCAGAGCAGTGGCGATTGAGGTGGAGTCCGACAAAGGTGTCCAAGATGCAACTCTTCTTATTGCTGCAATCGAAGGTAAAGGGCTGCAGTTGAGGTTCCAGTGCGATGGATGAGTGTCAGGTCTGTGCCACGAGCCCCCTCCCTCCCCCCCCCCCCGAGCAGTTGGCTGCGCATGGCACATCAGTGATGCAAGGTGTGACTTGGCAGCAGCTGCAGTGGCGGTAGTTGTACCCTTTTCTCCAGCAGGACTTATTTGAAGCCTGGAAGCTTGCAACCAATTTCCTATTGCGCTCAAACCTGTGATGATGCTTGTTGTTCAATCCAGGTGTCTGGGGCAGCTACAACTTGGTGACAGCGCTGCTGCAGCAGTACCGCGTCCCCATCGCCAACACCTCATACAATGGCTTTCCACAAAACGCAGCTGTAAATATTGACACACACGTCACAAACCATGAGACAGGCACGATCATACCCACAAGTTTGCTGCCCCTGAACCGCACAGCCATCTCAGAAGCTGCAGCCAAGTACGTGGCGTTGTACTTGCAGGTAAGGAGACCCCACTGTCTGCTGCTGCTGGATTTGCAATTGAATTGCAAGTGGCCAATGCAGCTGCCCAGCTTTGTAAAGAGTGGCAGGAAAACACACTGCACAAAGCACAGTGCAGCAAAAATGTCACTGATGTGCTAGTGTTGGGCCCCCGCCACCATGGCTCAGCAGTATGCAAGAGTCCTTCAACATTGTGGGCCACATGACCTCAAAGAACACTCACCTCTGGCACACTCTGTGCACAGGCTATGAACAAGACTCCTTTGGTGTGTCAGGCCAACATGGCTATGTTGCTCCACTTCTTGAAAGGAGGCCCATTTGTGCGTGTGTCCGGTGCTATGCCGCTAGTGCTGCTGGTGCTGCTGCTGCTGCTGCTGCTGCTGCTGCTGCTGGCTGCTACTGATGATGATGATGATGATGATGATGATGATGGTGATGATGATGATGATGATGATGATGATGATGATGATGATGATGATGATGATGATGATGCCCCCCAAGGCTGTGGTGGCAGGTTGAGCCTTGTGCTGACCCTGGCTTCTGCAAGGACATGCTGCTGTCACTGTTGCTGCTGCTGCTGCTACTGCTCAACAATTGCTGGAAGGCCAAACCATTCACTGACCGTAGCTTCAGCAAGGGTGTACTGCGGCTGCTGCTGCCTCTGCCGCGGATGCTTGCAGGCTAAGCCATAATTGGCCCAGGCTTCAGCAAGGACATGCCAGCTGAGCTGCGCCAGAGTTACGGCGCATGGATCCGTGCCAACGGCCTGGAGGCCGTACTGCCAGCACTGTACACTCTTGTCAGTGCTGTTCCGTGTTGCTTGCTGCATGCCTTCATGGTGGATCCTGCTTTGTCAATGATGTTGCACGTGCTTGCCGAGCTGTCGCTCAGTGCTGCCGGCACAAGCGGACACCCTGCTGAGATGTTACTTTCGTGACAGCTTTTGGATCAGTGACGCGGCATGCATGCATGGCCCCAGAGGTGCCGCAGACATCGTGATCGTTACTGCAGACACACCAGCACCTGTCATACCCTGGTGTTGACGCTGCTGCTTGTGGTGACAACATCACTGATCTTGCCGCTGCTGTCGCTGCTGCTGCCTGCCTGCCTGTCTGCTTCTGCTGTTGAGCCAGATCACTGCCTACGGCTATGGCTCGCTTGAACTCCTGCCGGCCTGCTATGCCCTCAACTTTGTGGACCCCCCGGGGCTGTCAGCAGCTCTAGGGTTGGGCGGGGTGTTCAAAACAGACTTTGAAATGCTCTGGGGCCGCGTTGCTGCTGACCTGGCATCGTCAGGTATCAAGTTTGTGACAACACAGACATCAGCAGGGTTCGGCGGAGCGGCAGGGCCGCCAGCATCAGTGTGTGGGGGGGAATACGATGCCCTCTTTGACCTTGGCCAGACCACTGTTGTACTGAGTTCGAACTCATCTTGCAGAAGCATATGAATTCATCTTGCAGAAGCCTGACCTAGCTGAGTCAAACAAAGAGACGCCTGCAGTTACGGTGCTTCATGAGCAGCTGAGATGTGTGCAGGCAGCTGTTGTGAGGAGGTCGGCGTCCCTCAGGCTCGCACACAGCTGACGCTCAAGATGCTGCTGCACATCTGCGTATGGGGCCCACGGGCTGTTAGCGACCTCATGCATGCGCAGCCGGTGGTTGCCAGATGAGTGCCTTCCCAGTACTCACTAGTGACTTGCGCCGCCGACCGCATGCGCCAGCTTTGCAGCATACAGCAGCAGCTGCTTGCTTGAGTGGTTGGTGCAGGTGGTTGCATGTGGCCTGCGCTTCTGTCCACTGCCAACTCAGGTGCTGGGCGAGCGCCGCCAGTTTCCAACCTAGCTGATATGTCTGATTTGCATGATATGCGTGTCATTTTCAGTGAAGCGCGCCGGTCACTTGATGGCGCAGGTACACCACTCCAGGCAGGCGCAGCAGGCCTGGACATACCACAACCAACAGGTGTGACCGCATCATGGCGCCTTCCCCACATCACGAAGAACCTGGCTGCATTTGACCTGGATGCGCAGGAGCGCGCAGTGTTCGACCTGGTACGGCAGGTGCATTACTACAGCGGCGTCATCAACTTGCCAATTCGAGCAAGGGGCGATTTGTGCGCCTGCTGAAGCCACAGGTGAAACGACGCAGTAGCAGCAGCAGTGGCAGCAACAACACCTCACCAACGGGTGCAGCAGCAGCACTGCCTGGGCTGGCATGCATTTGGCGCCTGAGCTACACCAACGAACGCAAGAGCAGCAGTTGATAGGGATGATGCAGCAGCAACAGCAGCAGCAGTCAGCAGCTCACAGATGTGCAACTCATCCCAGGCTGGGAAACTGTTTGGTGACAGCCTGCCCAAGTGCCCTGATTGCATACTCTGGCCCTGGCAGCTGGCAGCTGGCCGCTGGCAGTGCCAGCACGTTGTTCATCGCTGGTGGTGCTCATGTGCAACTGTGCGCCATGCTGCTGACGTGGTTGTGGGTATTGCCTTGCCTCGCTCATCATTCCCTGGTGCCAGGCAACCTCAGCGCCCCTTTTACGCTGTCTGAGCCCCCTGGGGATGGGCTGCCAGCGTTGTACATCAGCTGGCCTTACACGCCCTTTGCGCAGTTCTACACGTGGGTGGCGAGCGAAACAGAGATCCCCATGGCTGCGCTTGCCGCAAATGCCTGGCCGTCATGTCCAAGTATAACAGGCTCGTAATTGCAGATGTGACAGCAAGTGTGCCGCTGACAAAGGATTGACAAATGGTGAGGAGCAACAGCTTGTTATGAAACCTTTGAACACTTTTTCTTTAGTCAGCAGCCTGGTAATTGTTTGCCGACATGCTGAGCATTGAGAGCACCTGAGCTGCAGGCAACGCGCTGAATACGCCATCATCATCATCATCATCATATTACCCATTCAAGCCATAGCAACAGCGCCATCGGCCCCGCGCCCCACCGGGGCGGAAAGAGGAAGGAGGGCTGAATACGCCATGTCAAGCATCTTCAAACACATGCACCACTCTTTGCGTTATCGGCATGGCATACAGTCGATGCTTCCGGCTTCCTGCATGGCCGCTCTGCAGTTGTCAAGCATGCAGCAATAGACAAGATGCAGCCATACGGCATACTTATGCTGTATACAGCAAAGGGGCCTCAAATGTTCTTTGGGGCAGATCACGGCTGCTGAAGCGGCTACCCCTGTGAGAGGACACGGCACTGTGTGACGCATTGGTGACCACTCGCCACCAGCAGGCAGGTGCTGAGGGAGCTGGGTGCTCAGCTCAGCTCATAGGAGAACACACACATGGGACAGCCGCAGCGGCAGTGCAGGCTTTGCATAAGCAGCAGGCTTGCCATGTTGGCGATGAGCTGTGACAGCTTGTTCTGGCTTTACTGCGCTCAACATATTTACTGTTGTTGCTGCTCTATCTGCAACTGCTTGCAATGCAGGGACTACTTTGCGCACTTCAACGTCAACACCCTCACCAGCACGGCCTTTGCGCAGCTGGGGGCTCTGCAGGGGCGGCGCGGCACCTTCTTCACCAGCTCGCTGCGCTCTTTTGAGTCGCAAGAGAGGGTGGTGGAATCCGCAATGGACATCGTAAACCGCTACTTCTGAGCTGGCACCAATGTACAGCCATGCATGTCGAAGTTCAAGGAGCAAAGCAGATCATGGTGCCTCACCCTTGCTTATGTTTCATGATTAGGAAGCATTAGAGCGGCTGACGCCATGGTTGTGTAGAGCATGATGCTTGGCGCGTGCAGGGGGTTTCCACCACGCCTGTGTGCTCCCTCTAGTTTAACCCGACGGTTGTGTTGGCTGCTCTGGCGCGCTTGGTGAAGCAAGATCTGGCCAGTTGCAAGTTGACGCAAGCAAACTGCCATCAAACCTATCAAACAAAAATGTTGTTCTGTGCTGTCACATATCATGCGTTACTACAATAGGGAGACACTGCTGGCTTGCTTGCCATTTTGCTGCTGCATTAGAGTGCTGCTCCTTTTGACGGTAGATAATGACAGCAAATCATTTTTAGTGGTATAGTTGCCTATTGGATCTTGGTTGTCAAGCTGCAGCAGCACGCATCAACTTGATGCCGCTGAGCGGCTGGCCCCGCAAGCTTTGAGACACTCACATTTGCATTCGTGCAGTTCTGTGTCCTGTTACATGGTGCTGTGTCCTTCATACATTATGGGGGTGAGGTGCTGCTGTTGATGCTGTGACTCATCCCCTCAAGGAGCCAGCCTAGATCAGCTTCATTATGAAGCTGCTGCTGCTGCTGCTGCCGCTGCCGTCATGACATGACACAGTGGAGCAATGACGCATAACCTGTTAAGGCTGGACCAAGCTGCCCAGGCAGGGCCCTGTTGCTGCTGCTGCTGCAGCTGCTTTCACGTGTCTTCAGCCAAGTCCAAGCCCAGCAACTTCAGTACTGCCCTGAAGTCGCTGTGCAGGGGAGCCACGTAGCGCATGCCAGCACCAGTGAGCGGGTGCGACAGCTGCACAGAACGGCAGCGGAAGAGAGGCAGCAGCAGCAGCAGTGCATCAACACCACCATGTAGGACAAGTCACGCCATGTGTTGGCGCCTGCGCGTCATGCCCCAACAGCTTTTACGACAAAAGACCATCTGCACATCCGCTGACACGTGCTGGAGCTGCAAGGCCAACTGAAGGCTGCAGACTGCCAGTGCAAGCGCACACACGAGTTGCGACACGAGCACCGCGGCTTGACAGGCCGTGCCAGGCGCTGCCCCAGCATCCTCTAAACAGCAGTGGCTGACACGGTCAATCGCAGACCACACGCATGTGGCTTCGCAAACCTGCTGCTTTAAGGCATGCAGGAGTTGCGTGTATGCTGTTTGTTTCAGCCCCAGCCAAGCATCACACATACAATGCAAATGCAGCCGTGTTGTGTGTGGAGGCTGTTTGCCCGGCCCAGAGGGACAGCAACGGAACATCCTCTGCCCTGTGTCTACCTCAGCCACTTCACCACCTGCTGCTGTGACCAAGAGCTGCGGACTGCCCTGCAAACGGCAACAACTTGCATGCAGTGCACGCACGTGCAGCGCCTGACGCCTACTCTGCCCGATCTGTGTACGCCACTCCTAACTGCTGCAACTGACACCTGCAAAACTACCCTACAAAGCAACACAAACTCAGTTGGACCCACCTGCAGCGCGCGCGCATGCAGCGCCTGGCGCCCAATCCAAGGCCCAGTCACTCCGTAGATCTCGTCACCAATCAGGGGGTGCCCCAAGTGTGCCAGGTGCAGCCGGATCTGATGCGTGCGGCCAGACTTTGGGAAGCAGCGCACGAGCGCGACGCCCCTGAGCCCGTCACGGGCTGGCAGCCTGGGGCGCCGCCCCTTTCGTGGAACAGCTCGCCGTCTGTGCAGCCGCTGGCGCGCAGATCAAAGTCCGGGTTGGCCGAGATCACCTGCAGGCGGTTGCGGGCAGGCACATCAAGCAATGAGGGAACGGAGTGAAACAGCGGCTGGCACATGGGCTTGGGGTGCGCTCTCTGCAGCTGATCGCGCGCAAAGTCGCAGGGGCAGCCCATTGGCTGAGGTCACCTGCAGGTGTTGGGGCAAGCAGATCAGCGGGGAAGAAGCCATGGCCCGGGCATGATGTCTGGACAGTGCTGTGTGCGTCAACTCTTTCGAGCAGGGCAACTGTGGAAACTGCTGGCTGAGATCACCTGCACCAATGTGGCGTTGAAGGTATGAACATTGTGGGTGCCAGCACTCCTTTTTTGAGCAGTTGAAAAACCATTGTGGGTGCCAGCACTCCATTTTGAAGGCGCCCCTGCAACACGGCCAGGCAGGCTTGCACCTGCGTCTGGAGCTGCAGCCACATGCAGACAAGTAGCGGCTGCTGCAAACGTCTGCTGGATCGCAAGACGACCAGCCACCAGCTCAAACAGGGACCTGCTTGGCTTCAGCTCACCTCAAACTCAGTCAAGGCGGCCTTGCCATCAGGGTCGATGCGCCGTGCTGTGTCGAGGCTGGGGTGGCGGTCAATGCAGGCGTCCACTGTGAAGGCCTGCTGCTGCGGCACGCCCACAGTGATTGCCAGGTATTCCTTGCTCACATGCCGCTCCCTGCGTTGCACAACACCACAGCATCGCAAGCATTACAAGCTCAAGGAGACTGGCGCAGGCATGGCGCTCCCCACAGTGTAAGCTGGATCATCCGCGCTCACACGCGCGGCCCTGCAACATAAGACATCAGTACAAGGAACCAACCAGCAAAGTGGGCTGCCAGTGTGTGCGGCAGAAGCCTGCTGTTGCAGCACACCCACAGCCACTGCCACAAACTCCTAGCCCACACGCCGCTCCCTGCATGGCACGACAAGGACCGCAAGACAACAACGACAGCAAACAACAGGCAGCATAGCAGGCGGCAGCGGCCCGCCGCAACCGCACACCTGTAAAGCGCACCGCGCTCCTTTGTGCTAACAAGTGCTGCTCTGCAACACATCAACACACAACCCCGGTTCAACAGACCCAGCAGGTGTTCAATGACGGGGCAGCGTCGAGCAGCGGTCCATGGAGGGATGCCTGCTGCCACGGCACCGTGATTTGGTGCTGCAGCACTTATGGCTTGCCGCTGCTTCTCCGCGGCCCCGAGCTGCTGCTGCAGCGGCGCCAACTGCTGTCACACCAGCTGCTGCCGAGTGGCGGCTGCACGGAGTTGCCCTCACCCAGCTGCCACAAGCACGGCAGCCGCGCCTAGCTGCCGATCCAGAGGCCACCTGAACAAATGATGTGCGCTCAACAGCTGCACAACCCTCATGAGCGGAACGACGGCTCGCTGGGCTAGTGCCTGAGGCAGGTTCAGTCCTGTACTACTGTATTGTATTGTATTGTACAACACTAGCTACCGGCAGTACGCGACAGCCGCACCTGAATGCAGCTGCCACGCCAGGCACCACCTCCCGCCGCTTTGCAAACAGCAGCAGCCCGCTTGTGTTGTAGTCCAACCGGTGCAGCACATACGGCTTGGCGTTCGCCTGGTGGCGCTGCTGCCGCTGCCGCTGGCCTTGTTGCTGCTGCTGCTGCTGCTGCTGCTGCAGTGGCGCATCAAAGCTGCCGGCCTGTGCTGCTGCTGCTGCTGCATGAGCAGCAGCAGCAGCTTGGGCAGCGGCGGTAGCGCCAGAGAGATGGCCCAGCAGCAGGTTCACCATGCTGCCACTCTGCCACCTGCTCAGGACAGCCGCGCAGAAGAGCACGACAGCAGTCATAATGCAGGTGGGCGCTCCATGGAAGGCGCACACGCTGACAAAGCTGACACTGGCCTTGCTAAGCCTGTAAGCATTGTGCAGCATGAGCCACCTAGGGAGGCAAATCAGAAACTGCCAAGCACACACCAGCAACCACATGACGGTGGTCCTAGCCACTGGCTCAGCAGGAGTGCTCTACGGTGGTAGCCAGACATGAAAGTGGGGTTGCTGCTGCTGCTGCTGCTGCTGTGCAGAAGCAAAGCATGCCAGCCGCCTTTTTTCGTGCGCGCAAACCACCTTCAGCACACAAGTGGACTGCTGCGCCAACATACCCCCACACGCATGGTACGTGAAAGTCCACTAGCGCATACACGGAAGTGGTCAAACCCCAGCATCTGTTGACTGCTGCGGCTGCTGACGTGCAATGCACGCGAACACATGCCAGCTGCGATGCACACGCCAGCACACCAGACGCGCTGCTCTCCTGGCGCACCTCACCTGTGGATGGGTGCTGTGTGGAAGCCCACCGGCTTGTTGACCGCGATGAAGTCGGCATCCTCAAACACCACGTCCAGGGGGTTGGTGTCAACAGCGATGGGCACGCAGCGCATGGCCTGGCGCAGCAGGCGCTCCGCCCTGCAGGTGGCCACAGCAGGGCGCGTTCACAGTGTGGGGTCAGTCTCCAATGAGTGCCAGCTGTTGCTGAAGCAAAGCACAGGGGGTTGGTGTCATGGGCAGCAGGCACTGCTGACTCAGCCTGGGGCAGCACGCGTGCCAGCCTTGGCATACAACGAAAGCGGCAGCCAGTGGCCTTGCTTCCGCATCCATGTCCGTCACATCACACCCAAAGTGTTAGCCCAACAGTGGTGTCCATTCAGTCGCACAGCCTTGCAGTAGCAGTTGCCGTTGTATCAGGGGTTGCATGCACACACGCACAAAAGCACGTTTGACTACGTCATCCAAAAAGCTCAGAACGCTTGAACCATCCTGACCTAGCCATTGGCACGCTCAGTTGCGTTGCGATGTCGGCAGGTGCCTGCTGAATACGCAGCCGTGTGCTTCTGCTGTAGCCTGCCCCATAGCCGTCACCTTCACCTTCAACAGCAGCAGCTGCATCATCCTCGTCGTCTTCTTCGTCACTGCTGCTGCTTGCAGTAGCAGCAGCTGCTGCTGCCGTAGTGTCTGCCCTTGCTGCTGCCTCTGCATCCCTGCTTCCTGCTACGCCTGCTGCTGCAGCAGCTGGTGCAGCTGCTTGCAGGAACGTTATCTCTAGCGCCTGACGGCGCTTTGTAAGCTCCAGGTTGGCTGCTTTCGCCAGCATCTGCTGCAGCTGCGTAAGGTCCATGGCAGTTGTCACCTGTGTAACGAGCCCAGTGGTGTGGCAGGCCAGCAGACAGGGTGGATGGATGTGTTTCTTGCCGGTGTATTAGTCTTGACTCTGCTTCCTGTCATGTTGCCAAATTTGTAAGGTTCTGGTGAGTTCCCCGCTGCCAGGTGTGTGCCACATAAACTTGCAGTGCCTCGAGGAGGTGAACGCACTGTGTATGAACAGGCTGCATGATGCACCAGCCCCGCAACAAACGCCGCACCTCTTGTGGCGCCTCTGTCTGCTGCTCCTCGTGTTCCTGCTGATGCTGTTGTGGCAGCAAGTCCGCACAGCAACGCTGCATGTGTGCGAGCACGCCATCGGCACGTGTCAGGGTTACGCCACATGCGGGGCAGTTGAAGCGGGCCCTTGCAGCTTTCTTGGCCATGCTTGCTGCTATCTTCTGCCTGATGGCCTCCTGCTGTGCTGCGTCTAGCTGCAGGTCCTGCTTGTGCTTGCGCTTTGACTTGGTCTTGCGCAAGACATCTTCAACGTTTTGGCCTGGCGTGCATACAGGAGGACTCATTAGAGTGTGCAGGTACCTGTCACGTGCTTCACACATGTTTCAGGCAGTTGCTGGAACAGCCGGATTAACAGGCGTGGTCGAACGGTTTTAACGTCAGATTCTGGCATGACATAATTGTCCGGCATGCGACAGTATCAGGCAGCAGGCTGCCCACCAGGAGGGCCGCAGGCGGCTTCAAGCATTGAGTGGAACTACAGGCTGCAGCTGCCTTGAGCGACACAACAGTACAACAATTTATTGCTGGAAGTTCAATCACTGTTATGTGTGCATGGCTTCATCACCGACATGAAGCAGTGCTGTGTACCTGAGATGGCTGCTGCTGGCATGGCTTCATGCTGCTGCTGTGACTGCATGCTGCTCATGGCTTCAAAGGCACCGAAGGCCTGTTGTAGCCTATCGTCAGGGACACTGCCAAACGCTCTCCTGCTGGCTAGTGCTACAGCAGCAGTTCTTGCTGCTGCCACTGCTGCTGGTGCAGTCGCGCAATGCCTTGCAAGCCTGTCCAGCATAAGCATGTTACAAACCAAAATACGTGCTTTACACTACTATGCGGACGCGAGGTGTACAGGGGTGGCTGGACATCGCGAGCGAAACATGCGGGTTTGGAACGGGTGACGCAAACACAAGCATGATAATTGTAAAAAGATACAATATCAGCCTGTCAAGACAACCTCTGTTATATTCCATGTGTTACAACTTTGAACCAACAAGGGTTCGTGACGTGACACGGCACTTGCAGCACGCACCTTTCCCCACTCCCTGCCCACACCACCTTCTCCAAGACGCCCACATCGCCTTTTCCATGCAACATCCGTCATGCTCAGCGACTCAATACACATAAAACATTCTCACCCACCACACAACACCCAGTGCACTGCAGGCAGCGCGGACAGGCAGCAGCGCACCGGCCGCCAGGCCAGTGCAGCACCAATCTGAAACACCTCCTGCTTAATCCCAGGATCAGCAGCATGTTTCCCAAACCCCCATGCATACAACCGTACCACCAGCATGCCTATTAAGCAAAGTAAGCCAGCTCAGCATCCCAGGCCAAGATACGTTTGCACCCCAAGATGACGAGCACGCACCACCAGCGCAGAGAAGGCAAGCACACCCTCAGGTGCTTCAGCTGCCGCTCAGTGCTTCCCAGCAGCAGTGGCACGACAACAGTACCGCCTACCAAGTCCAAATCATAGCGCGCGCGCCAGGCTCCACTCTCACACACATCTCCAAGACTAACACCACAACATCAGTGTTGCCGGGTACAGCCGCTGGCGTCCTCACCTCCCTTCTGCAGAGCTGCGCTGCTTCACACAGCTGGAACATTGCACCAGAGCATCACAGCCACTTCATCATCTCACTTCATTCCCATCTGGCAGAGCCAGACTAGCCCATACCTCTTCGCCAGCTCTCTTCAGCCCAATTAGCAGCACCCCCAGAAATGTGGCACATGCTGTGCCACTATCAATCAAACACCTGTCCAAAACAGAAATCATGCTCAAGCTGCCAAATTGGCTGACTGAAATCCACTTTCACCCATGCCATGAGCTGCTGCACTGCCAAAACCAATGCTTCACTTATCCCCCTAAACAGACCCCTTGTGACCAGACCCCATCCAATGCACCACACCAGTGGCATGACACATGCGCATGCCCAGAACGCTGCAAAACCAACGCCTGCACACTTCCCAGAGAATACCCCCTCCCCTGTAGGCTTCCGCTGTGTTAAACTATTGCGAGTAAAAACACCTGTTCAAATAGCAAAACAAGCATGCTGTGTGAACAAGTTCTGCCCACTTTTACTCGCATATGCTCGTGCCAAAGATAACAGCATGCACGTGCCCAACCTGCACGCCATGATGCCTGAGTGCCTTTGGCGCTGGAAACAATACACACCCTTCTGCATGCTGTCACAACCACAGACAAGACCGGGAGATGGGCAGTGACAAGCGGCAAGCTGATAGCAAGCCCGAGTATCCTTCCAATCACCAACCCATCCACATGAAACTGAGGTTGCAAACACAAAGAGCAGTTCTGCAACTGCCTAACACCCCAAGACTGCTCGCAAGCAGAACAACTAAACAAGCACAAGGTTAGCATACATCCGCACCAAGCATACAATGCAAACGGACTTGTTGAGACGTGCCTGATTCCAGCTGTAAATTAACTTTCCACAAAAGAGCCACACCACCGCACCACTGCTGTGAAAAGCACCAAGTAGCAACACTGCAGTGAATGATTCCAAGGTGAAAATTATCATACGACACTGTTGCAGCTTGCGCCAGAGTATATGCAACAGCCACAACAACCTCAGCCAACAATCTGAGGCAAGCAGCGCCACTGCAGTAGATCAGCCATAAAATCATAGCAAAATGTGCCCTACACCACCACCAAATCTGCACCACTATCGCATCTGCCGCAAGCGAATTGAACAAACAGCGACTTGAACGCGAGCTGTTCAATGGCATGTAGAGGTACTAGGATTTGAAGCTGCTGGATCTAGTAAGGAATGGGCTAAGAAATGGGCTAAACATGGCTTCTGACAGAAGGCTTACAGCTCAGCCGAATCATGGCCTGCTGCCAGCCAAACAACATCGACTGGTGCCAACGTGCAAGCGGTTTGCCGACCGCGGTTTGCGGGGACCTGGCTCGGCAGACTCCTGAGAAGCATCACGACTGGACGTGCTGCAACACACAACGCACAAAAGTGCAGACACTGCGCACAACATGAAGTCAAAAAGCTGCACTGTCGTGATGTATGCGACACTGCTTCAGCACAGCCAGCGTACAAACCTATGCCTAGCAGTGCGTGCATTACACCATACACACGGGTGCGCAGCATATGCCCTGATGTCATACCTGTGTGTCATAATACGACGGCAATGTCGTGCACTCAAGCAGCCACATCGAATCCAAGGTCAACTAACCTACAGCTGGTGATTCCAGCACACCTGCGTGCACAGTAACAACACACGTACTGCCCAGCACCATCATTTGGCTTTGGTACTGCAGTGTACTGAAACAAGTATGCACTGCTGTTGACCTATGCACGCGCACGCCCAAGTGACAGAGAGCGTTTGAATAGACCTGACCCTCCAAACTACACTACAGAGCACGCGGAATGTGCCAGCACTGCCAAAACTTGCTGCAGGGAGGGCAGCAACGAAGGGTTCCAGGTCATATACACAGTAACACTGAACAACCCCCCAAGCCACTCTTTGGTAGTACATCGTGATGATCTGTCTTCTGACCATGCGTTGACCACCATCAGACCAGACTCTGGCAGCCTTTGACAAACACAATCATGCCTGAGCTGGAAAGTTAGAACGCACCGCGTGTTGCGGCGAGGCACCAGACAAGTCGACCAGCAGAACTAGACTGCGTCTCAGCAGAGTGTGCAATAATACCTGGTGAATGCTGCAGCCATGTCAGGGACCTGTCAATGTCGCGCGTGTTGAACGCGGAGCACGAAGCGCACCGAGGAAAAAACATGCTGCAAAGTGTGTGTTGTGGACACACAGCCGAACAAAGCTGGCATCTGGCAGTGAGCATAGGACCAAAGGGAACTGCTGCAGGCATGGCAAGGTGACAAACAACAAAGACAAACCTACGCCGGCGGTGCTAACGGCCAACAACAAGTAAGAGCTGGCACACGCACCGACGCTGTCCTGCAGCAATCTAGTGATCAAACAAGATGCAAATTGTGCATGCTGAGCATGAGGTTTGAACACACCGCCCACAACATACGTCATGTTACACCAAGGTACACACACGCTGAACTACCAGACAGTGGAACGCCACAAGCCACAAGCACACACACACACCCGCAGCGGAAGCGCATGCGCTAAGCTACCTACCTGCTGACACACCTACAACTAAAGCCACAAGCAGTTCCAAAGGCCACAAGATAGCATAACAGACAAAATGCAAGCAAGCAGGCAACTACAAACCCACTCTGATAGCAGCATGGCCCTGAGAAAGCCAGCTCATCGTACACACTTCAAGCAGCGCCTGTGTACAAAGACAGCATGCACAGCTGCGCACCCTGCCATGCTGTGCCTTGACATGGAGCACCGCAGGAGCACACTTTAAGACCTCACCCAACAACCCCAGCAGCACACCAGCACCTCCACCCACCACAACAATCCTAACACTTTTTGTGTATGTTTGACAAGTTTTCCACAAGGAATCAGCTGCAGCACTATGTGCAGCTAACCTCACCAACGATAGCACCTACGTGCCAATGAGGACAAAATCTGAGCACACAGGCCGGCAGCAGCAGTCAATCAGCAGCTAGCATAAGGCCAGCACTGCGACAGACTGCTGCTTCAAAACAGCAGAGCACGGAAGACAGTCGTGAAAAATGCACGCATGTATGCCTAGCCTGCTAAAGCGCAAGCTGCATTGTTCCCACTCAGTGATGGTTGCCTAAAACCCCCTGTCAATCAGCACCGCGACTTAACAGCACACAGTGCCAGCTAGTACACAGCTGTAGTACTGCTGTTTGCGCAGTGACGTCACGCTGCCCCGACCGCACCGAGCTCAACTGTGCCCGAACCCTGTTGATAGGGGCGCACGTTAATAACACTGGCATTAACACGTGTGAGCAGCAACCACAGCTGCTCAGCACATAAGGCCGCTGCACATCGCACCCTGCGCTGCAGTGCATCCAGCCTGTAGACAACGGACGCACGAACACGCCAATGAGCTCGCACACGGCTGCGCTATTGTGCGCAGCCCTGTGTGCAGCTGCTTTTTTATACTTTTAGACTTGCTAAAATACCTTTACGCGGATATGTCCGACATGCAGACCTGCGCGGCAACAACAACGCAGCAGCCTTATGCTGACATGCGACATCAACAGAATTCGCCAGAACCTGTCACAAGACAGCGGCAGCATCACCACTCACGACCGCCACAGCCAGTCGTGCAGCACAGGATCATAACACACGCCACACATGCTGCCAACAACCGGCACACGTGCACAGTGCAGTCGACACGCAAGTGTCTCAGTGTCTCACATGCACGGATGCCATGAACGCAGCTCCTTAGCGCGGCAGCGATTGGCTGGCAATGGCAGCACTGAGTGCACTGGTCTGGCTCAGCAAGCCAGGACGCCTCTTTGCTGCTGCACTACGACTGCCCAGCACATCACGCCGCAACGCCTCCTGCCGCCCCTGTTGCTTCTGCTGTTCGCTGCGCGAGCGGGGAAACAGGTCAAAGCTGCCCTCGCTGTCGCAGTAGCTGGTGCTGTTGTTGAAGCGGGAGATGTCCAGCGGAGACAGGCCGCGCACATGGCTGCTGCCAGATGTGGAGCTGCGCCGGGCGACTGGCACTGGCTGCTGCTGCTGCCGCAGTGCAGTCAACCCTGAGCGGTACAAGTCCTGCCCTCCGCGTGCTGATGCGCTGCTGGTGGAGCGGATTGCAACACCTCCTGGCTCATCACAGTCGGATGCATCACTGTCCCACAACAACGTCGCCCCCGAATAACCCGCCTGCTTGCCCGCACAGCCGTCTGGTGCAACACCAGAATAGACGGCGCAGGAAACGCCACCGCCAAAGGCTGTGAAGTCGTGTGCCGCATACGCGTCACCGCCGATTGCTGGTGCAATTGCCTCTGCTGCTGCAGCCAGCACGCCCAGAGGGCTGCTGCTGGTGACGCTGCTGCCCAGCAGCACATTGCTGCCGCTGGTGTGGCCGCCACATGCATTGCCGTATTGCCCTGCGTGCTTTGCAGCACCAACATCTGCACCCTGGCGGTTGTAGGCGCTGTAGGAGCTCAACTGGCTAATGCTGTGGGCCATCACACCAAGGCTCGCACTGGACCACTCTGCGGACGTGTCGGCTGCTGATGCGGTTGTTGCCGAGATTGAGGGGTCAAGGCTGCTGCTGCTGTTGCCTGGCGGCACTGGCACATCATCTGCGCTGCTGGGGAGCCACTTGCTGGTCATTGAAGAGGCTGTGCGCCAGGGCGGGCAGCTGGCTGCTGTCTCAGCAAACACCAGCTCCATCTGCACACGCAAAGATGGGCATGCGGAAAGCACACACACACACAAGCATCGACAAATCATGCTCAGTTACCAGCCAACTTTTGCAATGCTTTGCATCTTTCATGATATGCGTTGAACTGAGACGCATGACAAGCCGTTACACAACATGCACCAGGCACACTAGCCACTTGTGTAACAGACGGCTACATGCCATGCTTAATGCTTGTGCATGCCTGCATCATTACTTGTCGTGGGTATTCATTGTCAAATTCTTTCACTGGCGACCATAACTAAACACAAGAAGCAACATGCCCACCTGGGAGCACATGAACTCCACCACTGTCACCAGCTGGTCTGCAGTACCCACAAACAGGCGGGGCAGCTGCTCCCACAGAAACTGGTAGGCAGGTGTTGCGTTTGACAGCAGGAAGGCGTCTCTGAAAGAGGGATCAATCACAAACAGCTGCGCTGCAGTTGGCGTGGAGCAGCTGCTGCTGTCTGGGCTGCTGCTGGGTAGGCCTCCTTCTCTGGGCCGCACCCTGTTTGCATGGTAGACAGTACAACGGCAAAGCAGCAATGTAAACAGAAAACCAACATGTTTTGATTGCTCCAAACAATTGCTGTGCAGGGCTTCAAAGGCAGCACGCTGCCTCGGTACTGTAGAACTGCTACTGCTGCTGTGGTACCGCTTGCAGGATTGGTAGTTGCTGCACACGATGTATGCTTGCAGTAGCACCGCACACACCTGTTGTGCCTGCCACAACAAAGGTGTGGCGTAGAGCCACCTGCGCCATGTTGCTGGGCCGGCCAGTCCTCAAGCAGACCATATGACCTCTGCTAGCCAGTACCTCCGCGAATGCATGCAAATCAACGGCCTCGCCATGCAAGGCAACCTCCAAAGCCTGCTCTGCATCCCGGAGCAGCTGCAGTACAGCAAGGACCAGGCGCGTGAACTAAGGCGAGTGGCCAGCACAGCAGCAGGGGTGCCGGGGCATTCAGGTGCTGCTGCCGACAACATCATAATGCAGAAAGTGCGGGCCGCTTTTACAGCGTAGAATCGCTCAGTTGCAACAAGCAAATCGACATGTCCTGCTGTGGAGCTCGCGCACGTGAAGCAAGAACCGGGCAAGGCGCACCTGCTTCCTTGTCTTCGACACGCTGCTCAGCAGCGATCGCAGGTGCTGCGCTGCTGCCGCCACCTTTTCGTGAACAGGGAGGCATCATCAAGCTGTGAAAGCAGGCAAGGCAGTCCGGCCGGCACCCATTCAGTCGGCACCGCAACCGTAGCGGTGCGTGTTTCTGCAAGTAGCAGTATGCTTCCCCTCATATATAAAATGGAACAAACTTACCTCGATCTCAAAAAGTGCGACAGACGGTGCCCGATTGTGCGCCATTAGAGCAAAGGCGTCCCAGTGCACCGGCTGACAATAAGCGAACACGCTGTTCTATGCTGCACAAAGCGCCTTTGGTTGTAGCGACAATCGCCTTTGAAGTCAGGCCGGTGCTAATGTGCAAATGCTCCCGAATGCTCCCGAAGTTTCAAAAAGCTGCTCTAAGCAGAAATTAAAGCTACGTCGTGGTAGGATACATCAGTGGGTTGGAGGGTGCAGGTCAATGCGAGGAAGAGCTTTGCAGGTGCCGGCCAGCTTCTATGTGGACGGCACTATGACACACTGGCTGACAAGGCGCGGGAATCAATGACTCTCCAGCCGAGGAAAGAGTGGTACTACAGCCAAACTAGGTCTTTTACAGAACTAACCGTAGTATCCTTGTTTTCCGTGCTCACGGGACCGGCGTAGCTATGTCGGCCTAAATTATGGTTGAAAGTAGGCACGTGGCTAGTAACCAGCAGCACCATGCATTTACAACAATGAATGTTATAAAGCCTCAGAACTACAAATAACGCACTGTTCAGCAACCGTGTGCAATGCGCACGGCAAAGTGTGGCGGTTGCCGGGCCATGTGCACCATGACAGACACACCACACTCACTCGGGCAGGCGGCCCTAAACTCTGATCTTTTGTCTCTTTGTTATTCCAGGTTACGCAAAGGTAATTTTAATAGCAAATGACTTGAGATAGACGCATTATGTGGATAGATGGCACACGCCTTAGCGCGGTATCTGTGTTCGGCGCGCTTGTGCGACTCAGCAGACAACACAAGTTGCAAGATGCACCCCACCACACGATATGACCCATAAAATATGCGTATGTATGACCTCCTGACAGCCTGCCTGCCAGCAACTTGACGCACCAGTGTCACGCCGGACACAGGCTGAGCCGGGCTGGCATGCACCATGCTATGACGGTGGCGAGGCCTCCTGTAAAGAGTTGCAAAAAGCAAAGGTTGCAAAGGAAATTGCTTCATTGTAACCCTAAAAGCGCAGATGGGCTTCACGCTGTGGCTAGCTAGCTAGTGTAGCGACATGCTGTATGCCATACACTGCGGCAGTGTGGCAGCCACGCGTACGCCTGACAGACATGTCAAGAAGAAACAGCACGCAGCAGCAAAATGCAAGCCCACAGTGTCACCCTACCCCTGCATGCGAGGCTGCGCACGCAAGCAAAGCTAGCTCCACCCACAGTTTGGATGTTACACAACGGGAACCCACTGTACTGCGCGCTGGTCGTACTGATGAGGACATGTGCGTGCTGCATTTGCTGCGTTGTGGATTGCCGCGCAATGACGTGTGCTAATGTGCAACTGCTCTCGCCAGCTGAGTTACAAGGACAGCGGCAAGCGTGGGGTGTGGTTGGCACCAGCCCACCTCGTAGTGTGATTGTTCGCTGAACTTCAGCAGAAGTTCTAGACCTGCTTCTCGTGTTACTATTGGGGTTGTTTGCTTCCTGGACACGGAATGGCTGGTGCCCCCAAAGCGGCCTCATCGGCTCAGGACCATCAGGGCAGCGCAAGCGTGCGTGTGCATCTTTCTACCGAATTTTACGGTGGGTGAAGCCAGCGCTGCGCTGTTGTTAGCAACGGTGCTTGAGGGGCTCGGGGGTCTGCTTCTCCCTGCTCTCATCATCATCATATTACCCATTCAAGCCATAGCATCAGCGCCATCGGCCCCGCGCCCCACCGGGGCGGAAAAAGGAGGGAGCACTGCTCCAGAATGTTTGCATGCATTGTGCACATCCCAAGACTTGACAAGAAAAGCAGCAATACACGGTGACACCATCCGACATCTTCCAGAACTGCCCCAAATATCATCAGACACAAAACGCAACACCTTGATTGACGAATCAGCCATGGACAAAACGCTGCGCAGCTTTTCAGCGCAACCAGGCAGGGATCTGATCTCAGCAAACATACTATGCCTCTGAGTAGAAGTAGCAGGGCAATCAAACATGAAGTGTGACAAAGACTCAACTTCTGCACCACAACAAGGACATCCTGAAGTGGAGTTAGCTCTGCGACCGCCAAATTGACTAGTACGCTCATGTACGCACAGACAACCCATACGAACACGCAAAAGCAATTCAATACCACGTGGAATTGCCACTGAACGCAAGTACGGCCTAGGCCTCCTGAAACCCATAGCATCAACATGAGTGGGATGCACATGAGCCACATACCGACTCAGAGTGGAGTGTTCCAACGTTCTCCCTGCTCTGTTTACCTGCTAGGTTGCAGCGCTGTTCACATCTCAAGCCTGAACAGAACTGTACAGCGTGCACTTATTGAAAGGACTACACCCATCAAAGCGCTGGGCATCCACTGAGAACCAGTTGGCGTACATCCAATGTACTGCTCAAATTGCAAGGGGTCGACTGCTGCAGGTACCCGGTCCTGTACAGGACGAACATGTTCAGTACACGCCAGTTACCCATTCAGTACATGGGAAACCTGCACAAGATAGCCAGCAACACGCCTCGAAACCAATCGAACTGCACCAAAACTGCCCCACATCATCATTCTAACATCATTATACACAATTGCAGCACCTTGGTAGACGAGGTTGACATGGCCAACACACTGCACACTTTCTTAGCGCAACCTGGCAGGGATCTCGTAAAACATACTACTAGTAATGATTACGCTGGGCAGAGGTGTATGCAAGCTTTGCTGTGCCATAACATGCATGTTACCATATGATGCAAAACAGCACATGTTGGAACATACGCAGCTGCCTAGGACCACTAGTGGTGATGGCACAAGTCCCCAACATGGTGATTTGATACCTGCAAGCTGCCATATATCGCACATACGCGAGGCGGCGAGGTCACCACAGCTCACTCTTGAGCACAGGGGATTGTTGTTGCTCAAGGTGTATATGATTCGAGGGAGGCATTGGAAGATGTCGCATCAGTGGTTGTGCATGGCCTTGGGGAAGGTGCACACACCTGCCAAGTAACACCACACACGCCATTGCATCTGTGTCAGCAGCAGGCCATAGCTTGCGCACACAGCCCGTCTAGTGGGTGCGCATGCAGGCATCACAAGCTGGCCTGGTGAAGAGCAGTTGTGGCACCATATGTCTTGCGAGTGCACACCACGGATATGCTGCACGTCACCATGCCCTCGATTCGCCAGCTGAGCCGCACGACACAGCACAGCACCAACAACTCTGTTGTGCCGGTGTGCCTGCCTGTCATGAGCAGCCGACGGCTGCCGGCAAAACGTGTGTGCCGCACGACAGCAGTGCAGCGCCTTCCAGTCCAACTGCATGTACTTGCGCAGGAGGCTCACCCCGCACCTTGCAACACGTGTTGATGCACACACGCAGCAGCACGTAACCGCTGGCTGCCCATGAAAGCCCAGCGCCTGGCGTCACTTTGCAGCAGCTGTGGCCCACGAAGCTTCACACGACTGCACCGCACTGCTGCAGGTAAGCCTGCGCTCGCGCCTGGCCACACCGCATGAGCTGGCCAAGGTTCAAGGACTGCAGGACAGTCCTGCTGCTGCTGCTGCTGCTGCTGCTGCTGCTGTTGCTGCTGCTGCTGCTGCTGGACTCATGTGGCTGCTGCTGCTGAAGTTCAGCCGCCACGACCAGCGCTTCCAGAGCATTGAACTGCGCATCACCTGGGGAGCAGCGGCAGTAACAACAGCAGAGAGGTGTGTTGTTCGTCGTCGCCATCGTTCGTCATGCTGCAGGCGGTTGATGCACGAACCGGCACTGGCAGACCAACGTTGACAGCTTCATACAGGCTGCTCAGCACAGCGTGCTGCTACCACGCTCAGTGCCTCTACCGTCAGAGGTACCAGTAGTGCACTGCTGGCAGTGACATCTGCAGCCTCAGCACTCCCAGCCAACATGTCAGAAGACCACAGGCTACATGTATGACTTTGCAAGACGCATCGCTGCAACAACAACACCGTGTGTGCGACCACCGACCCGCCACTGAGCTGCGCAACTGCAACAGCACATTACGTCTCGTCACTCAACACGGCTGCCGCCTCACCTGCTGCAAGCCACCGCCCAACTGCCCCAGTCTGTAGCGCTTTCTGCACCTGCGCAGCGAGCGCAGGGTGGCAGCAGCACTGCCGCAACACCTGCAGCCGCCGCTCAACTGTGGCAGCTGACAAGGCCAGCAGCTGGGGCATGCTGAGCACTGCTCGCTGCAGTGCTGCCACGTCAGTAACGGCGACGCTGCCTTGTAAATGAGCGTGCATCTGCTGCTGCTTGGGGTACTGCTGCTGCTGTGTGGGCTGCTGTTCCAGCCGTTCTTCACGCTGTTGCTCTCTCCTGCGCCGCCGCCGCCGCCTACCCTCCTGCTGCTGCTGCTGCTGCTGCTGCTGCCTCTGCTGCTCTGACAACACACCTCCGCCTCCAGCATGAGACAGAGCAGCAGCGCGATCACCGGCACCTGCAGCGGCTTGTGCTGCTGCCTGCAATGCATCGCGCAGCTGCCTCAAGGGAGGAAGCAGCAGCGCCACCTTCTGCTGCACCGTGTCGCTGCGCAGCAGCAGCAGGCTCGGGGCTGCCTGCAGCAGCTGCTGCAGGCCCGCCTCCTGCAAGCCCAACTGCTGCTGCAGCCCTAGCGCAGCATCTTGCAATCGGCCGGCTGTCAAACCCAGCACGCCACCTAGGTAGCTGCTGCTCCTGAGGCCTCGTGACAGCAGGGAGCTGCTGCTGCTGCCCGTCACTGCCGCCAGCGCTTGCAGCCGAGCTCTGCCAGTCTCGGGCCGCAGGGTCAGCAGCTGCCGGCCTGCCTTGACTTTCAGGCACTGCAGCAGTAGCTGCTGCTGCTGCTGCTGCTGCTGGCTGCTCATCTGTGCTGTATGCCTGCCGCTCTGGATCAAGCTGTGCGTTGGCCAACTTCGCACCATGCTCCGCTGCACCTGCATCTGCCGCCGCCGCCAGCTGCTGCTGCGTCTGGGACAGATGCGCCTGCCGCTTGAGCTGCACGAGTGCGGCCACTGCTGCGACATCCCCAGCCGCGTACATGCTCGCCGGCAGATTCACTGCTGCCCCGCAGCCCTTCACAGCCAGTTTGACCAAGTCAAACGCAGCAGCAGCTTCCAGGGCTGTGGTGTGCCAGCTGGCATACATTTTCGGCTTGCCATACACCAGCCAGCTGCGCATCTCCCACTTGCAGTCCTGCCCGGCATTCTTCTTGCGGATGCCGCGCACACCATGCCTGAACTCCAGGCCGTCGGCGCGAGCCCTGGAGGCTGCAGCCTCGACGGCTGCGGCTGCCGCTGCTGTGCGGTGGCTGGATCCTGCAGGTTTGTGTGCTGCTGCTGCGGCTGCTCCTGCTGCTGTGTGTCGGTCAGAACTGACTGTAGCATGTCCAGTTGTGGCCTGAAGCCGCCTGCGTTGGCACGCCGCTTGTATAGCAACACCTGTGCAAAACAGTGCAGGTGTTGACCATGACGCCGCAGCCCAGGGCGTGAAAGGTGTACTTGCTGTGAAGCTTAGACCTGAAGGATGACAACAGCCAGCAGGAACCATGTGCAATCACAGCACAACAACACAGCCCATACTTGTGCGCTTGTAGCACAAAGAGACAGCCCATACTTGCTGCACCCAAGCGACAGACTTGAGGCTGTCACTGGCAGGTAAATGTCCATTGCTGGCAGTAGCAGCTGCATCTGCACTGCGCGCAGCTGCAGCTGCTACAGCCACAATGAAAATCTACTGCCAGTGTACAGCCTCATGTCTGTCGTTTGGGTGCAGCAAGTATGGGCTGACTCTTTGTGCTACAATCCAATTGTAGCACAAGTGTGGGCTGTGTTGTTGTGCCAAAATTGCACATAACTCCTGCTGGCTGTTGCCATCCCTCGGCTGCATTCACGACCAATCTTGGACCTTGGCACGGAGCCCAAACCCAGGGGCAGCAACAGCAAGCAGGAGTCATGTGCCTTTGTACTGCCATCTGTTGACTGCTGGCCCAGCACTCCCAGTACCAAGCTCCCACAGCATGCACTCCACCTGCCAACAGCTGGACGGTCTCCTTTTGGGTGCACGTGCAAGCCAAGGCACTGCACCAGACTGCGCAAACCACCGCAACAATCAGCACGACTGCCGTCCACACACCCACGCTCGCCTGCCACCAACCCAAACCCACCTTTGGATCTTCCAGCACCAGCTTGCGTGCGGCATCGATGCCGCCAACCAGCTGCACCAGCTCGCCGACCAGGTGCTGCAGCAGGTCAGCCTTCAGCAGCAGCAGCTGCGGGAGGCGCAGCACCAGCCGCCCTGCCACCTCCTCCGGCAGGTGCAGGGCCGCCTGCAGCGCGGCCAGCCGCTTGCTGCATGTCTCCACCTGCAGGTTGACGACCTGCAAGGCGCCGCCGGTCAAAGCACATAGCAGACAAAGAAAACTGGTGAATGGCCCTTACTTTTGAATGTGGGGCTGTGTATGTGTCGGCGGGACCTGCAGAAAGCATACGTTTGGAGTGGGGTCAACGACTCTCGGCAGGCTCGCGACCCGCAGCCCATCATCAACCAGAACAGTAAAAGCAGGACAACGGTGTGCCGCCCAAGGGCACCACGGCAGCCATTTTGTCACATTTCATGCCACATCCTTTGCCCGGGCGCTGCTGCGAGCAGCCTCCAAGCCCAGCGCCATCCACCGGCTGTCACCAAGTAACAGGCAAGCACACCATAGGGCAGCACATCGCGCGAGAACCGCAGTTTGGCGCCAAAACCTGCTGGCGCCGCTGCGTGCAGGCTCCCAAGGTAGTGAGCAGCACAGCAGCACAAAAGCACCGGAGCATGTCATGGTACCCTGCCGCCACGCAGGACCGCTGCAGGCCGAGACGCCTTGCCATCAATGCAACCGCACCACAGCACGTCACCGTGCGGGCAACCCACCCAGGGGCACCGCCGCAGCATCTTGGTCAGCTCAGGCGCCACACGCTCCGTCCTTGCGCTGCTGTGCGCGGGCTCCCAGCCCAGCAGCTGCCGCTGCAGCAGCACCAGCTTCAGGTGCGTCGTCCTGGGGTCCCGATACAGCACCGACTGCGGCGACCAGCGCAGCAGCGCCGCAGCAGCGTCCCTGCTCAGCCCCTGCATCTGCATCACGGCTGCCGCCCTGTCCCGCAGCTGGGCGGCCGGCTGCAGCAGCGCCGTCGCTGCTGGGCGCCTCCCCACCCCGCCCCATGCTGCAGTCGCGGACGGCCCACCAGCTCGCACTGCTGCTGCTGCTGCTGGCTGCTGCTGCTGCTGCTGGTGCTAATGCTGAGGCTGAGGCGGATTTGCACGCCCTTGCAGGTTTCCTGCTGCTGATGGTGGCGCCTCCCGGGTCGAGCTTCGGGGGCTGCAGCAGCAGCGGCAGCAGCGCAGCGGGGCTGCTGTGGCCGCTGATCGCTGCAGCTGTGTTGAGGGATTCGGTGACCGCACCAGGCCCCGCTGCCCGCCGGACCGAGGTCGCTGCACACAGGGCTAGCAGGTCGGATGGGGGCACTGCAGCCGCACCCTGCTCATCAGCGGCTGCGATTGGTTGAAAAGGGCAGCAGCGCAGTGCCAGGCGTGGGTGAGGCTGCTGCACACAGGGCTGGCACGTCGATGGGGGCACTGCACGCTGCACAGCTGTGCCTGCACAAGGAATGGAGTGCTAGCAGCAGTGTGCAAAGGCCTGCAATGGAGTGTGAGCAGAGCACATAAACTCCCTGCAACTCCTTTGTGCTGGGCTGCAGAATGCCTGTCCCATGGCAGACACCAACAACTTGTCGACAGTGTAGCATTCAAGTCTGAAAGCCGCCGCCAGTGCCGACAACAGCGCGCTCAGAAGCGCACCTTCTCCATTGAAGCAGGTAGCGAGCTCATGGTAGCGTTCGGCCAGCAGGTGATGCTCTCGTACTTGAACAGGCTTGGGTGGGCCACAAAGCACGGCAGCAGCTGCTGCAGCGGCAGCTGCAGGGCATCTGGGGCTTGCGCCAGCATGCTTTCAACCTTGTCCAGCTGCTTCTTGCTGCTGAGAAGGTTTGGGTGACGCAGCGCAAATTCAGCTGCTGTGTGGCCCTGCCGTACCCCAGCAGCAGCAGCAGCAGCAGCAGCAGTGCCAGCAGCAGAAACAGCGTTGATACTGGCGATGCTGTGGAAGGTGACTCTCAGGCCGGTGAGGAAAAAAGCAGTACATTCAAACAAGCCTGCTGCACGGCTCTTGCCAGCACTCAACAGCAAACAGCAGCGGTAGTACAACTGCATCATCAGCCAGTGCAGCAAATCGTTTGGAATGCACTACGTGCTCAACCTGCGACTAATAATGCAGAAACACACACATTGAACAGCGACACAGCATGTCTCCATAGCAAGCAACCTCCGCCCACGCAACCCCTGCATCCCCGCCAGCAACCCCAGCATACATAACACTACAGCAGCAGCAGCAGCAGTACTACGCCCACCTGTTGCAGGCCCAGCAGCTGCCCCAGCCTGCCAATGCGCGGCAGCATCCCTGCAAAGCTGCTGCTCAGCAGCACGCCCGCGTGCTGCTGCGCCAGCCGCTGCGCCGCCGCCAGGTCCCCGCCCAGCAGCTGCAGCAGGCCGGCGAGGTGTGCCTGCAGCTGCTGGTCTGGCAGCCGCAGCGCCTTGGTGAAGGTCCAGGCCTCGCTGAGCAGCTGGCTGGGCGGCTGCATGCCCAGGCGGGACTTGAACACAGCCACGATGCGCGTGATCTGCTCGCTGACTTCGTGAGGGTCTGCGGCTCAAGTTGTGGCAGGGGAGCAGTAGCCGAGGGGTTGCAGTGGTGAGTCCGTGCGGCCGCGCCCGAGCGGGCGACTGCTGCGGGAACCCTGACGCCCGGCCTGATCGAATGGCACAGCCGTCACTCGGCACCAGAGGTTCGGGAGAGCGCAGGATTCTGCGCACGATTCCCTGCGCAGCGCCCACCTTTGGCCAGCAGCTCTGCCCTCAGCTTGGTGTCCGGCAGCACGTGCCGCATGCGCCGCACGGCGCGGTCCACATAGCTCAGCTGCATCTCGGCTATCGCCGGGTGCAGCAGGTCCCGTGCGTCCAGGTGCGGGTGCAGCCGCGCCAGCTCCAAGGCCTTGACGATGGCTTTTGAATGGGACTGAAAGGAGACCGCGCCCTTCTGCGCCTGCCGTTGCGCCAGCTGCAGAGGACCGCAGCAGCCACACACGGCAGCGGTGGGGCCAGCAGCAGCGGCGGCAGCATCCGTGGCGGCGGTTACAAAGGTGTGCAGTTTGGAGATGAAGCAGGAACCCAGCAGAAAAGGGAGAGCTTGAGCTGTGCTGTCAAACCCGGGTCGAGTGGGCGACACGTGTGCAAGTCCCTGCAGGGCCATTGCGTGTCTGTCCGCTGTGGGTGGTCATGTTGCAAGCTTCCGTGTGACACATATCAACACAAGCCGATGCGACGTAAGGCATGGGCCAGCAAGCTGCCAGGCATTGTCTGCGCCATGCAAGTACGAGTGCACCCCTGCTGTGACAGATTCCTGCAAACATAACAGCTTCCCTGCGAGTGAACACAACACGGATCCCATCGGGGCTGTCGCTACCCGCCTCAGAGCATGAAGCCTAAACAGGCTCCTGCCGTAAGGCCGGTTTCCTGCAAGCCCCTTGCACCAAGTCCTGCAAGCGCTTGCAGGACACAGAGGCCCCTTACCTGAATATTCTCAGCGCCTCAGGGGCATCAAGCAGCCCCGCTGTTGCTGTACCTGCCGCTGCATCAGCAGCAGTGCCGCTGCTGTTGCCATGCTGTTGCAGCACTGACAGAGACTGCAGTCCCAGCCCTGTCAAACCTGCTTCGCCCGCATCTGGTGTGAAAGCATCAAACCCATCCTCCGTGACAGCCTGATTGACTGCCGTGGCATCGGCAAATGCGTGGTCATTGGCGAAGGCAAAGTCTTCTGCTGGTAGGAGCAAGCCAGAAGCAGCAGCATCACTGGGTGCAGGGCGTTGTCTGCGGCCTGAGTGCTTTGTAGCAGCAGCAGCAGCAGCAGCAGGAAGAGCGGCAGCAGCGTTGCTGGCAGATGGCTTGGGGGTGACAAGTCGCCCTTGCGTGCTGCTGCTGTCCCTCACTACAATGGCTGCAGCTGCGGCTGCGGCTGCTGCTGCAGTTGCCGTTGCAGCACTCTGTGATAGACTCCCATGGGACTCCACTGAGTGCAGCGCTGACAGGTGAAGCATCAGTGGCAGCTTTTGCAGCAGCAGGGGTAACAGCGGCATCAACTGCTGCAGTTGGGGCACTGTCAGCTTTTCCTGCAGCTGCATTGTGCCTGCGCCGCTTGCTGCTGCTGCTGCTGCCGCTGCTGTTGCTCCTGCTGCTGCTGCTGCTGCTGAAGAGGCCACCTGCTGTGAGTGCAATGCCAGAGGTGTGTTTGGTACTGCAGGGCCAGTTGAGCAGCTGCAACGAGCCGTGTGTATGTCCTGGCAAGCACGAACGTAAATGTTAGTAGTAAACATGCAAAACCACTGTCAAGGCACAGCAGCGGTGGAGTATGTAGACGCACAGCTTATGTCACCACCGCAGGTGCTGCTGCTGCTAGTGCTGCTCACCTAGCACCGACGTAGCAGATGCTACTGTCCATGCACCAGCAGATCTCGGCAGCGTTTTCCTTGCTATGAGGTGTAGCCTGGACAGCATGCCAGCATGCTCACGATCCAAAAGAGCGTGGCATCAGCAGCAGGCAGTACACTTTGGTTCTCTGCTTTCTTGGGTGGCAGCTGCCAAAACCCACAGTAATCAGGGTGCAGATGGTGTACCATTGAATGTGCTGTCAACACAGACCGGCTGCTTGGAAAGCAGGACAAAGACCCAATACGTCAGCCTGGACTACTCATGCGTTAATCTTGTTCGCCAAAGATCGTGTTCAAAAAGCGGTGACCAGGGTGACCGGCTAAACGCTAAACTGTCGCGAGTTTAGCGTTTAGCGTAATTTAGCGTCGCGTTTAGCGATGGCCCTCTGGACCGCTACACACCTGCTAAACTCAGAACCCTGCCAGTGTAAACCCGACATTTGCTTTATTCAGCTGCGATCGCCCTGTTAATCATCGTAAAGCTTTTCATAATGGATATTGATGTTGCAGCGCGGAACCACAGGCCAAAACGCTCAGATCACCATAAAAGACAGATACCAGGCGCCGAACTCATTATGCGCAAGTTTGGAGTTCTGCAGCGGCCGTTGATCATCGCGTGGCCAGTGCGTTTGCTTATTCAAGATGTCAGATGCTGCCATTGCTCAAGGAACCCTTGATGCCGACATCATAGAGCAGCAGACTGCTGCTAACCCAGCGCTGGGTAGCTAGCTAGCTAGCCAGGCAAGCAACAGCAACAGCAATGGCAGCAAGGGCGGCCGGCCCAAAGAACCAGTGAGGGAGAACTTCATAGTCACTGGAAGATTAGACAGCAAGGCTAGACGGTGCCTGTCAAGTGCAAGCATTGCGGTACAGCCTTTACAGCAAGCCAAGCAGAGACACAGAGGCTGCGGGAGCACATACTGTCCAAATGCAACATTTAGAACAATCATGTAGTTTGTTTAGAGCGTGTTTTTGAGCGGGAACGGTAACGAATTATTTGGGTTTAGCGGGTTTAGCGTCAGCAGTTTACCGTATCGCGGACCCCCAAAAGGTTTAGCCGGTCACCCTGAGCGGTGTCAAGAGCGGTGTCAAGAGCTATCCTGCCGCGACTCATTAAAACTGCACGATTTTGGCTTTACGTCTTGCGCATTGCTATTGTCAACACAGCCACCTAGCAGCAGCCCCACTCACCAGCCAGTCATGGTCCCTGCCACGGACAATGTACCACAGTTTCCTCCTCAAGACATCCCTGGTATGGGATACAAGAAAAACTACACCGCAGCCTGCCCTGAACAGCACTTGGACTGGCTCAACTGCATCAGGGAGCACACTGCCTTCGAGCTCACTGCATGCCGGCAGCAGCAGGAGCGGCTGACTGCATGCGTGCAGGCAGCAAAGCCAGAGCACCTCAGAGCAGACAAGACTCCAGCAGTAGTGACTTTCTGGGAACAGTTCAAGCAGGATCCCAGCGTTCTGGAGGTAGCTGGTCGTGTGAAGGCGCTGGGGCGAAGCTTGGCATCGGCAGCAGCAAGGATGACAAGTCGCATCCGGCAAGCTGAGTCAGCAAGGAGACTAGTAACGACAGATGCATGAAGCTATGCATACCACCGTCCAGTAATCCGTTGTGCGGTGCAGCAGCTCGTATCGACGCAGCTGGTAGCAGCAAGTCAGCCCTGCTGTGGCCACACTCTGCAGCGCAGCTCGTCTGCTGGCACCCGTGACCATCAAGGTGGAAGCTGCAGCACTTGGTTGGTATCTGTTTGGAAAATGTCGTCATGTGACAGGTCTGCATCAGCAAAAACAGCAGGAACAGCAGCATGGCTTGCGCAGCAGCCCAGCAGCAGGCTAGCGCCTTGCTGGTGTTGCTGCTGCTGCTGCTGCTCCTCCTGCTGCTGCTCCAGCATCATGACCAGTTCATGCAGCCCGCTAGCACAGCTTCAATGCTTGTCCCACAGCCTTCGAAATGTAGCATAGTCGGACCCCTGTGCGTACAGGGCAGGGGAGGGCGGCTGCTGTGTACGTGGGCTGCACCAGCAAGAAAAGCAGCAGGACCGCAGCCAGGGAGCAGCAGCTGGCAACAGGTGTTCCACTACTTTGATGTCACTGTTGTCAACAGCAACAACATGATCCTGTGTCGGAACCTCAGCCTGCTGCGGCAGATGTCTGTGTTGAGGTTGGGTGTGTTGCGGCGCGCTGCTGGAAGCCAGCGCCATGCAGCAGCAGGTGTTTGCGGACGGCTGTGAGTGTATGTACGATGATCTGCTTGAACCCCCGCAAATGATCTGCTTAGCCCCCTGGATGTTGCTGCGGCATCTGGTTATGGCGTGTCTGGGCATTTGTGTGGGTCTTGGTACAAGCAGCAAGGCATGCAGAATGCGGCGAACTTCGCCTGCTTGAAGCACATGAGATGTAGAGATATCTGGCCAGCACCAAAGTTGGTCGGATGCCTAGTTGTCTGGGCATCGTGTGCTGATGATGTCGGGCATGCCTGCTGGCGCATCCCGCAGAGGCACAAGGAGTTTTGGCATCACAACAAGCACTGGTTGCTTGTGAGCAGCATGTCCAGCGCCCTCCGTGCCCGGCACTGCTGCGCCATCACCGCGCTGCTGTGCAAGCTTTGTGTGTGATCCAACTAGAGTTTGGCAAGTTCACCTTTTGCTCTTCAGTCATGCATAGTATGTAACATTAGGCACCGACAGGTGCATCAGTTTGTTGCTCTGCTGCTGCACTGTTGCACTTCACCAGAATAGTTTGTTTGTTTTTGCAAGTTTACGGCAGGTTGTCACTGCTGTTCAACTGCCGGTGTGCGATGTTGCTGTATGTACCATGGTGCTGCTGGTGGATGCTGAGCACTGTCAGGGCAGCTGTGTACACATGTGCAGGTTGCCAGATTGTACTGCGCTGGGGCATGGCTTGGCTTATAAATTTTCAACAGCTGTCAAGTGCGTCAGCTGGCTTTGACTACCCATGAAGTTGCTTGAGCTGCAAAAAAAATTGAGCCGCCCAAGCATGATTTATGCATAGCCTGTTGCCAACAGCCTGTTGGAATGGTGCCATCATCATCATCATCATATTACCCATTAAGCCATAGCAACAGCGCCATCGGCCCCGCGCCCCACCGGGGCGGAAAGAGGAGGGAGCGCTGCTCCAGAATGTTTGCATGCATTACGCACATCCCAAGACTTGACAAGAAAAGCAGCAATACACGGAATGGTGCCATGTATGACGGTAAACATGTATCCTCAGCACCAGGGCTGGCAACTATCGGTTGCCTACCAATTAGTTGAAGATGTTGTTCAATACCAACCAAGTAACCCTCAGTAGCTGTTATGATAAGGGTTAGCTGACTTTGCCGGCATGTGCATTTCGGCGGGAGATCTGACCGGAAGTATCTCTGCTCAGCTGCCGAAACTTCCACCAACCGGTCCTAGCCCAACTAGTGATAACAGCGCTTCGGCTCCTGAGTTTCGACCCGGCGGTGTGGTTGCGAGCCCTGCTTAGCACGCCGAAAGTGGTCAATGACACTGGCCCAGGCTCTCAGTTCGTAGTCGTGTTCGTAATGAAGCCATCAGATCTCGCGACTCCACACCTTGGAAGTTGCCTTGGTGACTGAACACCAAATATGCACGCTCCACTGGATCAACAAATCAAAAAGATCAGAAAGCTCAGAAAAAAAGAGGAAAGCAATTATTATGCCTGCCTCACTGCATATAAGTTAAGGGCGTCCACCTTCGCTGTCCCTGCCGGAATGTCCTGCTGTGACAGAAAGGGCCCCTTGAACCCCCTGCCACTTACACGGTAGCCGTGACTATCAAACCACCTGCGTGCAGAGCAGCAGCAGCAGCAGCAGCAGCAGCAGCAGCAGCAGCAGCCTGCTGAGTGTTGACCAAGCGATGTTGTGTTGCAATGATGTGGCCCTGCAAGCAAGCTGCTACATGTAGCAGCCAACAGCACAGCGGCCATGGTTGTTCAGTTGATCATACGTCCGGCATCAGCAGCAGCAACATCAGCAGCAGCAGCAGCAGCAGCAGCAGCAGCAGCAGCACCTTGCTGAGTCATTGGCAGCTTTTGCTTTAAAGATGTGGAGGAATGCAGCGGACAACTTCGTGGACAGGGCCCTCTGCCATCAACATGGTGGATATGCTGTCAGTCAACCCTGCAAGCAGAGCAGGGCCGGCAGCTCCCGAGCAGCACTTCACACCAAGCCTTGCGACATTGCAAGGCAGCCTATCAATGCTAGCATCATACCCTACAGGGGTTGCGGCGCCCATGCTTTGTTGCGTGCATATCATTTTTGGGATGTTGTGCTTCCCGACTGCCTCAATTTCAGCATTAGTCCCATCACTTTACGGATGTGCTTTGTTCAATGTCACAGCTGCTGCCTGATTGGATGCCTGGCGCACTCGACGCATCCAACCCCTTCGAGACTGTTGCTGGTGCATGACTACGGTGCCCACCCCGTCGCTGTCTGCAGGGGCAATGCACAGCAAAGTAGAGTAACACACTCACTGCAGGTACTGTATCTGGTTGTCGGCCCCCCCAATGGCAGTGTTGCACTCTGCCAAGATGTACTGCACCCTGTGCTTGGCCAGCAAGCTCTCTGCTCCCTGCAGCACCTGCAACTCAAAGCCCTCCACATCGTTCTTCAGCACCTACACCAGCCGAAATAAAACAGAAGGCCCGCACATAAGTCTTGCACTGATGCGCAAAGTGCCAAGGGGCAAACGGCTGCACACCTGTACTGCTGCGCTGCAGTTGACGCAGGGCGTACGCCGGTACTTGTCACAACCTACATGGTTGGTTGCTGCGAATGGTGCCAAATGAGCCTCACATCAGCTGCTGGGGGTTCTCACCCCTTGATGGGTGAAGCAGTGCAACGCAAATCACACGATACAATAAGGAACCAAGGGTGGCTTTAGCCCCTAACTATGGCTTCGCACCACACTGGGGGCTGACTCAGCTGCAGCACACGCACCTGCACGTCTTCTGTGATCAGCGTGTCCAGCCGCCTGAGGTCCATCAACCCCGGACCTGCAACAGCAGCGACAGCAGGGACGATGCACAAGCACCGCATGAGCACAGCAAGTGCAGAAAGCAACCAGCAATGCGCGTGGGGTAGTGCGGTCCCCAGGATGACGAAAGCACCGTGCAGCTGCTGCAGCAACAACAGCTTGTATGTTTTGAACCTGCTGACAGTGGCGCAATATGTTACAACCTTGCTAGCTGGCGGGAAGGCTCAGGTCTTGCTGCTGGCAGCAGCATATGCGTACTGTGAGTGAGGCTGGTGTGCCAGAGCAGGCTGTGCTCCCAACTCAGGGTGCTCCACAGGCGCCTTGCAAAGCTTAATGGCATACTCGACTCAACTGGCATCCCAGTGACTACGTCTTTATGGCATGCTCGACTTGACCAGCATCCTAGTAACTACATCTGTATGGCATGCTTGACTCAACTGGCATCCCAGTGACGACGTCTTGATGGCATGCTCGACTCAACTGGCATCCCAGTGACGACGTCTTGATGGCATGCTCCACTCAACTGGCATCCCAGTAACTACGTGCTCATGGTATGCTCGACTCAACTAGCATCCCAGTGACTACGGCTTGATTAATCCACAACGGGTGGATGTTCACCTGCATGTGCTATGCCCTTGCAGGTTTGATCAGGACACAGCCAACCTACGCCCACCTCCGTTGTTTCGCCCTGGGCCTTGTGCGCAGCAGCACCTTGTCCAGACTCTCATCTCACACAGTGTGCCTGTCTCCCTTGTTGCCGCTGCCGCTAATGACGTGGCAGGTTGCGTTGCGGGTGCCCAGGCCTGCGCATGGCACAGCACACACTGCGCACTCTCAGAGACAGCGCAAGAGCCGCCATCTGAGAGACATCTGCAGGCATCTTTACAAGAGGCTCAGTTACAGAAGCAGCAGGCGGCAGCAAGTGTGCAGGTCGGCACGCTCCATGCATGCTGCAGCATCATTCCGCTGTGTTGTAAGCTGCAGTGCTGCTGCTGCTGCCAGCGCATCCCCCACATGCAACACACAAACTGTTGCTCAGCCGCTTCTCACCTAGTCCAAAGATCAATATCCGGTGTTGCAGCCAGGGTTTAGGCAGATCGAGTGCCGCAAAAGCTCCACGTTCTGGGGCATGGCTGCGAGCATCATGCATCAACCGGCAAACCTGGAGGTTGACGTCTGCCACCACAGGAAGCCGCAGCATGCAGTGTGGCTGCAGCCCTGGTATCCTAAACATCACCATGCAGATCACAAAACAACGCAACATGGCACACACAGCAGCGCAGAGTGACTGCACACGGCTGCCTCTTGAAGCTATCAGGGGTGAGCGAGTCAATCCTCCTCTCGTGGCGCATCACCCCTGCTATGTGTGTTGGCGTGTCTTGTGCGGCGTACCATGTTATAACTGCTATGTCTGCTGGACCGCAACCGCGCACCTTCAACGCTGCCACCCGTGCACCAGCAGCTGCTGCATGAAACTTGAATGCTCCCACGATTGCACCAACGTCCACCACAACGGACCCGCAGCAGCGTGGCTGTGGGGGCCTTGCTGCTGCTGCCGCGGCGGCGGCTTGTATGTCGCAACACCCACAGAGTCTGCTTGATCTCGTACTGCTCCCAGCCCCAACTCGCAAATGGCCAGTACCATCTTGGCTTGGAGGTGAGGTAGCCAGAGACACGTCAGCGGCCTCATACACCAGCATGCGCCCTTTCCTGCCGAAGCGGACAACAGCAGTACCAGGAGGAGGGGTAGGGCCTGCGGGCAGCCTGCATGCCCCAAACGACACAGCATACGCAGCATCAAATGCTGCACTTTGTTGCTGCGGAATGTTCCAGCAGGTGTGCACCAAACATCGCATCACGTTTGATCGGCCAACGTGGGCAAGACCTGGCTGAGCCGTGTGCAAGCGCTCAGCAGAAGACATGATTACCTGCAGCAGCAGAGCATTCGACAACATACTGTCAACTGAATCTCTTGTGTTGTTTTCCATGTAACCCTGCTGAAAGTAAGTTTATTTATTGCATCTTTTTTGTTTGGTGAATAGCGGTGCGCGTCTCCGGCATCAAGGCGACATCAACTGCTTGCAGAAGAGTACTGCAGCACGCTGTCTGCTGCAGCTGCAGCATCTCCAGAGCCTCACTGCTATTGCCTCCAGACATGCGATCAATCAGTAATGCAGTAGACAACGTAGCATATGCATGCTCTGGCATGCCAAGCTGCTCTGGCAGTGCATGCCGTGGGGCATGCAAGGGTGGATTGGTAGCCAGGAAGAGTGAAGTACTGCTAGCGCTGATGTTGCTGCTGGTGTTGCAAATCCACAGCACACCCACGAAGGCAGCTGCAGCAAAGAAACGTTCAGGTTTAATAACTTGACCTGTAATTAAATAGGTAGAAGCAGCTGCTGCCTGCAAATCACACCTGCCAGTAGAATTCAGGCCATCCAATGACCGCGCCTGTGCAGTTTGGCTGCCCATAACCCTGGGTCCCGATCCAGTCTGATCCGACCTGACCGCACCGCCCGCATTGTGAAACGGTTCCAAAACGACTTGAAGAAGCTGTTGCCGCAGCTGCACCAGCGTGAAACAGGTGCCTGTGGTGCTGTGGCAGTTCTGCCACAGGCCTTCTGCTTGATTCACTCGCTGGTCACTGAAATACACAACAACGTGCCGGACAGCAGTACAAATATACTTTCCATATAAATGTTCAAAAGGCCACTCAGCAACTTTAAGTAAGCACACCTCAGCGAGTCACCCTCGTCAAACTTCATGGTCACTGCTTCTGAACACTGAACTGAAGAGAAATGATTGCGAAGGAGACTTGTATGCCACGAGCACAAGTGAGGCCATCCAAAGCTTCTTGTTCTTGCTCTGACAAAGGAATCTTGGAGGATTGCCGCTGGGTGTCAGATGGAGCAACCCCGCGAACGAATGACACCTACTCTCCATTCCAAGTGGCTGTCCCCGGAGCAAACCCCGGGATGTGCAAACAGCGTAGATCTGCTGGTTTGTGCTTACTTATAATGAAATGTTCACCATTGTGTCGTCGCAGGCCCAGCGACCACCAGTGCAGCACCCGTGCTTGGCACATCAGGATCAAAGCATACGTTCAAGGCGCTAGCAAATCACTGTAATTAGGCTAAACCATATTTTCAAACCGAAGTAAGGAGCTACATCAGCTTGGACTGGTTGGGCGGGCCTGCTGCTGTCCTTCTCTCTTGTCACTGCGCCCTCGCTGGGCTCGTCGGTGTGTCAGAAGTGCAGAAGCCTGCAAGGCCAGGACATTCTCTGGTGTTGTGCTATTCCTGGAAGGACGCAGAACACGTGAGCATGTAGCAGGGGCTGTGTAACACAGCCTGTGCATCATGGGGTCCTGCGTTGGCTGTAGCTGGTACAGTAGCAATCATTGCTACCAGTGATAACAGCAGCGGCAGCAGCAGCAGCAGCAGCAGCACGCATGTACTCTAGTACTGCCAAGCTACTGCTCCCTGCAACGAGGTGCGTCCCATGCCGCTCTGTGCTTGCAGGTCTACCTTGGTGGGCATGGGGTGCAGCGCAGTCCTGGTCTGGGTGTCACTGCTGCCACTGGCATGCTGCGCACTGCAGCATGCTTCAACAGGCGCAGCCGCTATTCCACGTTCCAGCCCTGGACACGGGCACACAAACATACAGCAGCAGCAGCTGCAGCAGCAGCAGCAGGGGTCCTTGCAAAGGCAGCAGCAGCAGCAGCACATGCGGCGGCAGCTGCAGCAAAGTCTGGATGTAAGGGGCTGTGCCGGCAGCGGCGCAGCAGTGCCTGGCGGCATAGCAGCAGCAGCAGCAGCATTGAATGATCGGCCTTCAAAAGCAGCACATCCTGGAGCAGCAACAAGCTCAGAAGCGTCAGATGTTGGGTATATGAAGCTTGGAACGCTTACACCCCCCAGGGAAACAGGCCGCAGGCACAACAGGCGCCCCAGCAGCAGTACTGCGCTGATGAATGAAGCAAGCACCAGCAGCACAGCGGGCATTCCGTCAGAAATGCCTGTGCTTGATGACTCAGCAGCTGCCAACGGTGCTGGTGCTGGTGCTGGTCCTGCCACAGATGCAGGGATAGACGCGGCGCGCCGCAGCAGCTTTGTCCAGCCTGCTTCTGTCTGCTCCGGGGACCCTCCAATCAATCAGACCACTCCAAGCAGGACCCTGTGCCGCCTGTTTGTCAACAGCCTGGACACCAACACGTACCTCTGCACCGCCTGGTTCATCACGCCCAAGCACATGGTCACTGCAGGTGCGCTGCCTGCTGCCTCACAAGCTTGTGTGTTCACACGTCTGGTGAAGGTTTGCGTCCTGTCCCAACAACTACAAACACAAGTGTTTGAGCATCCTCAACCTGCAGTGCCAGCATAGGCAGCCGTTCAGCACTTGCACTGCTTGCCGCGCATCCATCCCCACATGCTGTTCATATGTCTGCTGCGACTGCTGCACCGCCGTGCTTGCCTGGCAATGAGGTGCATTCGGCGGTCTGCAACCCATTCCATGTGCGCCCTATTTGCTGTAAATGTCGATGTTGTCATGCAGGCCACTGCATATCTTTGCTTGGGGGCCCCGCTGGCTCAGGCATGTACGATGTGGACCCTGCAAACCCAGGTGTGCAGCAGCAGCACCTGCAGCACCACCACCAGCAGCAGCAGCAGCAGCAGCAGCACCACCAGCAGCAGCAGCAGCAGCAAATCAACTGGTGTTTGAGCATCAAGCATACTTCCTGCGTTGGAGGTTACCATGGCTTGCAACGTCATGTTGTCGGTTGCAGACCATCACACTCGGTTGGGGGTGTGAGCAGAGGTTGTAGAGGTGATATAGATGGTGTTTGCCCAACTTCATGGACACCATAACTTTTTGGCAAAGTGTGTGGCCTGGCGTGTGCTGTTGTGTTGCATGCAGGCTACGTGTGCTGCAACTTTGTAGAGCCTCAGCCAGGCGCCAAACCATCCAAGAGCCCCCTTTGCAAGAAGCCTTGGATGTGGATCGTCACAAAGTGAGTCATCAAATGTGTCACAACAGCGGGTATAACCCTTGCCAGCTTGTCATGGGCGCCGTGCTGCGTTGATGCGTTGCCCAAGCATTGAGTTGTGTTGTGCAGCCCTGATTGCCAGGAGTATGCGTGCGAATTGCACAGGCACTCGTGTCCGGGCATGCCTTAGTGGCATGTGTGAACCCCTCTGAGATTGCCGGCACCAAGAGGCCGCCCGCACAATCACACTTTCTTTTGATCAACCACGTCGACTGACTCTCGCTGCCGCCGCCGCCGCTGCTGCTGCTGCTGCTGCTGCTGCTGGGTACAGATGGGTGACGACGGTCGGCTACTTCAACACCGAGTCTGAGGCCAACGACGGAGCTGTCATTGAGGTCGTGCCTGCAGACCCTCGCCCCGGCCGGACAGTCTCTGCGCTGCCGCAACGCATCAAGCCATTCAGCCCTAACCGGCGCATCCCCAGGCACCGTGCATACCTAGGTGGGCGGCTGCGACTGCCTGCCATGCTGGTGCGAGACCTGCAGGGGCGCCTGTGCATGTGTGCCCGTACACCCACGCCAGCCCGGGCACTCCGGGGCTGGGCGCAGCACAGGAGGGCAGGGCGTGGTGCTGAGGCGCGCAAGGTCCGCCCAACGCCACACCAGTCACCCCGTGCTCAGGTCTTGCAGGCCAACCAGCTGAACACATCACGCGCATCTCAACCACATCCATCCACTGTCAAAACACAGCAGCAGGGCAGGTCCCCTGTGCGGAGCAGCAGCAAGGAGTGGCTGACCCAACCGCATATCTACCTCCAGCGCGGCCCATCCCGGGGCCACCCCTCACCCGTCTTGCGGCCACTGGGTGCCTGCTATGGCGTCTGCACGGTGGCAGGAGCCCCATCCTAGCAGTGTGAGTGCTGCATCTGCTGCCTTATGCCGTTTTTTTCAAGCGTATTGTGTGTTGCTCTGCGACCCTGCGCTATGTCTCTGCAGACGGCTACCCGGCGCGAGAGGCGTCCGACGCCGGCTGCGGGCGGCTGGTCGACACGCGGCGCTATGCCACGCAGGCCGCCGTGCAACCCAACAGCGGCACGGGCATGCTCGGCCTGCCGGCGGAGTACCCGCTGTCCGGGTGCGTGGGCCAGAGCGGTGGGCGCGCCGTCCGCGGCGGGCCGGGCGGCTTAGCGTACGGCATACAGACGTATGGGAGCAGGATCTGTGAACCGGATGGGAGGGGGCGGTCGAGAGGCATGACAGCTGTGACGCAGATCTCAGCGGATGCGACGGACTGTGGGGTGTGCGTGGCGTGCCTGGTGCAGGCACTGGAGCAGTTCAACGGCAGCAGCGGCAGCGGCAGCGGCAGCGGCGCAGGAAGACAACTGCTGAGCGAAGATCACCCACAGGCCTATGCAACGGTTTGAAACATAATGTTTGGCTGCATGGTGTGGCAATCATCAGGTGTTTATGAAACCCAGGTGTTGCAGACGATGCATTTGTCTGCAGCAGCGTATTGCACTGCTTGGGTGACGCAACAGTGCACCAGGAACATGTAGTGCATGGCTCTGTCGCTTTCATTCTGCAGCAGCGCTACTGTTGCTGCACTCTTCAGCAGCTGTACTGTGTTCCCCTGTCAGTGCTGCACCTGCAAGCATGTGATCCTCTTGTCTGCAAACAAGTGGTGGGCATGCGGAAGGGTCACCTTACACATCTGCCGTGGATGACAAGTGAACGTGTTGAACTGCTGCTCATGCATATACTCTAACCGGTACATGGGACTTGATACTGGCACTATGCCCTAGAACCAGGGAGCGTGCAACCAGCTGTGGGTCAGCAGCAGCAACCGCATTATGACTGTGTGTTGAGCATGCCAGTCTGTGTGCTGCTTCAGCTGCGGTGTTTGGTTGCTGTTTGTGATCTGCTCTTTGACTCTGACTTTCGCGTGCTTCAAGTGATGCTGATCAGCCTCAGTGATATGTACAAGGTCACCTAGTGTTCAGCCTGTGCAGCACCTGTTTTGCAGAGGCTGTCCATTAGCCCGACTGTGGAAGTCATTGCGCATTGAACATGACCGGGACTTGAGTTTTTTTTATGATTTGCAACAATGTGGGGAGCAGCGCAGGGCTGCGGGTGGCAGCCTTCCACCAGCCTTTTGCAACGCATGACTGTCATGTGCGATGACGTTGAGCAGCAACGGTCATGCAAGTGTTGATGTACACGTGTGCTTGCAGCAGCAACGGTCATGCAAGCGCATTGCTGCTGCCTTGGTCATTGTTGACCTATAGCAGATGCCTTTCATGCCGCGGCCAGCTGGGCGAACTGTGTGGTGCTGCTGCTGCCGCAGCATCTGCTGTGCTTGTGATCGGGCAGCTGCGCAGACATGTCTCACGTAGTGCCCTGCGAAGGCTTCTTGTGCGGCTGCTGGGGCAGTCCGCACTCCATCATTTGTTGGCATGTGCAGCTGGTGATCATGACCAGCTGCCAGGAGTCCTGGCGCACGCTGTCGCATGAAAGCTGTGTAGTATAGAAGGCTGGGGACGTTGAGTGGTGGGGCGGTGCACGAGCTGTTGCATTGGTGACGTCTGCAACTGCTGGTTTCTGGTGCATGCTGCAGTTGAAGAATTGGCCAGTGCTGCAGCAAGTAAGTAAGGGCTGAAAGGCAGCTGCTTTGTGTGGATTCAAATCCTGGTATGTTGCCTTTGATTTTCATACAATTTGCAGACCGGCCAATTGTGAGGCGTGTAGTTAGCACTGGGAGGCTCTCATCTTGTCAAGACCGCTTGCTGCACAAGCATGCTTTTGACAACGCATCATACATTGCATGGAGCCCACTCTCAGCACTAGGAGAAATTGGCCGAGGGGTTTTCTGCTCCAGCTTCGCTGGAGATGTGCAGCTGTGCATTCACTTGGCATGTGGAGCCCAGCATCCTTTGAAATTTCATTATGGCATCAAGCTAATTCAGGCAGGAATGCACACGTATCCTGAGCATAGAGCGATAACAAGCGTGTGAGCAGTGTTGCGTGCTGGCAGGCACATGCTGCAACTGCTGTGGCAACTAGCATTGCTCCGTGCTGACTCAGCGTGTTGGGTTACGGCTCACTATAGGAGTTGGCGCCCCTGAAGCTCTGGAAGCTGGTGTTTTCTACGTGCTCATCAGTGCATCTGGTAGAACAGAACAGTGGGTGAAACCAGCGATGCATGCATGTACAGCCTTGCTTGGAGTGTTGCAGCTGGCACGCTGGGAGAGTGCGGCCAGTAGCAGCAGGTAACACGTTGGCAGGGGTGGTGCCACTTGTAGCAGCAAGCTGCAGCCGGTGTCCAGGCTGCTCACGTGGAGCAGGCTCAGAGTATGAGCTCGCTGAGTCGGATTGACAGCTGCAGCTGCTGCAGTTTACAGCGCATGCGCATTGTTGGCGCCGCGCAAACAAAGAACACCTTACCATAATGTTGGAGGATATGACGAGGCCTGCAGAGCACATATTGCCTTGGTGATGGCTGTGGCCGTTGACGTTTGCATTCGTATGGATGTATACGAACACGCTGGTTGCACCGCGTGCGTGTGCAGGGGCTGCAAACCACCAATCAAGTCTAGCCAGTTACATGAGAGATTACTACATTGGCGCAGAGAACCAAAATAGGTATCACCAGTCATTGGTCCCGGGCGAGTCATCTGGGGTGACACATTGAGCAGACCTTATCATCCGCCCTAGCATGCTTCTGACCACGTATGCCACCAAATTTAACTCAACTGGTACGCTTTACAGCAGATGCTTATGCTGCTGGTCGTCAGGAGGCGGCGAACAACTCGGTAACTTGGAAGGGCTGTTGAAAACGAGAGAAGTGGTGATTCTTTAACAACGGCGGTTACTGATTCAGATAGTAACACTAGCAGAGGATATCGGCTTGCTATGATCAGGTGCAGGCAGTTGTATCGGCCACAGCTCGCTTGCCGCTGCCTGAGCTCTTTGGGTGTATGCACGCTGGGTGAGTCAGAGACAAACAAATCTGTTGCCATTGACTGCATCCTAAATGCTGAGTGAGCCGTGGCAGCAGCTGTCAGGCATACCAGGGTGCAGAAGTACTGCAGTGGGACGCCACAGGCATCAGCAGCAGCAGCAGGGGTGGTGGCCTGCATACATGGCATCGACACTTGTTTTACATGCATTTTAAGCAGTCACCAAGTAGTTGTTTTGTTTTAATAGTGAATTACCAACAGCGCAGCTGCCAGCTTCAGCAAGAGCTGAGTGATGCCCCATTTCATGTGGGCGCTCCTGCAGGCTGCAGCACCTGCAGAGGTTAGCCTTACTGTTTCATCCCAACAGCTCTGTGCTGTGCATGTTCGGCAACCGCATTCAAGGTGCTCGCACCCGGTCGTGTACGCTCACCTGTATGCATGGTTTCTCCGCTGTCTGTGCCAGGCTTGCTGCAGGCGCTAAGTTGCAATGAAGCGCCTGCAGTGCCTTGCAGCCCTGCTGTGGTTGGTTTGGTTGGCTCAAACAGAAGCACCACCACCAGCAGCAGGAGAACCCGGCATTTTCTACTCAGCAGCAGCAGCAGCAGCAGCAGCAGCAGACGCTTGCGACAATTGGACTGGGTGTGCCTAGGCGGCGGTGCAGCCGAAGTGGTTGCAGCCACCGGCACAAGGATGCGCAGAAGAGCAGGAGCAACAGCGCGGCCGGTCACGTACGACTTTGATAAAATTCGTGTATTCAGACGCAAAGTGCCGTGGGAGCGGCAGAAGATGCTGCTTGCAGCACGCGTGCGGGCCGGAGGCAGCACCATCAGTGCCAGCAGCTGGCGAGCAACACAAGCAGGAGATTACGCAGGCAGCAGCAGACGCAGCAGACACAGCATTGAACGCGACACCGTACAAACAGCGGGCCTTGTTACTCCAGCCTCTGTGTGTCCGCTGGATCCACCATTGAATCAAACCACAGTTAGCAGGTGAGGGTGATGGTTGGCTTGCTGTCTGTGGTGTGAAGCAGCACCGTTGGCCCGCAGTGGCTACAGGCTTGCAGCAGCGGTGTAGTTGCAGCGTTGGCTTCGCAGCAGAGGCCATGCCTTCTTGCGTTTGGTAGTATGGGAAGCAACTGCGACTCGCCACAGAACCGCATGTGCTGCAGCACAGCCTAGCGCAGCGTGCGATCTGCGCACGTGGGCCAGACCACGCGTGTGTGTCGACGCCTTCCCGCTGTGCAGGACGACGTGTCGCCTGTTATCAACAACGCCTTCGACGGCGAGCAGTACATGTGTACCGCCTGGTTCATCACGCCGCGCCATGTCGTGACCGCGGGGCACTGTGTGGCCAGCGGGCCGGGGTCCTACCACTTGAACGAGGACAGCCCCGGCTCGCTGTGCTGCCACTTCACGCAGCAGCGCTCAACCGGGCGCACGGTCTGCGCGAGGTCCAGCACCTGGCTGCTGCGCCGCTGGGTGACGACGGCCGGCTACCTGGAGGGCGAGGTGTCGGGCAACGACGGAGCCGTGATCGAAGTCGAGCCGGCGGCCGCAGACGCCATGCGGTCGCCCGTAGTCCAGAGGGTGACGCCGTTTGAGCCGGGCAGGGTCGGCAGGCATGTGGCGTACCTGGACGGTTACCCTGTGCCCGTCAACTATGACGTGGGCTGCAGAAATCTGAACATCAGCCTGCGGTGAGCACAGCAGCTTAGTCATTGCAAAGCTTTTTTCAAGACGAAAACATGATCCCTGTTGGACGGGTGTGTGCATGCGGGTGAATGTAGTTAGGCGTGTGGCATGCAAAGCGAGGCGTGTTGTCCGTGCATACACACCCTACCTGCATCGCCACCGCTGCTGTACAGGGGTGAATGGCAGGGTGTCCTCGCCCAATCATGCTGGCATTACATGCATTGCACATCTGTTGCCAAGTTTGCTGCTGCTGCTGCTGCTGCTGCTGCAGGTATGCCACTCAGGGGACGGTGAGGCCCCTGTGGGATGAGTGGGGACATTTTGGCATGCCTGTGGAGTACCCACTGGCTGGCTGTGTGGGTCAGAGCGGGGGGCGCGTGCTGCGCGGCGGCGCGAATGGCGCTGCATATGGGATCCAGGTGGGTCACAGCTTGCAAGACGGCTTGACAGGATGGCTGCAGGAAAATCAGCTTGCAGGACAGCTGGAGCGGCAACTTGCACGAGCGCTTGGGAAGAAGTTGCACGAGCCATGTGAATGCCGCGTGCAGGAAGCTGGGCAGTCAGCCTGCAGGGCAGCTTGACACGCTGCTTGCGGTGTAAGTGGACGGGCAGATCGCAGGAAAACAATGCGGACGCGATCCAAGTCTGAGTTGATAACCTGCAAGGCAGTTTGAAGGGCACCCTGCAGGACAGCTTGGAATCGCAACATGGCACAACGCTGGATGCACAGCCCTGTGATTCATGCAGGTCAGCGTGCAAGGCGAGCAGCAGGACAGCTGATCGGCGAGCCGTAGGACCGCCAGAGAAGCAACCCGCAGGGCGGCCGCTGCTCCACAGTCTGATGCGCTCACAGTACTCTCCTCTGGCTGCCGTGCTGTGCAACCACCCCCTGCAGACGTACGGCGACAACACCTGTGAGGGGGGCCGCGGGCTGACAGGCGTGACTCAGCTGAGCACCCAGGCGTCCCAGTGCGGCGTGTGCGTGCCTTGCCTGCTGGCCGCACTACAAGAGGATGCAGGCGTTGCGCCAAGCCCATCACCCAGCCCCAGCCCCCGTGCTAGCCCGCCAGTGCCGCCCTCGCCGTCACCACAGGTGCAGCGGATCGTGAAGCTGCCGGTGCAAAGCCCAGGGCCCCCGCCGAGTCCCCTGTGACAGGAGGGGGCGGCGGGTGGCGCTGGTGTGGCGTGATATGTGTGTCCGCTGCCACAGCAGCAGCCACGGCTGGCAGTGGAGTAGTTACTAGAATCATTGTGTGCAGCAGCAGCAGCAGCAGCAGCAGCAGGTTCCAGGAGCCAGGAGCCACAGGCAGGAAGTTGGCTGCAAGTTGCTGTGTTTCAAGTGATACGTGCACAGCTTGCGGAAGTCGCATCGCAAGTCATTACTGCAGCAGCAGTGGCTTTTGTGGTGTAGCGGGAGCACTTGTTCCTGGTGTATCGGCTTCTGTTCTACACCCCATTCTGCACAAGAAAAAGGGTGTTGCAAGGCGTGCTGCATGTGGTGTTGGGCTGGTGGCGTGTTCTGGGTGTGGTTGTCACGGGGTCTCTCAACCATACGCTACTATTGTGATGCATGCACGACTCGAGCTCTGGAACGCAGCGTGGCTTCCTCGGCTTGCTGGAGCGAAGTTGCTGCTCTGCTGCTGGTGTGGGTGTGTGGGTGGGTTGGGAAGGGGGGTTGCTCCCTCCAAGTCAAGTGGAGGTGCATGTGTCACAACAGCGTCATGCGTGCGTGCTGATGGTGAGTGTCATGCAAATGTGTTCTGATGCCTTTTGCAATTCATGTTGCGTGAAACCCCCAACGAGGCAGTTGATGCCAAGGCCATCTGCCTGGCAAGTGCCAACGACAAAGCTCACACCATGTCCCCCAGTAGTGGAAGACCATGTGCTTGCCAGGCGGGCGCTGGTATGGACCCCATGAGCCTTGGTTGGCTCCTTTGCGCGTGGGCCAGTGGCCCTACTTTGGTAATTTGGTGGTAATTCGGTTATTCGGAATGCGGGGTCCGTAGTAATAAACGACGACTTGCACTTGGGCGCAGTGCTGCAAAGCAGTGTACGGAGGGGCAGCCGGCAGCAGGGTGCAGGGCGCAACTGCTGAGTATTACATGTGGGTGCTGCAGAGGGCAACTGCTGAGTGTCACATGTGGTGTGGTGCGGCGGGCGTATGCAAGCTTGTGAAAGTTTTGCGCATTTGGGCCTGGCTTCGGTCGTGGTGTGGGTGGATGTTGTGCCACAATAGCAGGCTGCCCATGTTTCCATGCATGACATCATGCTGGTATTTGATGGAAGTGCACTGTGGCGGACTGCTGTTGATGTGCCATGCATGGAGTGGCCGTTTTGATTGTGAACTGCACTTGGGCGTGTTGATGGTGAGCGGGGCCTCTGGCGCTGCCTGCTAGGGTGCTGCTGCAAGTGGCGATGGAACTGTACCCAACTATCCGCTCTGATCATTCATGATCATGACGTGCACCCGCAAGTGTGGCACCTGTGTCACTACGGCACTGCTACCCAGTAAATAAGCAGTCGGCTGCTGCCAAGGCTGAGAGTGTCTGGCATGCCAGCTGCTGGCTGTGGTTACGAACGACGTCATGCTTGCAAACCTGCTTGAGTGAATCAATGCAGATAAACGTGTGAATTGGCGGCATCGGCTGGCTGCGTGCAAGCACAGATTTGATGTCATTGTTTCTATTTGATATGGAGGGAGGCTTGGCGTTCAGTGTCATGTGCATGTCATGGTGATGTCCCCGAGATGTTGCACTGCATTGCATGCATGTAGTAATCATGATTTCTTGGCTGTTGTGGCACCCCATGAGCCTTGTTTGGCTCCTTTGTGGGTGGGCCTGTGGCCCTACTTCCATATTTGGTATTTGGTAAGTGGCATATGCCACTTGGTAGCATCCCCCATGCATCCCCACGCATGCGCATTGATGCAGCTGCTTGGTGCGTATGGCGCTGCTGCGGGTGCGCTGATCTCAGTCACATTGGTTTACTGCCCCTGGGCGGCACTGCAGCACATGCGGGGATGACTCATTACATCAGCACGGCCCCAGCAGTGCTTGGCGTGATGGGGACTGCAGGTCACCTATACAATTTGGACAGGAATGTCAAGCTAGTTATCCCCGCCTGGACAGCGTATAAACAGTCTTTGGATGTGCTTTTTGTCAACCTGATGATGATGCCTCGGCTACTGTGATGTAAACTTGGCTGCTGGCAGCAGCACTGCAACCCAGCAGGGAATTTCAAATGTATAATGCATACCTCCCGACCCTGACTTGGCATGTTGCAACAAAGCCGCAGCCAGGTGGGTCATTGTGCAGCTGAGTGGCCTATGAGCTTCCAGCTTCTTCTCCCGCAGCAGGAAGCAGCACCGACTTACGTAGGCCTTGGCCAAGGCTCACTGCTGCGCTGCATCACCCCTGCCGCTGCCCAGCTCGCGTGAAGTGGCCATCAGCAGGTTGACAATGGGGTGAGGTTGTCACTACTAGAGGCCCCCTGCATGCCTTGGTCAACTGCGTCCAGGTGTTCCACCAGCTGCAATGGGTATGCCATGGCTGCAGCTGCTGTGGTTTGCTTGGACAGCAGCACAACTGTCTGTTTCAGGCGAAGCTTCCCCAACAGTCAGCAAAATTATGGTGGCAGACAGGCGAGGCTGCAACAGCAGCACACTGTGCATGGCATGTACATGAGGCCGATTGAGTTGTATTGTTGCATGAGCTGTGCTATTGGCAGTGGACAGCAGTGCTGCTGTGAGTGCATAGGCCATAGGTTCTGTCCACTATGCACTCATCACCTGTCTGCGTGTTGACACATGTTGCATGCTGGCCAATCACATATGCAGGGGGGGAAGGTTTCATTTGCCCACGGTCCTTACGGTGGGGCGGCATGCAAGGTGTTCGTACCAGAGGACTGCAAGCCAACGCCGCAGCACTCGCAATCGTGCAACTACATGTTGCAAGTCAAGTTTGATGTCGCGTTGTTGAGATGAAGTGAGCGCGCATCAGCCATGCTGTGCCCTGCATGCCGTAGCGTTGCTGCGCTGCTTTGGTCGCCGCTGCATGTTCGTGCAGCTCGTGCTGGTTTATAAAGAATAAATTTAGCGAGTTCAGCTACCTGCGTGCTCTCCCGGCTTCCCTTCGTGTAGGTTGATGTAGACTAGCTGCGACTGACGTTCTTGTGGCAAGCTTCGGGTTGCATGCAACTCGAGTACACGCAATATCAGGTGCCCATGGACCCCCACTTACAGCACAAACCATTAACTGCAAGCTGCCTGCGTGCATGTGCTCAAGCAGGGCACCTTTGTATCGTATCTGGAAAGGTGTCACCCCGTCGCTGTGCTTAGTCTTCATGCCGAGGCCAATGCCGCATGCAGCCTGATATTTTGGGTTTGATAATTGTGCAGTCTGCGGGCATGAAAGATAACGCGACAGTACTGCTGCTGCTGGTATGTGCAGCAGCAGTAGCTGCACCTGTTGCTGCAAGGCGCTCTGCAGAATGCGAAGGCGGCTGCATCATAGCAGCCGTCGTGCACCCAAATCAAATCTGTGAATGCGTTATTCCCGAGTGCAGCATCCGGGGGGCGCAGCAGACACTGGCATCTGGCAGTGCAGCGTTGCGTGCAGCAGCAGCTGCGGGCTCTCAACAGGGCAGGCAGCAGCAGCAGCAGCAGCAGCAGCAGCAGCAGCAGCAGCGCCGCTCTGCTCCCCCTAGGCTGGATGGGCTGGATTGTGACTTTTGCGACCGAGACGTCAACACATATGCCAGGTAGTTCGGGGTGTCCTAGGAGTTAGCCGTACTGGGACATACACTGACAGCTCAGCTGTAGTGCAACCTGCAGCATACACAGGCCGGGACAGGGAGCGCGGGCGTCTTTGTCCCAGTGGGGCGGGCTGTTGGCGTTATCGCTATGGCTTGAATGGGTATGTGATGATGATGAACGCGGGTGCCGCGGAGGGGATTAGGGTAGGAGAAGCAGCACTGAATGGGAGGCAAGGAGAAACTCAACTGTCACAGGTGAGTCACCACAGGCTCAACAGTCACCGCAGTCAAGTCAAGTGCTCTCCCTCTCTCCCTCCCTTTTTCCTGTGTCTCTCTAACCCTCTATGCAACACGCTCTGCTGCTGCTGCTCCTGCTGCTGCTGCTGCTGCTGCTGCTGCTGCTGCTGCTGCAGCTTCCAGGACTGCTATGCCGCGGAGGTTGCCTTCAGGCCCAGCGGGGACAGCATCCAGCCAGCAGCGTACGCCGCACTGACGCTGCCGCAGCCAGGCCCAGAAGTCTCCGCCGCGCTGGCAAGCTGCCCACCCGCGGCTGCCGCTGGCTGCCCTGTAAGCGCATGCATGCGCTGCCTGTAATTGTTTTCAGATGGACTGTAGCATGTGGATGGATGACCTGTAGTTGTAGCGGCAGCCATTACCGTGAACATTACACACGCAAACGGCTGCCCGGTAAGCGCATGCATCCGCTGCTTCAGCGGCGGCCTCACTGTCAAGGGCATCCTCACGCGACTCCCTCCTTGAGCGGCCAAGGTGCTGAACCACAGGGATGCAACTTCATGCTGCGTGCTTGCTTCAGCACAACGCTTTTCAGCAGCAGACCTGCGGCATACAGCTCTAAGGAGCTGCTACAAGTTGTTGCATTCACTCCCTGGCGTGCTGGTGCAAAGGCGGTGTTGTCTTGGCAAGAGCGCGTGTTTGCTGGAGGTGTCCATGCGGTCCCAGGGGATCACTGGAAAAAAAACAGCTGCCGACGGCTCCCCTCCCTGCTGCCTCTCTGCATCTGTCTCTGCAGGATTTCTCTGGTTACGCCAGCTGGCAGTCGCTGTACGGCACCGCAACAGCCGGCAGTGACGTGGTCGTGAGCGGCAGCGTGGTGCTGCACGGCTGCGCGCAGCCACGTGGCAGCGTCAGCGTGCGCAGCATCACAGTGCTGCCAGGCGCACGGTGAGGCGCCCCCGGTGGCCCCTGCAGCGGCAACTGCATGCAGCAGAGGCCTGTTTCTGGTGTGTTGATGCCTGCTGGGTTGATGCTGTGCCTGCTGAGCTGGCAGCAGCGCTGAGTCAGCCACAAGGCTGCTCTGCTGCTCAAGGCACCCACGGTAACCAGCAGCTTGACTACTCCCTGCACCAGGGCGACATGCTGGTGCACTCGCGTTCCCTGTTTACACAAAAGACAACAGCATCTGGCGAAATGGACGCTGCTTCACGGCCATGCATTCACCTGCTGCTGCTGCTGGCTGCTGCTGCTGCTGCTGGGTGCAGCTGGTGGTGGGTGACAGCCCGCTCAGCATCACCTTTGAGAGGCTGATCGTCAACGGCACCTTCAGCATGGGCACCCCTGCCTGCCCCATAGCCTCAGGCATCACCGTCAACGTGCCTGGGGGCAATGAGCAGTTTGGGGTGGACAATGCAGGCAGCTACGACGTGCACGGCGTGATGCAGGTGGGGGTGTGCTGTGTGACTGGTTGTGTTGGGTGTCGCATGTACAAGAGGAGTGTGATGGAGCCTGAATGGCGATGACCTGTCTGGGGTGTGTCGACAATGCAGCGCCAGTGCCGTCATGCAGCTGAGATTTGACCTGCTCTTAAGTTCAGTGATCTCATCATCATCTTGTTGTAAACCGTTGGTTCTTGTTGTTATGCACATCACTTGTTTGTTTGCCAACTACCTACGTGGCCACTCTGCTGCCCAGGCAGGCAGTCACGCACCCCAAGCAACACAGCAGCCTCATGCAGCCCCATGCAGTGAAGCACGACAGAGCAGCCTCATGCAGTGTAAGCACGACAGAGCAATTCGAGTCAGGCTGTAAACTCAGCGGACTGCTGGCTGCTGGCTGCTGGCTTGGTTGCTGCTGCTTGCTTGCAGGGCCTCACATGGACCCGCATTGCTGCAACAGTGCCGGCTGGCGCCACCAGCATGAGGCTGCAAGAGGCAGTGCAGTGGCAGCGGGGCGACCAGATCTTGCTCGTCACCACGACATGGAAGGGTGAGGAGGAGCTGGCTGCAGGACGCATCCTGTCAGGTCTCATGCATTCAAGTTGCCACCCTTGGTCACTTACTTTATTGCTCAGTATCCATTGCATGGGCGCGCATGATGGCTGCTGCTGCTGCTGCTGCTGCAGATGAGTTGGCGAACCAGAACGAGGTGCTGACCGTTGCGGCAGTCAGCGCCGACGGCCGCACCGTCACGACGCAGCAGACCATCCAGTTCAACCACTACGGGTGCGCTACACGCACAAACAAGGGAGAGCAGCGGAATATCTTGGCTGCAGTGTACAGCTGGGCTTTCAGCATGGCCTGCGGCAGATGACCAGTTATTGGGAGGCATGCCTAATACCAACCTGTGATAAAGGAATTGGCTGTGAGGTACCGCCCCTGGCATTCGCACTAGTGACAACCATCAGAGCAGATAGTGATGGAGTGCATGTGCCTCCTTCTGCAAGTCATGATCCAGGCTGTTACAATCAACAGGCATGTCGGCGGCTACAGTCAGATCGTCACTTGCACGTCAAACACACCTCTGCCCTCTCTGCCCCTGTGGTAGTGTGAGTGCCAGGCTGAGGCCGCGCTGCTGACACCTGTTCAGTGGCCAGGCCACACTGCTATCATCTCACAACAGACAGACTCAACAAGGGTGGCAAGAAGGCATGTATCACAGATCACAATGCTGCAAATGCGGCACTCACATGCTACAATGGGCCCCAGCCACTATGGCTGCCTCACAGGAGCTCTGCTTCTCCTGCTTGACTCAGTTACGCCAGGGTGTACGACAACAGATCTATAACAACGGCAGCAGCTGCTTGAACCATGAACCGTGTTGTTGTCATGTCTCGCCCCTCTCAAGGGTTGGGAACCATGAACCGTGTTGTTGTCATGTCTCGCCCCTCTCAAGGGTTGGGAACCAGGCTGAGGTGGCGCCGTCTAGCCGCCCTCTAGCTTGCGACCAAGGTAACGCTGTCACTTTGGGGCGCATTAGTCATGTCGGTGACACTGTGTGCTCGTGCCCTGTGGCCTGCTGCAGTGTGGAGTACCAGGCTGAGGTGGCGCTGCTGACGCGGCGCATCCTGTTCACCAGCGACGCCACGTCAGCGTCAACAGGCATAGGTGCGCGCAGCAGCAGCAGCAGCAGCAGCAGCCTGTGCTGTGACGGCTGTGCTTTGCAGCTGTGCAGACTATGGTGCATGACAGCGGCACAGAGTTGAGCGATGCTACGCGGCTGTCACCGCTGTCGCTCACACCACCGCTACATACGTCGACAGGTGCCTCCACTCCAACATGTGCAAAGGTCAGCCTTCACTACATACACAACATGGATCCTCATCATGCTGCTGCTGCTGCTGCTGCTGCTGCCGCCCCCATCAGGCCCCCACACCACCTCAACCAGCCCCGCCATGCGCATCTCCGGCGCGGCGTTCCAGCGCTGGGGCGCGCGCAACAGGCCCGGCCGCTACGCCATCCACTACCACCTGGCGGGCGACGCGCCGGCCGCGTACGTGCGCAACGTGGCCGTGTACAGGTGAGCCGCGGCTGCGGGTCGAGCTCGGGCCAGAGTGCTTCGCGGCATGTGCGGATAACATGCATGGACACGTGGGACTCGTGCTGAGTGTGAGCGAGTGGTGCTGCTGTCTCATATCCTACACTCACATCGCTTCAGTTGTAAAAGATGAGTTGGTGTGCGGTATAGAGTATTTGTGTTCAGGGCAGCCGTTCAGTACGCTGCCTCATCGGTGCCTGCGTGTCTGTCCTGCCACGCCCTTTGGCAAATTATTCACCCGGCCGCACTGCCTGTCGACGCCGTGCGTGCTGCCGCGCGCAGCTCCAACTGGCGCTGCATCACGCTCCACGGCACCAACGACGTCACACTGTCCGGCAACGTGGGCTTCAACGTGCCCGGGCACTGCTACTACCTGGAGGACGGCGTGGAGGAGCGCAACGTGCTGGAGCGCAACCTGGCGGCATACGTGCACCCCATCCAGACAGCAGGCTCGGGGGGAGGGCAGGTGGTGAGGCGCAGCAACGGGGTTCAGGGGGTTTACAGGGTTGGGCGAGTGATGATGAGACAGCATATACAGAACATGCAGGTACTTGACCTGCATTGGTGTGCTGGCGGAGGTCGTGCCTGCTGCACAGTGTTTCGCTGCTTGGTCAAACCTGTGTGGCCTGATGTTTGACCGATGTCTGGCTGCAGGGCACTGACAGGTGGCAGAGCGCCACCCTGTTTGACCCCAGCGACTCAGGAGCCAGCGGCTTCTACTCCCTCAACGCGTACAACACCTGGTGCGTGCAGCTGGGCAGGGCCGTTGGATGACACCGACCTGCGCTGGCTCAAGATCCGAGTGCAGACATGTGACACCAGAGTTGTGTGTAGGCCCTGCATGCAGCACACTCAGTGACTGTCCATCCTGCATGCACCCTGCATGCTATCTTTTGCTGTGTGTGCTGCGTGCAGCAGCACACATTACACGCAGTCACCTGTCCTGCAAGCTGCAGATGTCGCTGAATATGCACCAGCAGCTTCCGTGCGTGCAGATCTGCGGCTGCAGCCTCAGTGCGCGCCCATGGTGGTGTGGGAGGAGAGCGGAGCCGTTTACAATGCTTTTCCTTGCAGGCTGAACAACGCCGCCTCTGGCGGCTTCTCCGGCTTCACCTTCCCGCGCGCGCCGCGCGCCATCAAGGACCACCGCACCGCCAGGAGGCCCGACGGCCGCCCCTTCGACCCCAGCGAGAGGCCCTTCCTGCTGTTCAGCGGCAACAGCGCGCACTCAACGGGCTACTTTTGGGAGCACAACGCGGCGGTGTACATCGGCGGCATGCTGTTCTACAAGACAGACCCGGCAGACGGCCAGGTGAAGTTTGTGGTGTCCACCTGAGTGGCAGTATGGACTTGCAACCACAACATACCTGGATTGAAGCCAAAACCATGTATCCTAATTTAGTTTAGTTATCCTCAGCCTTCTAGGTACACTAGGCATTGCTATACAGCAGCAACTGCTGAAGCCATCTGAGGTCTGCTGCTGACGCTGCTGTGTGTCCTGCAGGTGAAGCTGTTCTACAATAACGGCAGAGGTTCTATCAAGGCCGACACCTTGTGCCCAGACCCCCAGTGGCCCGACTCCGACGGCAGCATGAGGGACTGCTGGATAGGATCTGCGCGCAGCACCAAGTGGGCACGCTCGGGGCTGCTGCCTGGTCCTGCCTTGGCTGCGGTGACGTTGTGTGGCGCACTCATGCTGAAGCGGTGCCACTGCCAGGGAGGCGAGCGTGTGCTGCTGCTGCTCTGCACCCCCACTCCTGCCGCTGCTGCTGCTGCTGCTGCTGCTGCTGCTGCTGCTGCTGCTGCTACTGCTGCTGCTGCTGCTGCTGCTGCTGCTGCTGCTGCTCTGCACCTCCACTCCTGCCGCTGCTGCTGCTGCAGCTGGTTCCCTATAGACCTCAACTCTTCAACTTGTGCAGGACTTCTGCCAGGTCTGCTGCTGCTGCTGCTGCTGCGCCGCCCCCACCACCTGCAGGACTGCTGACGGCGCTGCTGATGGCTACCTGGTGCTGCAGGACACCACGGCAGCGCTCGCAAACGTGGGCATCACCAGCTGGTGCGTGGCCTCCGTTTCAGTGCGTTGCTACTCAGCAGTATCTGTGTCGAAGTCAAAGCGCCCGCAATGCTTCTGTTATGCACATGAGATCTCGATTGCACTCCATGCGCGTGGTTCACAAGCAAAGAACCTGACTAGTGCTGGCCGCTTTGTATGCACCAGTTTCCATCATCGTTGTTGCGCAGCGCCTGCTGCAGGGCAGCCAAGCTGAGGCGCACATCCCTTGCCTCTGCTGACAGCGTACCGAACAACATGTAACATGTTATTATGAAGACAACAACACAATGAGATCAAATAGAGGGCGGACTGAGCTAAGGTGCCCATCGCCTCCCTGCGTCATTGCAGTACAGCAAAACATGATTTGACTCAGTAGCAGGGCGCCGAAGCTGAGGCCTGCATCGCCTCCCGGTGCCGCCAACCATCATGTTGGTCTTTTGATCTTGTGTGTCTGCTTGTTGGCCTGCTGCAGGGGTGACCGTGTCGAGGTGCATAACTTGCGCGGCTTCGACCTGTCACGGGGGTCGGAGTACCTCGGGCAAAGCTTCATGAAGGACAGCTTCTTCAGGCGCGCACCTGGTCGCTGTTGGTCTGTTGTGGGGAATTTCAACATGTCACATATTGCGGCTGTTGTGCACACACCAAACAAGGCTCGTGATCATGATCGTTGAGGGGCAGGTCCTTGAGGTGTACATCTGGTCTCTGCAGACAGCCGCATGCTCACCGCCTTGAGCTTGTCGAACAGGTTGTGTTGTCAACCCCATGGTGGGTCAGGGCACGTGTGAGAAGCTGCACACAAAACTTGCAGAAGGCATGTTTGCACAAGACAGCCTCCACCATGAGCACAACTAAATTTTCAAACAAGTGATTGAATGATATGCTGTTGGTTTGCCTGTGTTCTGGCTGGCTGGCTGGCTGGCTGTGTGTGCATGCAGGGTCAACACCACCAACAGTGTGAAGGGCTGGAGCCAGTGGCCCTTCAGCAGTAGCGAGTACTACTGGAACAGCCAGGTCATCAAAGGTGAGCGCACCTTACTGCAGCAGCATCCTGCCAGCTGGGCAAGCAGCCATGTAACGGCAGCATCCGCATCCGCAGGACTGACTGCGGTTTTGGCAGGACAAAACAACGGCGCCTGGCGGTGATTCTATCAGATTATTGTCTAGCACACATAACATGACCAGCATATAGCCTGCAAATTATGAAGCATACACCACAGCAACATACTGGTGATCTGCATGATCCTACACCACGTGCAGCTGACAGCACAGCAGCATGGCATCAGCGGCTTGGCTTGCTGCTGTCCTGCAGGCTTTGAGTGGTACGACACCACCACCACGACCATCCTGTCCAACATCACGTTTGACAACTACAAGCACATCAAGTACACAGATGACCCCGAGGACTGGTGGTCCTGGCAGACTCCCTCCGCCTTCCGGATGCTCTCACACTCAGACCAGTTCAAACCAGGTGCGGATGACATGTCATATCTTGTGTTAAAACATTGAATCATCATTGCCGCCTGTTGCTGCAAAATGTGACCTGGACCCAGTTTGCAGTGCTAGCCAGGTGTGACACTAGTGTGTGAAGTTATGTTTGGAGTTCTCTTGCATTCTTGGGCGGCTAAACTGACCTCTTCCAGTTCACAATGCTGTTGCAATTGTTTCCTGTGTGTAAGATCGGTGCAGCCTGCCAAGCCTCCAATACACCTTACTGTGCTGCTGCTGCTGCTGCTTGTTGCAATTCTTCCGCAGACAAGACGATGATGGTCACCAAGGGCATCACCTGCAGCAACTGCGACATGGGCCGCTGCAGCGGCTCCACCTGCACTGGAGGGGCCTTCTTCCGCGTTGACGAGACCTATAGGGGCAGCAGCTGGTTCTTCAACTGGTGAGGGACACTATGTGTACAGGAGAGGAGAGGGGGGCTGCGGCTGCTTGTCAACTGGCGGGAGTGTGAACGAGGGGATGGCAGCCTAACAACAGCAGCAGCAACAGCAGCAGCAGCAACAGCAGCAACAGCAGCAGCAACTGCCAGCCGGCTGTTGAATTGGTGACATGGTTCTACGTCGGCTTCAAAACAGCAGCGCAGTCGCCGCAATTCGGCAGTGCTGGGGGTGCCTGGCAGGTTGCAGGCGGCGTGGTTCTTCGAACCTGGCAGGACAGACATGCTCCCAGAACCAAGATGCTTGCTCAATGTTTGAGACCCACACTCACACGTTCCGACCACGAAAACCCTTGCACAATAATATAATGCATGGTGCATTTTTCATTGGTCCCAGGCTGGACCTGGATGGCAGCGTCGTGCGTCACGTGCGGCCGGCGCTGCCCGGCCAGCCCTACCTCATCGGCTCCCAGCCCGACTGGTGGCGGCTGGACGACGCCGCCAGCTGGCGCGAGCCGCGCTTCAACAGCCCCTGGGTGTCGCCCATGCCCGCGACGAGGCCGCCGCGCGCGTTGAGATGCGGGTGGCCAACAACGGGCAGCAGTACACGGTCGGCGCGTTTGACGGGCAGGACTCACCCGCATCGGTTACGTGAGCCAGTTTGGGAAGTGAGCAAGCGCGTGGTGATGACACGTACTGAGGGCACCACAGGCATGACAGGTGAGGGCGCCCAACCGGCTGTAAACAGAGATTATTTCCAGACCTTGGATGTGCTGTACGCGTTGCACCAAGGCGAGGAGCGGGCATGCCAAGTGGGGATCTGAACCTGGCCGCATCAGCCTTGCTCACGCTGGCCACATGGGCGTGACAGGTTGCGGTGGCAGCACCATGTCTTGTCTTTTGCTCCATGGTCAAGCTTCCGCCCTGTGCAGAGCAACGACCAGCCACCTACAGCGCCGCCTGATCCTTTCATGGTCCCGGCTCGGAGATGAAGGCTGGTGCACAGCGCTGCCGATGCGTGAAACATCACCGGCTGCCCCCGATACTCAGCCAGCCTGCTGTATCCAAGCATGTCACTAGCCACTGGGCAGCCACTGCGTGTACAGCCGGCCAAACCAGTCTTGTGCCGCTGCTCTTGTACGGGCGGCGCACCGTGCGCTGTGTGACCGGCTGCGCTGATGTGCCGGCATGCGGTACATCAGTACATTACACAGACGCTTCTGTTCCTCTGCCTTTTGCTGCTGCCACCTGTGGCTGGCTGACTCACCGCCAGGCAAGGCGGCTGGTACGCGGTGTGGAACGTGACCGGCAGCGGCTTCCACGCCCCCAAGCGCCTGGAGCTCATCCTGTTCAACGTGCCGCGCAACAAGGCCGTGCTCTGGAGCTCATGCTGGCCGGCAGGTGAGCCGCCGCAGGCGCCGCTGCTGCACCGCAGCTGTGCATGCAGCAGAGCCAGCCAGCTTTCATAAAGATGGGTGCCCTTGCAACGCTGCTGGTGACACTGCTGGGTTGTCTGCTGAGCGTCTTGCTGGCCAGCAAGTGGGGTCGCTGGCGCAAGCTGCTCACTGCCACAACGGTGCTGCGCGTTGGTGATGCCGCCATGGCACGAGATGCAGGCCCCTGCTGGGTGCCCAGCCTTTCATGGCCCCGTTGTTGTTTCCATACTTCGTTCAGTCGGTGATGAGCTGGTGCTAGTGCACCACCGCGGCTGCAGGTTGGTGTTTGCTCTCATGACCTTCAGTGGGTTGATCCGCCTGCTGTTGCTGCTGCTGCTGCTGCTGCTGCTGCTGCCGCCGCCTTGCAGGCACTGCATTCATGGTCTCAAAGACGTTTGACTTTTCCGGGTGGGTGTGACAGGCAACTTGCAGAACTTCGTGTCGTGTTCTGTTCGCCCCCGCAGGCATGTGCGTGTACATGTGCGCTTGAGCATCAGTGATACCCTGCATGCGCCGGTGCTGCGCTGCTGTGCCTCTTGATCATAAAATCAACTGTGTTTACTGCCGACTCAGGCATGAAGTCTAAGAATCATGGGACTTTGGCTGCTTTATCCTTAAGAAGTGTGCCTGTGTGTTTTGCACATGTATGTCCGACTGCAGCTGCCAGGACGTCGACGCGCTGACCCCCGTCAGCAGCCGTGCTGCGCTGCTGGCCAGTGGCGGCAACAACTTCTGGGTCGATGCCAACAGCTGCCTGCACCTCAAGCTGACAGACCCCGGCCACCCTTGGCAGTACACCAACAACTTCCAGCGGGACGGCATGTACGTGGAGGAGCCGGTGAGTGGGTGTGGGGAGCACTGAGTGGCGAGCTCTTTTAGATCAGATGGCTCGTTGGGCAGTACACCAACAGCGTTACGGAGAGGGCATGTATGTGGGAGGAGCCCGTGAATGTGGGTGGGGTGCACCGAGAGCAACGCTGTCAGCACCTTACTGACATGGCATGTACTACCCAGCAGCACACCAACAGCTGTGAAGGGAGGGCATGTAGGCGTTTCTTATAGGACTGCAATTATTGTGCGGCAAGTCAAAGCGAATGCCAACAAGAGAGGAAGGGAGGGGGAGAGCTTCGCCGCTGCGGTGCATGCCCACACGGGCATTGTTGGGGTGGGCCTCCTGGCGGTGAGATGCACAGCCTGCTGCTGACACTGCTGCAGCTACTTTGCAGGAACCAGTGCAGTCCAGTTGGGTGTGCATGCAGTCAGCCCCTCTCTTCTTCTTCTTCAACCAGCGCTGCCTGCTGTGGCGTTGGCAGCATGAAAACTACTGTCTTGAGACAACTCTTCAATCAGCACTGACTGATGCTACCTCAGCTGCCCCAGCAGGCGCACATTCTGCCCAATATCGTCCCAATTCTATCAAGTGCAACACGGTGCCTTCGGCTTTGCAGGTCCGCTGGTACGACCTGCGCTACGTGATCACCACCAACATGGCCTGCGCGGACAACTTCTTCTGCCCCCTGCCGGTGAGCCTCAGGCGTCTAGTCGGCTGTCTCTGCGCCCATAGCTGAGAACATGCCGCTGTAGATTCAGCTGGACGTCATGCACTGATGTGAATGTCACTGAGAAACTGCCAACATGAATCGTGTGATGCTGCATTGAGGTCGGCTATCACCTGCCCACGTGCAACAACAGCAGCCAAACGAGTAGCGCACCAAAACATAACCACACGCACAGCTTGCTGTCGCAGCCGCCGTGGTGCTAAAGCAACCACGTGCTGTTCAGTCTGGCGATCGCTGTTGCGCATTGCAGCGCACGCACTGCTTCACGCCATCCAGTGCTACAACGCTGCTGCTGCTGCTGCAGCTGCTGCATGTACCTGATTGCGCATGCAATGTGTGTGCCTTGTGAGACGGCGTGTGCCTTGTTGTGCATGCAATGCGCGCCAACCCCGCAGGGCAACCCAGCCAGCCGGGTGCCGCCGGCGGTCGCCGCCCTCCCACCAACGTGCCTGGATGTGCAGCCACCTGATGCCACCTGTGAGCGCTTGTGCTGTGTGTGCCCACATCACAGCATAGATGCACTGGCAGGCACTTCAAGCAGCATTGACACATGGGCTGCACCCGGCTTCAGCTCTGCAGTGCATGCGATTGAAGTCGCACAGCAAAGCGCAGGACTCGACTTGCGACGCAGCATGGTTGAACGGCACCTGCCGGTGACCTGATGTGCTGCTGCTGGTGTTGCTGCTGCTGCTGGTGTTGCCTGGGCAGGTGGCAGCGTGCAGTGTGGCTGGGCGCTGGCTCCCGGCTGCAGCAACCCTGACGTAATCAGCAAGGGCTTTTGCCAGGTGAGCCACACCCGCATGCTGACGCACCCACATTCTCTGCGGCCACGCTCAGCCCCCGCTGTGACCCTCACAGCGCATGCTACGGATGGTGTATGTTGTGCAATGCATGTGCCAGCACTTGCAGAGATGCAGTGCAAACCTCGGCTGGAAGCACCTGTTTGTGCTGGTACTGCTAGTTTACATGTTGCAACACCGCACAAGAAGCAAGGTTTGCAAGCCGCTGTGATATCAAGACCTTCCATTGCCGGCGGTTTGCATCGCACTCCAGCATGCCACATGCCATTGGCGTGCGACTATGCTTTGCAGAACTTTCATTACTCTTTGAAGTTAACCACATGCGTGATGTACAGTTACAAGTGACTGTTCTTGGCTAAAAATTCATGCGCGTGCCATTCAGGCGTCGTGTGGCAACTGCCCACCCGCTCCTCCTGCGAAGCCTTCCATGGTCGTCAAGATCACGCGCATCACCAAAACCGCTGCGGGCGCCCAGTGGCGCTGCACAGCAGTCATCAGAGTGACAGTCGCAGGCAGCAGCACACCTGTCGGTGCCGCTGCAGCAGGCATACGATGGCACACATTGTTTAAGGTTACCGGCTTCCCCTACACGTCAAGAGTAACGACAGCTGCAAACGGCCAGGGCACGGCGGTGTCCAGCCGGGTGCCCACGGGCAAGGGCTGCAGGTTGGTTGTTACCAGGGTGACTAAGGCAGGGTTCAATGCCGTCACTTCGACTGTCAGCGCGTCACTGGCGGTCTAGACACAGGAATGATGTCGACGCGGCACTTCTTTATCATTTTTTTGACAAGCTGCTTGCAGCGGTGCCTTAGTTGTTTCCACCTGTTTAAAACGTGGTGGGGTTTCAACTGTGGCACGTGTTGAAGGCGAGTTATGGTATTGTGATATCATTCGGATTTGGACTACATGCATTTGTCTTGTGGGCCCATTTCAGCTTGAATTTGTACATGACAGCTGCCATGCACTTGATTGTCGTGGAAGTGCCGGTTGCAGTGTTGGAACACTCTAAATGCATGTGACTTTGACCAGTACTTAGGTCAATTCTGGTACACTCTGCTGTCGCCGTATTTGCACGCACATGCATTTTCCGCTGTTTGTCTGGGCCGTTGTTACCTACCTCCCCAGCCTTCTCCCCCTGGCGGGCAATCTGTTGTGTGAGTTACAAAGGGCAGCACGGCTGGCACAAATGTGCTGCCATGTGACCTGCTACTGCAGCAAATTAATGTACATCTGAGCTTTATACGCTGCATCCTAGTTGCAGCAGCCTGTCCAGATGCAACGTCACTTGCTGTGCCCATCAAGAAGCTGCTTTACAACAGCATGCGTTGCACAGTATGGTTTGTGTGAAGGCTGAGGATGTCATACATTGTTTACTCTGTTCGACCATGTGAGTTTCTGTGCTGAACATAACTTTAGTGTTCCACGCATTGCAGTGGTGGACGCCATCTTGTAATGTAATGGGATGTGACGCATATCAGGTTGTTCGCGATCGCTTCTGGCGGCTATTTGCTGATATTGGAGGGTGGCAGAGCCCAGTTGCTGCTGTGAACCCTCTTGGCAGGTGTCTGGCTGACTTGATGCAGCAGAGGCAGAGTAGTGTTGCTGCTGTCACCTACTATTGTCTCCTGGTTAGAAAATGATCCGGCTATGGCGCATGCTGTGCTCCCAAGTGACACAAGTGCCTCGGAGAAAGAATCTTCAGAACTTGTTGAGGCCTCGGATTAGTTGGTTGGATTATCACTCCTTGGCTGTTGTGGGACCCCATGAGCCTTGTTTGGCTCTTTAGTGGGTGGGCCTGTTGCCCTACTTTGGTGTTTGGTATTTGGTATTGGGTAATGCCTTTGCACAGCCTACTGCACAATGGCTGCTGCTGTGCTTACTATGCCTGCTGGCCCTTGTTACATTGTTACATTAATGAGGCTAGCCGGCGGTGCGGGCTTGTGTATGTCGACAGGGCTGCCCTATGTGAGGGGCTGTGCGCTACATGCACCCCAATGATGCGTTGCTTTGAGTGCTGAGTCCTTCCACATATGCGCAGCCTAAGGCTGTGATGCTTATGAGCACCGAACTCGCAGCCTGCGGCTGCTATCCTTGCATGAAGGCGCCTGGTAACTCCGCCGCTGCTTTGCTTTGTTTTACCAAATACCAAATACCAAAGTAGGGCCACAGGCCCACCCACTAAGGAGCCAAACAAGGCTCATGGGGTCCCACAACAGCCAAGGAGTAATAATCCAACCAACTAATCCGAGGCCTCAACCAGGTTCTGAAGATTCTGTCTCTGATGCACTTGTGTCACTTGGGAGCACAGCATGCGCCATAGCCGGATCATTCCTAACCAGGAGACAATAGTAGATGAAAGCAGCAACACTACCCTGCCTCTGCTGCATAAAGTCAGCCAGACACCGTCCAAGAGGGCTCACAGCAGCAACTGGGCTCTGCCACCCTCCAAAATAAGCAAATAGCCGCCAGAAGCGATCGCGAACAACCTGATATGCGTCACATTCAAACACAAAGTGAGACTCATCCTCAACTTGGCCAGCACCGCACCAAGAGCACAGTCGCTGTTGCCTGGGTAGCAGAGAGTTATCAGCCCTCTCCCACCGACCAGTAGCCACACGCAAGTCATGCGCACCCAGACGAAAACGTATCAGAGATGACAGGTGCATCTTGTTTAAGCCAGCTGTGTTGTGCACATAATCTGGACACCAACTCATTGGTTTCGTCAAATCAAGCTCATCAAAAGGGGAGCATGCAAACCAGTTCTCATACGTAGAGTGCATGACAGTATCAGACCCAGCCACTTTGGGGTTGGCTGGCAAGTCCTGCCACTGCTGGTACAACCATGCTTGGAAAGCACCGTGTACATTGCTCAAATTAGAGGCATCAAGGCAATGCAAGCCAACCATTGAGTCGGGAATGTCTGCTAACGTTCCCAAATGGGTATGTAGCGTACGCACAAAAGCCCGAAACTGCCAAAACCACAGCGACTTCTGCCTGCCCTGCTCACACTGCTGGGGTAGGCCCTCAAACTCAAATCCCTGTTCTCCTGCACAGCAAGAAACAACCAGTCATTGGGGGGCCGTGCAACCACTCGGTGCCACAGGTCCCAGCAAGCTGTGAACCATCCACTGACTAATGGTCGGTTTTGCTTCCAAGCGCCCGTGGCTGGGCTAAAAAAGCAACTGGAATTGACGGATTTGTGCGGGTGGTTTCGATCGCCCAAACAATGAAGAAGAAACTGGGTACAACTACAAGAAACCCTCATGAGCGGAACAACGGCTCGCTGGGCTAGTGCCTGAGGCAGGTTCAGTCCTGTACTACTGTACTGTGTTGTATTGTATTGCTTCCCTGCTGAGTTACGGTGCTGCTTTTACATATGCAGGGCAGCAGCATGTCATGTGTGAACAGTGCCTGGCTCAGAAAGGAACAAAGAAGAGGTTCAAGGAACAAAGAAGATGTTTTATGGCTTACAGATGCCAATGCAGCTTCTGCTTTGCATAAGAGGGCCGGGTGACTCTCAGGGTCTGCTTTTCCTTGGCTTGTTTTATTGGCTACGTAGAGTGCTGCTGCTTTGTTCATGCTGTGTGCACGCGTCTACGCTGCACTGGTTCCCTGGCTCAGCCAGCAACATTTTCTGGGTACATGCTGCCAGCAGTGTGAATAGTTGTTACTCTGAAGTTTCCATGCCTTCATCCGAACACTTTGACTGATGAAGTTGAGCTGGCACCATCACCAAGGTTCTTGGGTGCCACCAGTGGTTGCAAGGAAGACATCAGCGGCTTTGCACCCGATGCGCTGCTGGCCAGGTTGAGGATGAGTTCCACGTGGTATTTGAGTGTGATGCTTACGAGGTAGTCCGGGAGCGTTTTTGGTGTCTGTTTGTTGAGTTCGGTGGTTGGCAAAACCTAGATGCCTTAGCAAACCCGCGCGGGCAATGTCTGGCAGACTTTATGCGGCAAAGACAGAGTAGGGTTGCTGCTTTCATCCACAGTTGCTTACTGGTACGTAGCGATCCAGAGTTGGCACATTTGTTGCTTCCCAGTGATGGCATTACTAGTAGTGCTTCTGAAGTTACTGGTTCTCTGAGTTCTGAGCTCTCTGAGCTTGTTGCGGTTGCGGTTTCTTTCGGTTGATGGTCTTCTTTTGAGTTGTGTGGACCCCATGAGCCTTGTTTGGCTCCTTTGCGGGTGGGCCAGTGGCCTACTTAATCGGTAATTCGGTTCGGCAAGGTGTTCAACTGTTGTTCAACGCCTGCTGTTGATACGACTCTGACACGCCGGAGCTTGGAATATTTCTCTGCCATGATTTCTGCGTCGTTCGCCTTAGAGCGTGTTGCGCAGATCTGCAGGACTTTGTGCATTGCATCGTTGCTCAGGAGTCACAGCACCCGCAGCTGCTGCTGGAGACAGTAACTGCTGCAGTTGGCTGCAGAACAGTTGGCTCTTGACGATATGTACAGCTGCTGTTGCGGCACTCTGTGATATCGCTTTGTGGTAGCGCCACCTCCTGGGGAACTCATTGGCAAGCGTTCCATGCCCGGGGTTCCTATGCAGACACTGCAGAGTGTTCTGCCTCCGCAAGATCACATCGTTCATGAACGATGCGATGATATCTTTCAGTGCAATTCACATCGGGCCGCATGCTGATGGACGGGGCCCAGTTCACATGTGCCGTTCCCACTGCAGGGGTGCTGTGCCTGTCACTGCCGAATTAGCGTTGTCCGGTTCGAGCTGCCTGCGCCGATGGCACATCACGAAAAACTCAACCAAGGCACACTAGCCTACAGTCGCACGGTAGAGCCAGTTACCACGTCACTACTGCCCGCAGCAGCAGCACCTTGCAACAGAGCAGAACACAAAGTATCACCGTGTGCAACCACAACTAAAAACGCTCCAGCGCTTTGCCAAATCCAAGGCTGGAGTGTACCGCTGCCTGCAAGTCAAGGCAGCAGCCTGCAGCAGACATGTAGTGCGCAACAGCAGCAGCAGAGCAGCTGCCCAGCCATGCAGCAGGGCGAAAAACCACCAAGCCAAAGCAACACCAAACATTACTGACCCTTCAGCCTGCTGGAACCTGAGCAGCAGCTTACGGCAGCAGCAGGTGCTTTCATCGCAATGGCAGCAGACAGGGTGTTGTGCAGTAAGCCCTGCAGCCTACAGAACGCAGACAAAACCTACACAGATGGCACCTTCTATGTGTTTTCAACTCTGGCTAGGTTTATGGCTCGGGATGGCTCGGGGCAGAAGCTGGAGATTGGAATCCTGGACATTAAAGGTGAGCGTCGGCAGCAGTGCAGGTGCAACTGCTACGCAGCAATGCTGGCGCTATTGGCAGCAATGCGACTAGCGCAGGAACTCAGTGGGCCCCAGGTCACACCAGCAGCGGGAAGACGCTATCACTTTCTACTGCCAGGCAGGTGGATTTGGGGACGAGCTGCAGCCGGGCCATGCCAGCAGCAATGAGCTGATGTGCTTGTACAGAGCACCCGGTGCCCCAGCTGCACCCTGCAACGCTATGCTGGAGACCCGGGTTAGAATCCCGGTCCAACCGCCCGTGGCTGGGCTAAAAAAGCAACTGGAATTGACGGATTTGTGCGGGTGGTTGTGATCGCCCAAACAATGAAGAAGAAACTGGTACAACTACAAGAAATCCTCATGAGCGGAACAACGGCTCGCTGGCTAGTGCCTGAGGCAGTTCAGTCCTGTACTACTGTACTGTGTTGTATTGTGATTGTGCATCAGGCTGCCTCCTACGCACCTCCTAGACAATGCACTTCTTCAACCTCGCTTCAATCAGTTTGCCAGCCGGCTGCCGTCAGCGCTGCCGCCATGTGCCGCCCCCCGCTCCTGCAGGCCAGAAGCGCTCCAAGAGCAACCCGCTGCTGATGCTGGAGACCGCCAGCAACGGCAAGCCCGTGCTCAAGTTCAACACCCAGGACGACCGCGAAGCTGCCGTGGCAGCCATCACACAAGCCACAGAGGCCCTGCAGCAGGCCGCGCTGTCAGCTGTGTCAGGCGCGGCAGCGTCGGAGGCGCCGGCAGAAGCTGTGCCGGCAGCAGGCGCAGCAGGCGCCAGAGGTGCCTCAGGGCAGCAGCAGCAGGTGGCGCTGGGGGGTGTGAAGCTGACTCCTGAGCAGCGGCAGGGCCTGCTAGCCACCAACACGTGAGCGCGACGGGCGCTGCGGATGGCGGCGATGTGCGTGGGGTTGTGTGGTGGGGGTGCGCCGTGCCGCGTGGCGCAGCAGCTGCTGCTGATGGCGACGCCGCAAGGTTGCAGCTGGAGATCGCATGCAAGCTGTACGCAGTCACTGCTGCGTGCGTTTGTTCTGGCCAGGCCCATGACCACCCTGCCGCAGCGCAGCAGTGGTGCAGCACTGGTGCCCGCGGCTCAACACCCATCTGCAGCGGCAATCATCGCTGCGCCTGTTTGCTGCCGTGAAGCCTGCTGCCGTGTCCTGGGCGCGCGTCATGACAGGGCACCAGGCACCGGTGCCTGGCCAGCGACCTCGTCCGCACTGCCCGCACGCCGGCCTGCCTCCACACCGCTGTCGCCTGTCCTGTCGTGCCGGTGCTGTGGCAGGGCCGTCGCAGCGCAGCACAGGGCGCTGGTGCTCGAGGCACGGGCGCTCACCGACGACGAATTCTGGGCGAGCGCGGCGGTGCAGCGCGCCGTGGGCGTGTCGGGCGCCCCAACGTCCACGCCGCGCGCATCCAAGCGGGGCCTGGCCAACAGGCTGGTCGACTTGGCTCGCCAGGTGCGCCTGCATTCGGCCCGGCTGTGCTGCGGGAGGCGTGCGGGTCTGGAGGGTCCTGCTTGTTTGTTTGCTGTGGGGTGTGCCGCACAGGGGGCATACCTCTGGGGTGCGCGTCAGCTGCCAGGTGGGGTTGTTTGAGCTGTGCCGTGGTTTGATTGCCGCGTGGTTTAGGGGTGTTGCAGCTGACCTGTTGTGGCGCACGGCGTCCACCACGCGGGTGAGTGGGGGAAGGCTGAGCTGTGCGTGCACCGCAACCTTGGCAGTTGCCTGGGCTTGCTTGCATGATCTTGGCTTGCATTGCTGCCAGGGACGTGGCTGCATGTGCTGTTGACTGCGCCACGCATGCCGCGAGCTCGCAGCCTCATGTTGAGTGCAGCGGGGCCGAGGCATCCGCCACGTCTAGCGCCAGTCCTCTGCTGCTGCTGCTGCTGCTGCTGCTGCTGCTGCTGCTGCAGAACAAGACGACAGCTGATGGCCGCGTCGCGCGGCTGACCATGACCAGTGAAGACGAGCGCCAGCTGCTGGCAGAGAACCCTGCCCTGCGCCAGGTGTATGAGGCACAGGTGAGCTGCTGCTTTGATGTGTTACATTGTTATATTTTGTTACGGCTGCAGGACTGACTTGAGGTGCAGCCACAGCAGGTGATGGCAAACAGTGCCTGCTGGCTCACTTCAAGTGCCAACCCGGCTGGTGTGTGACACGCTATTGTCACTGCCCCAGCTTGACGCTATTGCATGCAGGCCCACAACCAGGTGCTTGTCAGCAGTTCTGGGGAAAAGGAATGTACAAGAGAAACCAGTAGTGCCAGCATGCTTAAATGCATGCCGAGTGTGCCGGACTTGCTGCGCAACAGTTCACATGACAGCAGATGTCCTTGCCGTCAACGCTAGCTGGCGCCAGGAACGGTGCCCCAAGTCCTCCCTTGCTGCAAATCACTGCAGGAGCCAGAACTTACACCAACCTGCGCACTCTTTGTTGTGTTGTGCTGGTAAAGCTAACCGTCACCTGCTGCGTCAACATTGCAGGTGGGCAACCAGATGTCGCGGGAGGAGTTCTGGGAGCGCTACTTCAAGTACTACATGGCCAGGCGAGCCAAGCGCGAGAAGGCCGCCAGCAAGTTCAAGCAGCTGCAGCAGAACATCTCCGCCGGCAGCGCGGCAGCAGTCGCGGGCATGGGCGGGCAGCAGCAGCAGGCAGCCGCCGAGGAGGACGGCAACAGAGAGCTGGAAGGTGTGCGCGGCTGTGCGGTGCGGCCGGCCGCTTGTGTCGCTGTGCTAGCCCTTGGCCTCTTCTGTGGGCTTTTGCAGTGTTGCAACGTGCAACGTTGCACAGCATGGGGAAAGGCAGCAATGCGCACAAGCATGCAACAGGGCAATGCAAGGCCACCACCAAACGACAAGCACGTCCAGCAGCAGGGTGATCAGAGCACCTGAAGTCCCGACATGATGCATCCTGACCCCTGCTGCCTCCCAGGCCTCTTTTCTGTGCTGGAGGGCGCCGCGCTGGACCCGCTGCGACTGCTGCTTGCAGGCAGCCGTGCATGACATGGTCCTGTGTGTGTGGCCACCCCCATCCCCCCTTGCTGCTGCCCCCCAGGCCTCTTTTCTGTGCTGGAGGGCGCCGCGCTGGACGCCGAGACGCGGCGCGCCATCAGGCGCCGCCTCAACCCGCTCGTGGACCTGGCGGCAGCAGCAGAGGACAGCCTCACGCCCAACGGGTACGGCCTGGCACACAACGCGGCGCGCGGCGACGCGGTGAGGGGCCGCTGCGCAGGAGCGCCCTTGCGGCGGGGGTTCGATTCCTGCTGTGTGCACAGGACGCGGAAAAGTTCAACCTGCTCACACGACACGACTTGCAGAGCTGCCGAGTCAGAGCAGAGTGCGTCTGCCCGCAGCCGAGCTCGTTCGCTGGCAAGCGCTTGAAGAACCACCTACGCGTGCAGTGTGATTGTGCTGCTTGTCGCCCTTGCAGGAGAGTGTGCAGGGCTACACCTCGCTGAGTCAGCAGCTTGCGCAAGACTACAACGTGCACTCAGCAGCAGTCATCGGCCGCCCGCCGCTCTCCGCAGCAGCGCCAGCGCAGCCCAGTGTCAGCAAGGCAGGCAGCAGCGCAGCAGCAGCAGCAGCTGGCGGCAAGCCGCCCATAAGCAGACCAGCCTCGGCCGGGGGTGGCGGCGCTGGTCGTGAGGCAGATTCAGAAATGACGGAGGAAGACATACAGCACTGCAGGCAGCAAGCAGGTGGGCCGCCCAACCACTGCACTCGCCCATTCCAACGACCGGATGCATGCAGTCTGAGGACTCTGAACTGTGTCTGTGTCCGCGGGCCAAGCCAGGACAGCTCTTCTGCATCCTCTGTGAAGTGCAATGTTGATTTTAACTGTGGCCTTGTGCTGCTGCTGCTGCTGCTACGGTTGTCACATGCTGCTGCTGCTGCTGCTGCTGCTGCTGCTGCCTCTGCGTAGGCATAGCAATGGAGGACTTGCAGGCCCCTCTGCAGCAGCAGTTTGAGGAGCTACGAGTGAAAGACCCCCGGCTGTACTTCACAGCGATGCAGCAGCAGCAGGAGCAGTCACCAGTGAAGCAGCCGCCAACGCAGCAGCAGCAGCAGCAGCAACAGGATGTTGTGCAGCAGCTGCGCAGTGTTGACCCATTGAGCTTGATGGACCCGCCGATGGCCTCAACAGCAGCAAAGCAGGTGCGACTAGGTAACCGTTGCTGTGACGCATGATGGCTTGCTTGAGCTGTTTTGAACTTTGCATGTGCTGCCAGGCAGGGCTGCTGCTGCGTGATGCATGCAGCTGCGGTGATCAGGGCATTGTCTGCCTGCTGCTGCTTCTTCTGGCGGCTGCATGTGCCTGCTGGTGGCGGCCTGGTGGGTGCAAGGACGCTCGCGGCAAACACACCTTTAGATTACATTGGCATGTGTTTGTCCTGCTGCTGCTGCTGCTGCTGCTGCTGCTGCTTCAGGCTCTGCACGAGCTTGCCGGTGGTGACCTGGCGGGGTCCACTGGGGGCAGGGGCGGCCCCAGCAGCCTGCAGCAGGAAGCGCTGGACTTTGTGCAGCAGCAGAGCATGGTGGTGGGTCGCAGCATCCGCAGCACCACAGCAGTCAGCAGCTGCACAGCATCCTATACTGCAGCTTGGTTGTGCAGCAGCAGACTTTGTTTGTTCGTACCAGGCTGTTCTGCCTGCCCTTGTCTTGGCAGTACGTTGCTGCACGGTAAATACAAACGCTGCGTGCCTTACTGCACCAGGCTGCATTACCATCTATAGTTAGCCATGGCCGCAACACAGCAGTACATGGGCTCTGCTTGGCTTGCAACACAAAACCTGCAGAACAAAGCACTTGTTGGGGTTTCTGCAGCAGCAGAGCATGCTGGTGAGCTGCACATTATCATCATCACCAGCATACGCATGCTGCGGTGGTGGTCAAGTGCAAAACTGCTTGTGTGTATGTGTCGCCTGGAGTCAACATAACATTTTGCTGCAGCACAGCCTTCAGCTGAATATCCCAACACCCATCTGGCACCTGCAACAACAGCGACAAGCCCATTGTCGAACCCTCCAAGCTTGCATTGCTGTTGTTACGTTGTGAATATCAAGCAGTCACTGCTGCTGCTGCTGCTGCTGCTGCTGCTGCTGCTGGGTGGTGGTGCCGCAGATCGACGAGCTGCTGCGCCACTTCTGGGCGCTGATCCCCGTCAACACAGAGGAGAAGAAGGCCAAGTTTATACGCATACAGGTGCGCTGGCAGCTGCTGCGTGCACCTTGCCCTGATTTGGTGCATGCCAGTCCAGCCGCCAGGCCCTGCTGCCAGATCTGCATCAGGAGAGTTGCACCACGAAACAAAACAGATGTCGTGCTACGTGTCGTGCCTGCTGGAGAGTTGCACCACAAGCCCAGCAAGAAGGAGGAGAAGGAGGAGAAGCAGCGCTCTGCGGTTCACTAAAAGCCGTGGTGGCGGGGGCCCCAGTTCAGCATGTGAGTGCCGTATTTGCTGCATCGTGGTATGTTATCCCTGCCTTCTTTTTTCAACCCCTGGTCAAACCAGCAAGGCCGTCCTGCGATCCGTGCCTGGTGCAGCGCTCCATGGACGCGTGCTACGAGGTGCTGAACAAGCGCGTCGACGCCTGCGAGCCGGGGCGCAAGGCGGCGCTCACGCGCCTGGTCAAGCCGCTGTGGGAGCAGCTGGACCTCAACATAGCGGCCGCCAAGAACGTGGAGCGCGGCCTGCAGGAGAAGCAGCGGCAGGCGCAGCAGCGACGGCAGCAGGCGGCGGCGGCGCAGCAGCGAGCATGATTGGTTGGCATCGTAGCGGCATGTGTCATCATCATCATCATCATATTACCCATTCAAGCCATAGCATCAGCGCCATCGGCCCCGCGCCCCACCGGGGCGGAAAGAGGAGGGAGCACTGTAGCGGCATGTGTATGTGATCTCGCAAACAGTCAGCAGCTGCAGGGCCGCCGTGCTTGTAGCAGCCGCGGCAGGCAGAGCAGCGGCGGAAGACAGGCAGGCAGCCGCCTGCAGCAGAATCATCAGCCGTCATTTGAAACGCTGGCGGGCAGATCCTGTGCACTGCGCCCCCTGTTGCAGCAGCGCTGCGGGGCAGCTGCCAAAATGCTGGGATGTATTATGCTGCCAGCGGTCAGAGCAACGGAAAATAACTCGCTCAGGGCGGTGTCTGGATGGCTTGTTGCATTTCATCATGCGGTGCCGCCATGGGTGCGGTTGGTCACCCAGGCTGTCAGCCCAATTCTGCTGGATGGTTTGAACGTGGTTTCAGCATCAAGCACGGTGCTGTTTCTCAGGCAGAACAAGCGTGCTTTGAAGGTGTGATTACCCTGTTTGTGTGCGTGTGTGTGTACTGGAATGCTTCTTCTTCTTGACATCCACAGAGTCAAGCAGAGGAAGATCATCATGATGATGCCAGCATGGCTGCAAGCCAGCAGTGCTGCAAGCCGTCCACACACCGTGTCACAGCCTCACGCACCGGCCCAACTTGCCAAAAGCAGCAGCCGGGGCAGCCTCACCAGCGGCTGGCAGCTGAGCACAGAGACTTGCCACTGCGAGGTTTGCACCGCACAACTAAAACTTGCGCCAAACACATCAAATTGCCAACATGACAACGCCACCATCATGTGACTCACAGCCGCAGGTACTCCACGGGAATGCAGATGGACTCATCACCACCAGAGGCACCCGGCCATGACTCATCCCCACACCCTAAAACTGCTTCAGCAGCTCCCACCACCGCTGCTGCCCTGTGCTTGTGCATGCTACCGCCACGGCCCCTCTGCTGCTTGTTGCTGCGCTCAGAGTGGCGCTGCTCCATGCGCACGTTTAGGGCTTTCAGCAGCCGGTCAGCCTCTGCGCCCAGTGCTGCGGCTGCAGCTGCTGTTGCAGGGTCCATGAGCTCCTTGCCGCTACGGCTGCAGGCATCAAGCGCTGGCATTTGTGAGCCTGCCCCGGCTGCTTTTGGTGAGGCTGCCCCCGCTGCTCCAGCAGCTGTACCGACTGCGCAGTCACGGCATGCCTGCACAGTATGGCGGCTGCAACTAGGAGTGCTGCTGCTGCTGCTGTTGCTGCTTCTGTGCATGTCTAGGGTGCCCAGGTGCTTGCCCCTGAGCCGGCCACCCCATATGAAAACATATGGAGCTGTCAACGTCATGCGCTCTGACACAATCTTGCTGCTGCTGCTGCTGCTGCTGCTGCTGCTGCATGTTGCAGCGCCCTGGGGTGCGTGCCTGTCTGCAGGTGTGTCAACAGCAGCTGCTGACTTGCAATCACCATGGGTGGTGTGAGCTGGCAGCTGCTGCAGGTCAATGTTGTCATGCTGCTGCCAATGTGGTGCTGGCAGCTGCTGCTCCAATGCATTGGGCCGTTCGTCACCACCCTGATGTCGCCCAGGGGGGTGGCAGTGACGCACCGGTGACTGCTGCCTTCCAGGGGACTGGCTCCTGGCAGGACTTCCTGTTCTGCAGTGCTGCTGCTGCTCCTGCTGCAGGTGTTGCAGGTGTTGCTGCGCCCTGCTTGGTGAGTCAGCTGTCCTCCGTGCTTTGGGGGACTTTGCACGCACGACCTGCACATGGGCAGTTGCAGGGCTCCTGGTGGTGCCATGCAGTGTGACAGCCATGCCACCAATGCTTACAACGCGGCCAGCCTGCTGTTGTTCCCTATGCGGCTCAAGGCCTGGCAGGCAGTCACTGCGCTTGGCCGTGCTCCCCCAAGAAGGCTAGTTAAGGCGGCGTGTTGCATGTACAGAGGTGCAATGCCAGCAGCAGGAGCAGCTTGGCACTGCACTGCACTGCGGCTGTGCTGTGATCCTGCTTTAGGGCCTTCTGCAGTGGTGACACGTCCCTGCAATGATTGCCGCGACCACTGACTGCACTCAACCCAGCACTAGCCACACAACAAACACAACATACTCAAACTACCAGTAGTGCTTTTGAAGCACCATTAATATTCATATAAACCGTTTACATTTATTTGCTTGGTGCCCACCTTGGGGTTGCTCAGGCGCTCCAGCCACTGCATGTGCGCCACTCCTGTCAGACCAGGTGGCTCATATGTCACTGCAGCAGCCCCAGCAGCAGCTCCTGTAGTTGACGCGGGTACTACACCAGACTACGACTTGCGAACATGCAGAAGCACGACGGGCAGCTGCAAATGTGCTGCTGTGCCAGCTGCGCTGCTGGTTGCTGCTGACCTATAACATGAACAGCAAGAGAGACAGCTTACCTAGCCCGCCTGCAGGAGTGTACAGCATGGGCTGCGGCTGCTTGATGACGTGATTCGCTGCATCTGCCACCCTTCCAGCTGCAGAGTAGCTGTCAGGACGCGACAGAGACAGGCTGCTGAAGCCACGTATAGCTGAGGAGGCCTCAGCACTCTTCATGATGCCTTCGTCCAGCTTATGACTTCTGGTTATATTCTGCAGGCTTTAAGCTTGTGTGGGACAGCCTCTCACAGAAAAGCAGCTCTTATACTACATTCGCGCCTAGCGCGGCTTGTGTCGGGTTCGCGTACTACGCTGTAGCTTACATTTCCGCAAACGTCGTATAGTTCAATAATTTTTAAAGTACCGTGCAATACACACTGTGCATCGCATGAGACCAAGCAGCCTGCCACACCAGATCATTACGTCAGCTCTGCTGCCTTCAGCATGTGTGGTGCTTGTTCGCTGCACATGCATGAGAGCGATGACAGACGCATCACAAGGTTGAGAAACCACTTCGAGTTGCAAGCATGTCCACCCCAGGCTGCAGCAGCTGGCTTCGACAGCAGCACCGCAGGTTCCCACGCAGCAGCACGCCCTACACCCCGCTCTGCTGCATCAAGTTCCTCAGATGCGGCGGCACATACTCCAGCCCTATGGCCTTGAAGATATCTGTCTCGCAGCTACACTTGACGGCGGGACCCACCACCGTCTCCCGGATGGTCGTACTGCGGCCACTCAACCCCATGCGGCTGTACCCCACCTTGGCCGTTGTCATGGTGTCTGTTTGCTGCTGCTGCTGCTGCTGTTGCTGCTCATCATCCGTACCTTCATCGCTAGCACTGCTCACTCTTGGTGCTGCTGTAGCACCAGCACCAGCTGCAGCACCCTTACGTGTGCTGCCAGCAGTGCCCCTGCCCGCGTGCTTGCCCACGTTGGCTTTGTATATGACCACGAGCTCTTGGTCTCCCAGCCGAAAGGCGTTGCCTGCTGGGTTGAGGGCTGAGGCCAGGGCAGACACATGCTCGTTGGGTCGGTTGCACCAATGCCTGCCCACCAGCACGTGCAGCAGCAGCACACACGCAATCGCTGCGAAGGTGCAAGGAAAGCTGTGATTGAGGAATGTGCAGCGGCAGCCATCCTTGAAAGTATTATGTTGACAGCATGTTGCCTTTCTAGGAGTGTGCAGGCGGAAACGCCGAGTACACACGCACACATGTACTAATATCCCACTGGTTTGGGGCCTAAACCAGTGGGGCAGGCACCTGAAAGCGTTGTTGCAAAGCATGGCACCGCCGTGGTGGCACCCACCACTCTGCACTTGCTGCAGGAACTGATCACATGTCAAAGGTGGACAGCTGCTTGTGTTGCATGCATGCAGAGGAGACCGTTCACAGCCTTTTGTGAACCAGAGGCAAGCACCTACAAAGGCAGCAGGCGCGTTGTATGCTGTGTGTGCGCGTGCACACGGCATGCTGCATACCTTACAAATGCGCTGCACTTGTGCTAGCATGTTTGCTGTGTACCTTGATGAGTGGAGCATGCAATGCAGTGTCCTGACTGTACCTGAGCGCCCTGCACATGTCCTGTCCGGAGCAGAAGTAGTTGACAGCCATCGCCAGCATGCTGCGCGGGTACAGCTTGATGTCTATGCGCCTGCAGCAGCAGCAGCAGCAGCAGCAGCAGCAGCAGCAGCAGCACAACCACCACAAACATGCACGTCAGCAGTGACCTATGCGATGAAGCAGCAGATACAGCAGGACCAAGGCCGTGTGCATTGTTGCTTCAGCAGGTCCTTTCAGCGCAGGCGCAGGATGGCGAAAACGTTGCGCAAACGAACAGCGAGCAGCAGGGCTCGCTCTCGCGTATTCGTGGCGCCTGCGTTGGCGTGGTTGGTGGGTGTGCGTCACCCAGGTGCATGTGCACTAGCGCAGTGACTGGGTACCCATGAATCATCGTTGTCTTTTCCGGGTGAGCTGGTTGCCGCCAATGCGCGTTCTCTCACCTGTGGCAGGGGCTGCTGGGCCCCTTCCACACCCCCATCCACGACACCCGCTCCTGTGGCCCCCGCACCGCCTTGTGCTTGTCCAGCGGCAGCATGTCCTGCACGCAGCACAGCACGCACATTGTCCAGCGATTCTAAACCAGCATCCTTCACATGGAAAGCAGAGGCTACATGGCAAGCAGAGGCAACAGCGCTTTGGTTGCCAAGTGGCTGTGTGGGTGTCCAGCCGCAGTATGTCCTGCAAGCAGCACAATACACAGTGCCTTTCTCAATGGACGGGCAACTGCCAAAGCAGCCGCTGGGCGCCTTTATGCCGCTTGTCAAGCGGCAGCACAGCCTGCCAGCAGCACAGCATCCAGCACGCACGGCATGGTTGTCATGCCGTGTGCGTTGAAACAGGCGCCATGGCAATGCGTTGAACACTTGGTGAACACTGGGTGTCAACTAGGCCGGGCACGGCTCAAGACCATGCCGCCGCATGTACGACAGGCACCAGCCTTGCCTGCAAGCACCACAGCATTCAGCACCGCCCGGTCACAACAGGCTCCCCCCCCCGCTCTTCCCCCCTTAGCTGATGGTAGCTGTAGCAGCCTTGCAGACAGGCAGCCCCATGCTATCATCATCACGGCAGCGGCGGCACAATTATGAGAAAGAGTAGTAGAGAGAGAGAGTAGTAGAATTATGCGCCCAACAAACAGCGCAACCCCATCACGAAGCCACCTGCATGTAACAGCCAGGCAGCATCACACCCCGCCTTAGCAGCGACAACCTGCAACTCAGTGCCTTCACCGGCTGTTCTGGGTCGAGTGAGCAGCAGTGGCATGCAGTTGCTTGGCAACCACTCGGCCCATGGGTGGCACCTGTGTGATGCAGCCCCGTGCAGCCAGCCTCTCCAGCAGCCCCGCCAGCAGGGGCCCCATGCCCACCCAGCTGCAGGCGGGCCCTGGCGCGATGATCAGGTCGGCATCGCCGCAGTCCCGCCGGCCGCGCAGGTAGCTGCCCATGCAGCGTGCGTGCAGCAGGTGCAGCACCTCGCCACGGGGCTTGCCGCTCAGGTGCTGCGCGCAGGCGGCAGCAGGCGACACGCGGTGTTGGCAGCAGAGGGTTGGCGGCATGCATGCAGGTGAGGCCGCGACGAAGCAAGCGAGGCGCTGCCAGCTGTCCATTTTTAAGCACTGCCAGCAAGAACTGGTGCCTTCACGCTTCCTTGTGTGCAAGACACCCAAAGGAGTGTGCACCCTGACACATGCAGCCAACAGACACAACCAGTGGGTTTGATGTGTGCCCACCTGCAGTGTGTCTGCCACCGCTTCGTGCACCATCCGCTCCACCTCGGCCACCTCAGCCCTGGGCATGCGCTGCATGAAGTCGTCGTAGTAGCGCAGACCAACCTGCAGCAGCAGCAGCAGCAGCAGCAGCAGCAAGACGATAACGGTCACGGCTGAACATGTCTACCTAAATACGCGAGCCAGAAGCAACTGGCTTACTGCATGCGCTGCATGCTGTCGCGTAGCAGCGCACACAGACATGCAGCGGCAGCGGCAGCAGCAGGGCCAGCCACGACAGCTGTCACCAGCTTGCCGTGTGCGCTACATCTCCTGACATTGTGTGCCAGGCCACCCTGCACGAGCATGCGCATGCCTGCTGCTGCATGGCGCGGGTGCATGCACGCACCCGCTGCATTGCGCTGAGGTGGGTGACATTCAATCGCACGTCTTCCAGGGTGCGCCAGCCTGCCTGGTACCACCGCTCCGCGCTGCTCTCAGCCACACCCCAGACCCTGCAAGAGGTGGACAAAAACAAGGCACACACTGGTGGTGATGAGCGGGCTGCAAACCTGCAGACCGACGGGCAAACAGGTGCCGCCACCCCTGTGCGCTCAGTCACCAGGCCAGGTGCCTAAAAACCCTACAAGCTCATTCTAGAACAGCCAGCATCACACATGTCTTGGCAAGTTTGAATCCCGTGGTGCACCAGCAGGCTCAGCTAGCGGTTTACGGCTGTCCCATGCCGACATGTGGTGCGACAAGAAGTAACACATTTCAAACGCGGCTGTCGCACCCCTGGAACAGCGCCATGACCCTGTTGTACTCGCTGGCCTCCAGCACGTCGTTGCGCTGCAGGCCGCCTGGCTCATAACAAAACCCGGCAAAAACCCGGCAGGCAAATGGGTATTTGAGCACAGGGATATGACGCGATGATGGCCGCAGCAGCATGGCAGCACACTTAGTGCCAGCACGCAGGCCGGCAAGCAGCAGCAGGCCGCACAGCTGACCCCCAGACAAGCCATCACATCATACATGCAGCTGCTGTCGGTGCACCTCACATGGTTGGAATGCATGCACAGGTGCATTGCTGACCAGGCGTCCAGGCACGAGCTAGCACCGAGCAGAGGGAGCCGCACCTGTGTTGAGTATCTCGTGCAGGCTGGCTGTTGTCTTCGGCCCCAATGCCAGCGCCTGGATGTCCTGCAGGAAGCAGCAGCAGCAGAAGCAGCGGAAGAGAGAAAGCAGCAGCAACGGCATACAAATTCAGTCAGCAGATAGCAGGTGACCAGCTGGTCATGTGCTGCAAAGGCTAGCTGAGGTGCTTTGCGCACAAGCACACGCAGCATGGTCTGAGCAGCGGCCAGCTTGCACAGCTGCACTGCAGCCGACTCTGGCTGAGTGCCAACGGGCACAGCCAGCAGTGACACAGCCATCGCCTGCATGTGTCGACATGCCCACGGCTGTCGGCCATGCGCACCTGCAGGGACCGCAGCGGCGTGGGCAGCAGCTGCAGTGCCCGTATGGCCCTGTTGGCGGCCCGCATGCGGAACTCATCCCGTCTGCAGGCAGCAGCGCGCAGCAGCAAGCACGCAGCCACGCCTTGATGTGGAGGACGCAGCAGCAGCAGGCGACAGGCACACAGGAGCAGCCCACCACACGCGCACCACGACCCGCTGCGTGGTGTTGTGTGATATGTCCCCTACGCCTGTGCACACAGCAGGGATTGAACCCCCGCCGCCCAAACACATGCGCCACGACCCGCTGCGTGGTGGTACAGCGACGGCCAGAGCAACGCACGCGGGTTGAATCGTATGTGTGCTGGACAGCGCAAACATGGTCATGGCAACTCAGGAGTAGCAGCAGCTGTCATTCAGCGGATCACACAGCATGCCTTTGAGCCGCGGCAGCTGCGGCAGTTGGTCGCAACACAGCGCAGGTGCCCACCTGCCCTTGGAGTAGGTGCCCTTCATGCGCTCCATCTCGTGCGCGAAGCAGAACGGCTGCAACGAGCAGGCGACATGGTCGCACACGGCGTTGACGGGGGACGCCTCCACTGCTGCTGTCGCTGCTGTTGAGCAGCGCTGCTGGTGGCGTGCCCTGTGCTGTGGGCTGCCGCCTGGACCCTCTGCAGTACATGCAGTGCAAACAGCACAGGTGCCACAGCAGGTCCGCGTTCACCAAGATGCACACCGACGCACTGCAAACGCCGTGTTTGGCGCTCTTCTGCCGTGCCCGAGTCGGCTGGCACCTGCTGAACGGCGCTTCCAGCGCCCACGCCAGCACCTTACATGCCAGCAGCACGTAGGGCATCATGATGTGCAGTTCCCAGCGCATGCGGCGCTGCTCACCAGAGTTGGTGTCGTCTGCGGATGCGTCAGCCTCTGCAGGCCCATCTGATGCAGCAGCAGCAGCAGTAGCAGCTCCAGTAGCAGCAGCAGCAGCAGCAGCGGCAGCTGTGCCACCAGCAGCAGGAGGCCCGGCATGCCCGTGCTGCTGCAGGCGCTGGTACCTGAACCTGAGGGTTCCACGACGGCAGGCAGCAGCAGCAGCGCACGGCAGCAGGAGAGCGGCACCGCACAACAACGACACACGTCAGCAGACCCGCCAGTGTCACGTGTAACGACACCAAGCATCAGCCCAGCCCGCAGCAAGCAGGCTTTGGTGCACCGTGTCCCTCCACATGCTGGCTGACGTCATGTGGAGGAGTCCAGCTACATGTGGATGCGTTCGCCAGTCCAGAGGGCGCGTGCACCGGCAGCAGCCCATTCCACCCGGCGCTGAGAGGGCCCCGCACCGCCCACCTGAGCCAGTGCGCCAGCAGCTTCTCCGTGGTGTCCCGGGCGGCTACTTCATCCCACGCCTCGATCCAGCGGCCGCCGCTGCCCCAGGGCTCCCCGGGGCGCCGCACATCATCAGGGCTGGGGGCGACCACGACATCAGCTGCTGCTGCTGCTGCTGCTGCTGCTGCTGCTGCTGACTTGCAGGCGCCACTGCAGCACCTGCAGCTGGCAGCGCGCACTGGGCTGCTGAGTCAGCAAGCAGGTGTTGCGACGCCGATCCAAGCACCCCTTGTCGCGCCGGCGCCTGCTGCTGCTGCTGCCGCAGACCATCTGCAGCCTCGTCTGTTGCCCTGGCGCCACCTGCACTGCTGTGCAACGAGGCTGGACTAGCCAGCTCTTGCTGCTGCTGCTGCTGCTGCTGCTGCTGCTGCTGCTGCTGCTGCTGCTGCTGCTGCTGCTGCTGCTGTGTCTGCTGCTGTGTCTGCTGCTGTGTGAACGGGCTGAAGTATGGCTGGTAGGTGTGCAGGTGGATGAGGTAGGGCTGCTCCGGCAGCCTGGTGCACACGCAGCAAGGGAGCAGTGCGGGCAGCGCATGTGATCAGCAGGATCGCCCGTGCAGGCGCAGGGCATGTGTGGTTTGTTATATTTGAAGCGCTGCATCCCAAATGCCTGTGCAGGGTGCAGACAGGATTTGGTGCAGCCGGGCATGTACCAGCATGCGCCAGTACAGCACACAAGCAGCAGTTGCGGGCGACGCTGGACAGCCGTGCGTTGGCGGTGCGGAAACCAAGCACGCTGCCAGGAGCACAGCGCAGACACAGCGCAAACAGTTGGGCTGCTGGGCAAGAGCGCGGACGCATCCGAAGCCCCTTGGCTGCTCAACCTTGGGCGTAGGAGTCAGCGTCCCCGACACTTTGACCGACTCACATCTTGCACGCGGCCATGCTGTCGCTGAGCCACCTCGCAGTGACAAACTTCACTTCACCAGGCAGCCTGACGCACGGCTGCTGCTGGCGCTGCAGCTGCTGCTGCTGCTGCTGCTGCTGCCCCTGCTGTGTCTGGCTGCTGTTCATGTGGGGTGTGTTCTGACGGCGTCCTGCCATCAAACTGCAGCTGCCGCACCACACAGAGCTGCAGCGCCCCGGCTGACTCACCCTCAACAACTACGACCGGTTGCGGTGGACCCACTGCCGCTGCTGCTGCTGGCGCAGCTGCTGTTGATGCTGCCTGGTCACGATGGCGCTGTGGCTGTGGCTGCAGGGGCAGCTGCTGCTGCCGGCCTGTGTCAAGCTGCAGGTGCTGCTGCACTGCATCCTGTGACATGGCAAAACTGGAGCAGCAGCAGCAGCAGCAGCAGCAGCAGATGAGCAAGAGAGTTGGGCATAGCAACAAGTGCAGTTGCATCATCATCATCATCAATGCAGCTGGAGAGGCAGTGATGAATACAGGCAATAGCGAGCTGATGAGGCGGAACCTCAACCCCTTTTGCATGCAGGCATCTTGAAACAAATGTTGTTCTTTCTTAACATGACATTGATGTAGATTACATCACAGCTGCAGCTGCCAACACTGTGACATGTCACCATGCAGTAACCCATACCAGTTGCAGCGAGCGTGCTCACGCCGCAATGACGTGCGTGGTGCTGGCATCTAGCTGCGCCTGCAGCGTGGCCCCCGCCCGTACCGCCAACCTCACGGCCTGCTGTGTGTGGTTGTGGTCCCACACACACAGCCGGACACCAGCAAAGACCTGCTGCCGCTGCTGCTGCTGCTGCTGCTTGCTGTCATCGTCGCCAGCCACAGCAGCTAGACCATCAACCCCTGCTGCTGCTGCTGCTGCTGCTGCGCCAGTGTTCCCAGCCACCCGCTGCTCTGCGCCGCTTCCGTCAGCTGCTGCAGCTGCTGCTGCCTCTGGCCTGCTGCGCTTGGCAGGCCTGCCGGCTGCAGCGGCTGCAGCAGTCCCCTCCCGTGGCCGTGCTGTGCGTGCTGGGGCACTGCCGGCGCTGCTGCGTGCAGCTGCTTTCAGTTGGAAGCCTGCTCTGAGCTGAGAGCCCTCCCTCAGCAGGTACAACGCGTCACCGACAGCAGCTGCGGGGAACGGGGCAACACCAGCGACAAGCTTGTGGGTAAACACCCCGGACCTCAAGGTGATACTTATTAGTTTATCAGTAATAGGTAAGCACCGGTGCAGGAGTACTGTGTCAGCCAGCTGTTGGCACCGCCGGCAAGCCTGACAGCAGCTGCAGGACCAGGTGCCCGGGGCCACCCGATGCTTTGGCCAGCAGGGGCATGATGAATTGACAGGCATGTCGCACAATGCCTGCTGCTGCTGCTGCTGCTGCTGCTGCTGAGGGGGAAGCATCAGCGCAGCACGGTTGCTGGTGAACTGCCACAGCATTAGGCTGTAGCACCAGTGACGTGCAGCATCAGGCTGCAGCAGCCGCACACCGCACCTGAAACTCTTCCCCAGGCAGCACTGTGTGCACATCTGCCCCGCGCATGACGTCCACCTTTTTGTGCGCCATGCATACGCACATCAAAGTATTACTGGCATCTTGCTGCTGCTGCTGCTGCTGCTGCTGCTGCTGCACCGTCAACTCAACATGGTGCCTGCTGATGCGCGCATGTGTCAGCTTGAACTGTGGCAGGCGCCCTAGTGTGAGCCGTGCGCCTGGCTGCACTGTGAAGCCAACACCCTGGTCCAGCGGCTCAAACTGCATGTCCTTAAAACGTATTAACATCGTACACGGTGGAAGAACAACCGGTATTACGTGAGGAAACAGCAGGCAGCCAATGTCCAGAGCAGATGACATCAGCAGACACTGGCCAGGAGCTCTGCATACATACACGCGGGTAGAAGTGCAGATAACTGCCTAACATGCCTCGAGCATTTCATATTTGAGTTTGAGGCGATCCTGCAAACCCGCCACTCAACTGGGGAGCCAGCCTGGCAGGTTACTGCTGCACGACAACCCCAGACCACTTCAGCAACCCAAAGCGGCCAATGATATTGTTGATTGAACTAAAATAATAACAGCAATATCGTCAGGTCCTCAATCTCTGCGATTTCTATCACCGGGCGACTAGACACTCAGCACGGACAGCTATACGCCATTCGATCTCAGCAGGTGAAGTAACTTTTTACAGCCTCAAAACATGTTGAAAACGATCTAGAGTCACAAAATGAAAGGTACTTCGTGCAAGCGAGCTCGAAAAGCCAGGCCCTGAGGGTGCAGCAACTGACAGCTTACCATGTGAACAAGTGTTAGACAGCACGTGGCCGCTTGGTGGCACAGTTGCATCAAGTGATTCGTGCTTCCAGCGATGCTTTGCAGCCCCGGACCCCGCGTTGCTTTGGACAAAGACGCGTTCAGCAGCAACAGGAACAGCAGACACATTTACAGCAGCTGCAGGGCCACCTTTGGGTTGACACGCCCTTCTGCAGCATCCAGCACCGCCATGACGGTTATTGTAGTGGAGCAGGAGCAGACAACGAAGCCGGTAACTCTCGTCAGCTTTGGTAAGCAGTGCTGTTCAGCACCAATAATCCACACTGCCGCAGTGTTTACAAGCTGCACATCTTGCATGCACCTGGCACAGCCGCTGTGCGGCATGTCGGCACTCGGAGCTTACCACGGTCTGTATGCAATCAGAAGTCACCGTGTGTTGGTGTGTTCCTTTACATGTATCACTTGACAGCAGCGCCGCAGTGGGCATGCGCCGACGCTGGCGCTGCACCTGGTAGTCGCGCAGGCAGCCGCAGCACATCAGCAATCAACAGCCCAGCTGCAGCCGCAGTCACAGCCCACAACCCTCACGAAACACCAGCATGATCCAGCTGCATCAGCAGGTGCTGCATGCACCATGTCACTGCCACTCCAACACGAAGCACACTGCTTGTGCACAAGCGCGCCCCAATCAGCAGCCCCCCTGGGCCTCGCTACGCGCCGCAGCCTCAGCCGCTGAGTGCATGCGCCGCTGTGCAGATGTGGACGGCACGCTCATCCAGTCCATGGGCAGCGACGCCAACAAGCTGCACAAGGAGTGCTTCACGGCGGGCTTCAAGGAGGTGTTTGGCCTGGACACACACATCGACACCGTCCCGCACCACGGCGGCACCGACCCACTCATACTCATCAAGGTGCTGGAGCACCACGGCATACCCAAGGCAGAGGTGCGGGACACCAGGGTCGACTGTCTTCCCCCCTCTGTACTGCGAGCGAGCAGCGATGTGGTGTGCTGGGTGTGTGCGTACAGGGTTTGCAACCCCGTTTCAGTCAGCCGCTGTGTTTGCGGTGGGGATGAGTGGGGTGATGACATCATCCCGCATGATGGCGGCACAGGGCTGCCCCTCACCGTGAGCAGGGTGTTGAAGCGCCACGGCTTACCCAAAGCAGAGGTGGTCATGGTATGAAACACACCAAAAAAAAAAACAGCAGACCCGTTAACTAGGCATGTGTGTCAGTAGTGTTGGGGGCTTGAACAACTAAGCGTATGAATTCAAAAGTGACGGTGTCAGGGCCTGTAGTGGTGGCAGGGGCCCGCCTGCCCTGCTACACAGAGATGCACCACAATGCAGAACACGACGTGCACTTGCATTCATATGGTTGGGCACGGTTTGGATTAGACAGCATGTAGCATGCAGCACCCGTCAAGCTCATCAACCCAGCTCATCCACCTGTGTGCTGTGTGCGGCACCAGGCTCAGGGCAAGCTGAAGGAGCTCGAGGCTGCCATGGTGCGCCACTTCCGGCAGCACGCTGAGCGGGCGGGGCTGGGGCTGCAGCTGCTGCCAGGAGTGAAGGCGCTGCTGGAGGCACTGCAGGTGAGATTGTCGCATGACCGTTATAACATGTCGACTGTTGCAGTGCTGCAGATGGCCGAGCTCGGCACATGCCACATGCCTGGTCACTGGCAGGAGCATGCATTCCAGGCAGACAAGGATGACTCAGCAGCGGATGCAGCCTGAAGGCAACCTGCGGCATGTTCTTCCAGGACTCCTGATGTGCGGTGCAGGCAGGTGCACATGGACGAGCAGGGTTGTTGCTGTGCCTGCGCTGCTGCTGTGCTGGCTGCAGGCTCGTGGCGATGTGGCGACCTGCCTGGTGACCGGCAACCTGGAGCCCATCGGCTGGGGCAAGATGCAGGCGCTGGGCATCGACCATCTGTTCAGCAAACCGCTGTGAGTTATGCGGTGTGCCATGATGTCCTTTGCTCGACCTATGTTTTACCAAGAAGGTTGTTGTGGGGTGCATGGACCGTCACCAAGAAGGTTGTTGTGGGGTGCATGGAGCGTTACCAAGAAGGTTGTTGTGGGGTGCATGGAGCGTCACCAAGAAGGTTGTTGTGGGGTGCATGGAGCGTCACCAAGAAGGTTGTTGTGGGGTGCATGGAGCGTTACCAAGAAGGTTGTTGTGGGGTGCATGGAGCGTCACCAAGAAGGTTGTTGTGGGGTGCATGGAGTGTCACCAAGAGGGTTGTTGTGGGGTGCATGGAGCGTTACCAAGGTTGTTGTGGGTTGCATGGAGAGTTGCGCTGCATTGTGAACAGGGCTTGCTGGCATGGCACCAGGGCGCTGGGTGTCAACCTTTTGGGTTCTCGTATATTCCCGTTCAGACTGCTGTGCCTGTTGTGTGCAGGTTTGGCGGCTTTGGCAGCGACTTCTGCAGCGGCAACACGCTGGAGATGTGGCGCGACCGCAGCGAGCTTGTGCGCATGGCGGGGCAGCGCGCAGCACAGCGCTTCGAGGGTGAGCGTGCGCTGCTGCCGTGATCAAGACTGCTTGTTGCACTTTTTTTGGTCAGAAGGGTGTCGCACGGAGGCCATTCGTGGCTTCAGACGGCCTGCAGTACACAAGGTACGCGCGTGTGTGTGAAAATTAATCATCAGAGTGATTGAAACACCTGAATAGTGATTGAACCACCTGAATAGTGATTGAACCACCTGCATAGCCGAAGTGAGCCATGACCGCCAGGCTCGCATGAACCAGGCGCAGCGGCGCGTCGCGTGCGTTGCTGGTGAGGCGGCGCGGGCTGCAGCACTTTGAGGCGCCACCACTGGCGTGCAGGGTGCGGCGCGCTATGAGAAACTAACCCGCTGTTGTTGTGCGGGGCCGCCTCGTCACTGGCAGGGACCATGCGAGTGCCACTGCCGGGCAGGGCAGCCTGCAGCATACGCAAACTGTTGAAATGCTCGTTGCAGTAGGGCTAGTGCCAGCACTGAGGTGACCGGCAACCAAGCTGGTACGCCTGCGCATCCTGTTTGTATGTGTGCGTGTGCATGTGTCTGCAGCGGCTTGGGTGGTTGCCGTCACACGTCATGGTCTTGCCGGAGCCTCGTTTCCTGTGTGTGCAAGCTGGAGACGTGCAACTGATCACTGGCATGCGGTGTTTGTGAGCAGCCGGCATGCCCAAGAACCCACCAAGTCAACCTGCTGCTGCGCGGCTGCTGCTGCTGCTGTTATTGCGTCGTAGGTGGCATACGCTCTAGCTTCCATGTGGGTGACACCCCCATGGACATGCAGGCAGCGATTGCAGCAAACTGTGTTGCTGTTGGCGTGACAACGGGCGTGTACACCCGGCAGCAGCTGGAGCAGTGCGTTGACGGCGCTCCTCCTGGCAATGTCATCGTCCTCGACAGTTTGCAAGACCTTGGGCAGGTGCTGAAAGTGCTGCAACTGGAGTAACGGGACGAGCCAGCCAGCAGCCGCCGCCAGCAGCTGCTCTGCTGCTGCGGGGTCTGCTGTTGCTGCACAGCAGGCTGTGCATTTCAGCGCTGCGCTTCTGGGAGCGTGGAGGAAATGACCACACAGCAGCATGCAGCAGACTGCATCTGGGTTGCCTGTGTGTTGGGTTCTGTGCTATGTCGAGTCCCTGTGCCCTTTTGCAGTGAAGTAACGCAGCGGCTGCAAACAATGCTTAACTTGGGCTGCGCATGCCGCACGGCTGCCAAATGATCAAGGCAGATCTGTCAGGTCAGAGGTGGCACCTCTGGGTGTGGCCAGCTGGGCGCTGCAGCAGCTGGATGGCTGCTGGGGACGTCGGCCGCCGCGGCGCCATGCACAGCAGCATGCAGCGGCACATTGCCCAACAATGCCACAAGAGCTCCTCATCCAGGTTGCGCTGGCGCTGTCCTAGGGCAGCCGTTTTCACAGTGCTTGGTTGCAGCCCTTACTACTGGCTGCAGCTGGTTTGCCTGGGAAAGGGCACAGCACTGCATGCATGCAATTGAGTGCCCCCCAGCCTACCACCCTCCCGCATGCAAACTCTGTTAGCCTGTGAGCATCGTGGTGCGGCATGCATGTGCAGCATGGTACCGGTGGCTGGGCACGTAGGCTTCGGGTTTTGATCAGGAGTGTGCTTACTTTCGTGTAACTTCAATATGTGTAGTGTGTGTGAGGTGCGTTTGGTGGCCGCACACTGTGGGCTGGCAGTGGGTATGGGCTTGAGTAACTGCTAAAACAGGTTCGGGTCGAGCATCAGCTGCATGGATGCGCTCCACGCGTGCACGCAAGAAAACAGCTGATGTGGTTACCAAATACCAAATACCAAAGTAGGGCCACAGGCCCACCCACTAAGGAGCCAAACAAGGCTCATGGGGTCCCACAACGCCAAGGAGTCATAATCCAACCAACTAATCCGAAGCCTCAACAAGATTCTGTCTCTGAGGCACTTGTGTCACTTGGGAGCACAGCATGCGCCATAGCCGGATCATTTCCAACCAGGAGACAATAGCAAATGACAATAGCAACTGAGAGCAGCAACACTACCCTGCCTCTGCTGCATAAAGTCAGCAAAACACCGTGCACGAGGGCTCACAGCAGCAGCTGGGCTCTGCCCATCTCTAAATCAGCAAATAGTCGCCAAAAGCGATCGCGAACCACCTAATATGCGTCACATAAAGAAGTGGTGATGTACCACCCTATGCCCTGCAGCAACCTGGGCAGTGTCAATTTCCACAGCCCAATCATTGGCTGGTTCCTGTCAAAACATCACACGATGAGCAATGATAGCAACAGCCTGGCCACCCCAGCGGCCTGCTGACAAAGCCTCAGCTGCTGCTACCGCAACAGCTCTGCCAGTGCAGCCCTGCTCTGCCAAGCTGCAGCTCAGCTGCCTTACACGTGCACCGCCCCAAAGCCGGCACATAGCACCCCCTGCTCCTGCACCTGCTGCTACAGCTGCTGCGTCGTGGTCGCAGCTGTGCAGCAGCAGCATGCACTGCAGGCGCTGCCCACTGAAGCTTGCTGCGATGTCACGATGCTGCTCAGTGTCAGCTGCTGCGAGCTGCGCCACAGCAGGCTGCAGGACGGTGGTGTGCAGCGCTCGCAACCACATCGATGGGTCAAAAACAGGAACCCTGCTCCGGTTTTATGAATGGCGGAAATGGGCTTCGACGGGTGCGTCGAAACATCAACCGCTAAACAGGGTTGTTCCGACCAGATCTCCCGCCAAAACGCACTTGACGGCCCGGAACAGACCCACTGAAGGCTACCTGGTCGATATTGGCCCAGGCCTTCTAATGGAATGGTCGAAATCGCCAGCTGGTGGTTGCGAGCCCTGTTGGTGTGCCTGCAGCTGCACAACTGCAACAGCGATTTGGCATTGCAGCACTTCGAAGGAATTCCTTCCCTGCAGTTTCAGCAGTGAGCTATCACAGTGAAAATTTTGTGCCTTGCGTGGCAGCACTGCACTTGCTTGCTTCAGCTCTTTGGTGCATGCCTGGGCTGCATCATGCATACTCTGTCGGTGCTGCAGGTCTCTACGCTGCTGCCTGTCGAGGCCAGGCCTGTTGGTGGCAGCGCTGACGATGTCGGCAATATCGTCGATCAATCACCTTGATGCTTGTGCATCTGCTGCCGCCAGCTTTGCAGACAGCTGCTCATTGCCTGCCTGCACATCATCACGACACAACTGCAGCTGCCGTTCCTGCCCTGCCAGGTCAGACTTTGCACCACACCATATGATCAGTTGCTGCTGCCGCTGCTGCTCCTCCAGTGCAGGGGTCCTGCAGCAGCCCTGACAGATTAGTGTTGACACCCTACAGTGTGACCAGCTCCTGCTGCTGTTGTGCAAACAAGCTGAATGTGGTGCACCAGTGTACCACCAACATGCACAACACATGTGTACAGCTGGCGCTGTACATACCTTTCCTGCTTGGCAGCACACTTGGAGCACCAGGAAAGCTTGAGCGGGCCGCTCCTGGTCCAGCATTGCTGTTAAGGTATGCCGTTTTGCATTTACAGGGAGCTCAGGAGCCGTTAAATTTGTTCTGTTACATATGGCCAAATAGACGTCAAGGTGTGTATCAACAAGCCGTGAGCCGCAGCGATAAGCATGCTGAGCAGCAGAATTGTGCCAGGGCATCACAGCCAGCAGCTGCTGTAGGCATGGACTGCGCGTTTGGTGCGCGCAGGTGCGCGTTTGCCTGCAGCAGCATCCCAGCATAACATTCATTTCTTGTGTTGCACGCAATTGGTGTCGAGTGTAACTACAGTAGTGCAGAGTGCTGCCCTGGGGTGTGGTGCTCGTGGTGATAAATCCTGCTGTGCACAGTCAGCAAAGAGATGCTACATGTGGTTGTCGCAACATGGTCAATGGTGTTGCACCGCTGAAGAAGACTTGAACGCGGCAACAGTTGTGTACCTGCTAGGGTTGCTACACCTGTGTGCATGTCTCATCCGCAGGGTTGCTTAGCGGCTGTTTACGCTTCAGCACCTTTCCTGCCCACACTACAAATTGACACTGCAGCTGCACAGAGCATTGTATCTTGCTCATTACTGCTGCTGCTGCTGTGCATGCATGCATGCATGCATGCACTTCTGCTGCAGGCTTGAAGCAGGACAAGCAGGGCATCACGCAACAGCAGCCGGGCAATGCAGCAACAACGTCTGTTACAGGTGAGCCAGCAGCCTGTGGAGTTGAGTCAGCGGGCGCAGGCACACCACATGCAGTTAAGGCATCACCTGGCATTGCATCACCTGTGCCACCCCAGCAGCAGCCCAGCTTGACCCCAACTCAGTGGGGCGTGGCTCTCTCCCCAGCAGCAGCAGTGGTGGTGGGCCGGGTAGCGAGGATTTTGTTCGCCTGCTTGAGCTGGTGGTGACGCAGGTGATTGCGTTGTTCCCTATTGTTGGGTTGACTGTGCTGTTGGGCGTTTGGTACCGTCTGTGGCATACTGCATGGTTGCATGCCCGGTCGCTGCTGTTGTTGCTGTCAGAGCTGGGGCTTGATGCTGACTCCTGTTACATGTACGCTGTGCCGCGTGCCTGCAGCAGTTGAGCAGGTGCTGAACATTGCGGAGCAGCACAAGCAACAACAGCAGTTGCTGCTGCGCGTCAAGTCTGAGCCGGTACAGATGAGAATGGCACCTGGCTGCAGATCAACACTTAAGTACAGACTGTTGCTTCAAACAACAAGGTAGCTGCAACAGGCGTCATCAAGGCGCTTGAGGCTGATGCTGTCGTGGGCGGGGAACAGGTGGGCCACAGCAAGTCATGTATACATAGCTCGCACATGTGTGTGTGCGTCTGCGTGTTTGTCACTGTGTATGTCGGGTCATGGATGCAGCATGCAGCAACGCTTTAACAACTTGTCGGCAACCAACCTCGTACTTGCAATTCAGGTTGTGGCAGACACCAACTTTGCATGGTTTGTAGGAAGGCAGGGTGCTGCGGGAGCAGAGACGCCCGCTGTGGTTGCTGTGCTTGGTAGTGTTGAACCTTCATTCATGATAGTGCGCAACACTGCATGTGTTGATGCAGTAATCTAATCATAATGTCTCCATGACCGCCACCTTGCTGCTCATACATTGCTCTTCATGTTCCCCTGCAGGTCATACATGTACACGTGTATGTGTGTGTGGTGCACAGCCAGCAGAGCATACAGCAATGCAGCTGGCCTGCAGCGGGTATCACATGCTGCCAGCAGGAGCTACAGCATTATGATGGCTCTAAAGCGGATGTTCTCAATGTGTAACTTTCTTGATTGTTTCAAAGGAGCCATAATATGGGATCATATTGACCAATGTCGGCCCAGCAACGACAGCGTGACCCCTAGCAGCGCCTGATTATATGCCCTGCGTGTACTGGAATATCCGTCAGCACCGCGGCAGATAATCCGCCACACGATGACTCCCAAAAGGATTACCCATCAAGGATATATAGGATATATCCACAGCGATTGTCCGTGAGTACTTGATATCCAAACGGATTACTCGAAAGCAAATTTTTACCCTCGGATAAACGATTACCCACCTACTGCAGCAAGGATAACCTGATGGATAACTTGGTGGGTATCCTGTTAGTTATCCGCTCTCTTCACTGGAGTTTTCCTAGGATTATCCACTCCTGGCGTTGGTAGGGTGGCAGTTCGTGTGGTCAGAGAGCGCCAGTAGAGGAGGCGTTGTGGTGGCAGCTGTGCTGCATGAACCAGGGAAGCCAACCAACTTTTGCGTGCAAGATGCATGACTCTATGATATCAGCAGCAGCATTGTTGCCGCAGCAAACTGACTTATCGTTACCAGAGACCTGGACAGTGGAGCCTCAGCAATCTCAGCTCTTCCTGACTCGAGCTTCGGAATACGTGCATGTCAAGAAGAAGCAGCACTCTGACGCAGCAGCAAAAGGCAAGCAAGCAAGCAGGTGCATGTGATCCCCCGACCGTGCATACATGCACACCCTAGCTTGAAGTCTGGGGCATCCTGCAGCAACACCATTGCACACAAGCTGTGCAAAACAACACTGCACACAAACACAACGTACACTACAGTGCATGCATGTACTGTAATGCAAGTTACCAAGTAGGGCCAATGCATGCACTGCCCCTCCAAAGACCCGGCTGCCGCACAGCGCGGTGGCACGAGAGATGCCGCAAGCCACATGCAGCAACTGTATCTAGCCGAGAATGGCGGTTCAGCTAACAACTGGCTGGCTCATCACCGAAAGGATCGCTAGTAGCAAGCGCACATAAGCATACATTTGTAAGACAGGATAGCAGGGCAACCCAGCTGAAAGACACAATGCAACAAATCCGACAGTAGTCAAGACAGCAACATGTGAAACTGCCGGCAGTTGGTGCCTACGGGAAGAAATAACCAACCTTGAGTGGTGACTTTAAAAATGCTGCCAGCAGAATCAATCCGCAGCTCTCCATGACCTATGGAGAACAGTAATGTGACACGCTCGACCGTCAGCATGCAGCACGGCATATGTCCACCCCCACTACGTCAAGGCTGCTTCAAGGACTGTGAACTTGGTAAGTCGTAAACAAAACTCACTATGCTGCCATGACCAGCCGGCCAAGCATGTCAAGCTCACACATGTTGGATGTGTCATGCCGTTGGCCAAGCAAACAGCACACTGCATGCTGCACAGCAAGGTTTCATGCCTGCGCAGCAGCAAGCAATGGGTTGTGCAAAAGCAACCGGTAGACCTGGCAGCAATGTGCAATTGCGTCTTCAATAGCAAAGCTTTCCCAGACAATACACAGCGACGACAGCATCAAATTCTGGCCTACTACTAGGTGATTGTGCATGGCGAGAGTCATTCGATGACGAGCGAAGCATGTTGAACAACAAAAGCAGGAAGCCCCAGTGCCAACATGTTGATGCTGCAAGCATGCGGCTGCACTTACAATTTGATGGCGGCAGGGGTTGTATTTACACCCAGCAGCTGAAGCACAACAACAATTGCGTCACAAGCACCAAGCCGCCTGGCACAGCACTGCAACGGCTCACTAATCACATTGACACGAGCGTCTGTGGTTCCTGTGGACTGAAACCCAACATTGAACGCAGCGCATGAATGAATGATACATGTTGAACACCAGGACAGGATGCAGAACTACAGAGCTAACATTTTGTTGTGACCAATGCATGACAATCAGTACCATCCATGTTGAAACGCAGCAGCACACTGCCTTTTGCTATGCTCAGCGCACACGCAAGCATCAGCCTCCTGGTTGTGGAACACCTCCCAGAACCTCGTTTGGCCGACTATCTATCTGGAGGAAGCCGCCATACGTTTCAAAAGGAAAGTTGCAAGCTTGAGGAGGTTGTGATAGGGCTGAACCCTGCCCTTGTGACGCCAGTGACGACATACCTGCACCCCTTGCCGGCTGGAATCTTGGTCGAAGTAGACGAGCCCTGCCCCACGCTGGCCGTGGTGAGTGAGGTCGAGTAAGGGTAGCCCGACAGCGCACTCAGGGTCTCCCAGCGGGCCGCCACAACGGCGCCGCTGATGGCCGTGCTGTTGCCGGCGAAGGTGACCTTGAGGGTGGCGGTGCAGCGCCACTGGTTGCCGCTTGCTGACCTTGTGAGGCCTGTGATGCTGACAGCCATGCTGGGTGGGGTGGGCGGTGGGCTGGGGCTGGGGCTGGGGCGGGGTGAGGGGCTGGGGCTGGGGCTGGGGCTTGGAGATGGGCAGCAGCAGCAGCAGCAGCCAGCAGCAGCAGCCAGCAGCAGCAGCAGCAGCAGGCGCGTCAGCAAAGAAGAAAGAGCAGTGGTGCATGCTGTGACGGGTGAGCTGGGGTGATGGCTGGACAAGGTGAGGGGCTTTGGAAGAGCAGCAGCAGCGGCAGCAGCAGCAGCAGCAGAGATGGCGGACCGCGGCAGTTCAGCACATGCCTAGATGTGAGGCGGGGCTGGGTGGAGGGCTGCAGCTGTGGCGCGGCGACGCTGCTGCGGCTGCAGGCAGCGCGTCAGCGAAGAAGACAGAGCAGTGGGCATGCTGTTGCGGGTGAGCCCGGTGAGGGCTGAAAAAGGTGGGGGCTTGAGAAAGACCAGCAGCAGCAGCAGCAGCAGCAGCAGCAGCAGCAGGATTGGCAAGTGACGTGGGGTTGAGCTGGGGTTTGGGAGATGGGCTGAGCAACAGCAGCAACAGTGTGGTGAGACAGCAGGCAGCGCCACAAACCTCCCAGAACAGTTGACACGCAACGCTGTTCAAGTTACTATCCTTTTGAACAGTGTTGGAAGTACAGTCAATTAACAAGATCAAACACCATGTGCGCTTTTAGTAATGATTTCAACCAAAGCATGAGCAGCTGGCCGGATACAAAAGTTGTGCATTACAAACTGCACACACCTTGGAATTGGACTTGGGCTTGGACGTGGTGAAGGTGAGGGTGAGGGTGAAGGTGAGGGACTGTCACCACCAGCAGCAGCAGCAGCAGCAGCAGCAGCAGCGGTGCACAGATGTGGAGGCGGATGTAGTAGGGATGCAGCTGCTGCACTGGGTGGACAAGGTCGAGCAATGTGTGCGCTGCTGGCGATCATTGATTTCAGGCACAGCATTAGCAACTGGCTTGATGGTGTGTTTACAGGCTGCGCACACACCTTGGGCTGGGGCTTAGTGAAGGTGAGGGCAAAGGTGAGGGACTGTCACCAGCAGCAGCAGCAGCAGCAGCAGCAGCAGCAGCAGCAGCAGCAGTGCACAGATGTGGAGGCGGATGTACTAGGGGCGCAGCTGCTGCACTGGGTGAACAAACTAAGTACTGTGGGCTGTTGGTGACATTCTATATCAGGCACAGCATTAGCAGCTGGCTGGGTGGTGTTTACAGGCTGCGCACACACCTTGGGCTGGGGCTTGGAGATGGGGGACTGTCACCAGCAGCAGCAGCAGCAGCAGCAGCAGCAGCAGCAGCGGTGCACATACATTGGGGCGGAGGTGCTGGGGGTGCAGCTGCTGCACTGAGTGAGGCCCATCCTGAAGGCACGCCACTGGGGGTGCACGGCATTGACGCAAACCACTGTTCTGGCCTCTTAACCAGCTGCAGCTGCTGTTGCAGTCTGCACAGGCTGCTGTGTGGCAGCATCACACTCACGAGGGTGTGGCAGGCGGGCTGGGTGATGGGCTGGGTGGTGTAAAAGCTGGGCAGGCCCGGCAGGATGCCTGCATGCAGCAGAGCACACACACACAAGCACTACCGTGAGCCCACAGACCGTCAGGAAACTTGGTGCAAGATGTGCTGCATACTCTGTGCAGCACAACGCATAAAAGATGTGTCAGGAGGGATGCAAATAAGATTCATGCCGTAGTGTGTTTCACGGCATGCCCAGCAGTTGCGCATGAGGGTTCAGAGACCAGCGGAAAATCTTGATCAACCCCTGCCTACCCTCACCTGGCAGTATCCTCCGTTGATCACAGCCGGGTTGCTGCAGCCGGGAGACAGGCTCCAGCCACACTGCACGCTGCCACCTGCCCAGGCAACACCAGCAGCCGCAACACCAGCAGCCGCAGCAGCAGCAGCAGCAGCAAACGTCATGGCAGGCCTCTGCTTCCTTTCCAGCACGTGCGCTTTGCCGCAGCCCAGGTGTGTTGGGCGCATGTGTAGGCAGGTGCTACAGAGCATGTGAGGACACATGACGAGCAATGGAACCCCTGCTGCCTCTCGCTCCGTAACAGGCATGGGGCTGTTGGTGTTGCTGCTGCAAAGCATGCCCTCGTGCGACAATGTGAAAGCACGATCAGAAAATACAAAAAATGGGGTCATTTGCTCACATGTGGCGCCCGGCGGCTGCACGTCTATGCAGGATGGCGGCAGGCTGCTGATTGCTGCGGGCACGCGAGCGGCCGGGTCACCCTGCAGCAGCAAGCGCAGCAACACTCTGCGTGACTCTACCATTCATCTCATCAGAATGACTGCTTGGGCCATCCATGGTACAACAGGTGCACTAGCTGCACCGCAGCAACTGCAATGCATGGTTTTGTGTTCCGGCAGGGTGAAAGCAGCAAACAAAACCTAGAATTGTAACAGACGCATGCTGGTAACAGCTGTTGCACGTAAGATGGTGAGGATAGTATACTGCAGAAGCGCCAGGTTGTCTGATCATGAACTTGACAACAAGGCCTGGTAGGAATGCGGCTGTCAGCTGTCAGCTGGCATGCGCTGGTAGACACTTCATGACTCACCGGCAGCGGGCAGCGGGCAGAAGACTCACTGGCAGTGGGCAGAAGACTCACCGGCAGCGGGCAGACTCACCGGCAGGGGGCAAAAGAAGTTGTCCGCGCAGGCCATGTTGGTGGTGATCACGTAGCGCAGGTCGTACCAGCGGACCTGCATACATGACGGGTGGTTGAAACCGACCTTTGGAAACAGCAATCAAGGCAACATCGACCGGGGCCGGTCTGTGGTAGAAAGGATACGCACTAACTAGAGTTCATGGCATTGTTGGCGGTACATACAAGCCTAAAGACAACAAGAGGGGCGCTCATGAGTCCCTGCTGTCATTGCCGGGGGTGGCCAGAATTACAGAAATTCTGACAAACAGCAGTATGAACAGCAGTATGACAAACACTCACCGGCTCCTCCACATACATGCCCTCCGATTTAAACTGTTAATGCACGGCCCAACGAGCCGTGTGATGACAATACATCTTCAAAGACTGCACCCCACACTCACCCACGGGCTCCTCCGCATGACAGCCCTCCCCTGAACGCTGCTAGAGCCATGTGTGATCGCATCAGTTTCTCATGAGTGCTCCCCACACCCACTCACCGGCTCCTCCACGTACATGCCGTCCCGCTGGAAGCTGTTGGTGTACTGCCAGTGCTGGCCGGGGTCTGTCAGCTTGAGGTGCAGGCAGCTGTTGGCGTCGACCCAGAAGTTGTTGCCCCCACTGGCCAGCAACGCAGCGCGGCTGCTGACGGGGGTCAGCGGGTCAACGTTCTGGCAGCTGCAGGGCAATGACACACATGACACATCACATCAGCATCATTGCATACAGCAGCTGGCAACATGAGTTTAATGTAGGCTAAGGATAGCTTCGCGTGTTCGCTTCGTTCCGCTCCAGTGGAGCGCAGGGGCCTTGCCGTGCATGCTGTGGGTTTGATGGCGGACGTGATGATGCAGAACGGTGAAGCTTCCAGTGTTGCTTAAGAAGTGTCGGCACGCTGTGCTCTTTGCATGCGTCGGAAACCATGTCGTTGTGATGGCATGCCTGCAGATCGTCACGTGGCATGCAAGTACATCTCGCGGGCTGCAGCAGCTGCTGCCCACAAGCCTCGCTGCACACCTGGCCCAGTCAGCGGTCTTGGAGACGGTGAACGTCGTACCTGCAGGAGATGGCAAGCGAGCATCACAGCAAGAAGAGTGAAGCGCGGCAGCGTCAGCACAACAGGACTGCAGACAAACAGGAAGATATGCAACTAGGAAGCTTGGAAGCTTCCTCAGCTGCCATTTTGCTGCGGATGCCTGCGTTAATAAAAAGCGAGCCTTGTTTGTACTGCCACACGTACTGGCCAGCAGCGGACACTCAGCAGACAGCCCTTGAGTTGTGGCTCAAGGCTCTGACAAGCAACATGTTGCGGCGCGAGAACTTTTGCTGAAGGCAGCGCGGCAACACACCAGCTCAGCTGCTGGCCAACATGACGTCCAGTGCACGCCTTCCAGTTGCCAGCATGCAAGACACACCATTTTGCAGCAGCGGCGCCTGCGGCGGCTCACCTGCCGGCCAGCATGAGCTCCAGAGCACGGCCTTGTTGCGCGGCACGTTGAACAGGATGAGCTCCAGGCGCTTGGGGGCGTGGAAGCCGCTGCCGGTCACGTTCCACACCGCGTACCAGCCGTGCTTGCCTGGCGGTGAGCCAGCAGCCACAGGCGGCGACAGCAAAAGGCAGAGGAACAGAAGCGTCTGTGTAATGTACCTGATGTACCGCATGCCGGCACATCAGCGCAGCCGGTCACACAGCGCACGGTGCGCCGCCCGTACAAGAGCAGCGGCACGAGACTGGTTTGGCCGGCTGTACACGCAGTGGCTGCCCAGTGGCTAGTGACATGCTTGGATACAGCAGGCTGGCTAAGATCGGGGGCAGCCGGTGATGTTTCACGCATCGGCATCGCTGTGCACCAGCCTTCATCTCCGAGCCGGGACCATGAAAGGATCAGGCGGCGCTGTAGGTGGCTGGTCGTTGCTCTGCACAGGGCGGAAGCTTGACCATGGAGCAAAAGACAAGACATGGTGCTGCCACCGCAACCGGTCACGCCCATGTGGCCAACGTGAGCAAGGCTGATGCGGCCAGGTTCGGATCCCCACTTGGCATGCCCGCTGCTCGCCTTGGTGCAACGTGTACAGACATCCAAGGTCTGGAAATTAATCCCTGTTGCACAGCCGGGTTGAGCGCCCTCACCTGTCATGCCTGTGGTGCCCTCGGTGCGTGTCATCACCACGCGCTTGCTCACTTCCCAAACTGGCTCACGTAGCCGATGCGGGTGATGTCCTGCCCGTCAAACGCGCCGACCGTGTACTGCTGCCCGTTGTTGGCCACCCGCATCTCAACGCGCGCGGCGGCCTCGTCGGCGGGCATGGGCGACACCCAGGGGCTGTTGAAGCGCGGCTCGCGCCAGCTGGCGGCGTCGTCCAGCCGCCACCAGTCGGGCTGGGAGCCGATGAGGTAGGGCTGGCCGGGCAGCATCGGCTGCACGTGACGCACGACGCTGCCATCCAGGTCCAGCCTGCAACCAGACACAGTCACTTGTTACACATTCGATGCAACATGCGTAACATACAAGATGTAACGTTTGTAACGGTACACATCAGGATGTGTCCTGCACTTTTTGACTGCCAGTTGGAGGATGCTTCCTGTTGCTAGCTCGTGTTGGCAGCGCCGAGTCGGCTTGGTGGCTTGCTCAAGCCAGGCGGCACCAGCAGTGTCATTCCAGCAGCCACAAAAGTGGCAGCGCTACTCTTAGGCACGTGAAACTGGCTTGGGGTGGGCACAACAGCGGCAAGCACACCAGCTCAATGAGGTTAAGGTGTAGGTGCCATCTATGGGCAGGTGGCCCCCGCACACAGTCGGCAACTGCGTAGGCAAGGCAAAGGCGCACAGCGTCGCAGCTGCGTGCCTGCAGTGCTGCTGCTGCTGCTGCTGCTGCTGCTGCTGCCACCATCTCCCCCTTCCCCCATCGAGTGACAACCAGCTGCTGCCAGCAGACTGCTGCTGCCCCTTCACTGCTGCCCTGTCCCTCACCAGTTGAAGAACTAGCTGCTGCCCCTGTAAGTCTCGTCCACGCGGAAGAAGGCCCCTCCAGTGCAGGTGGAGCCGCTGCAGCGGCCCAAGTCGCAGTTGCTGCAGGTGATGCCCTTCGTGACCATCATTGTCTTGTCTGCAGAAGGGGTGCAGGCGGCAGCAGCAGCAGCAGCACTTACTTCAGGAAACACAGCAGAAAGCAGTCTGGGATGTAATTACCTGGCCATCAGATCTGTCATGCCTGATGTGTGTATGTTAAGGGAAGAAGCATCGGCAGCAGAGTATGGGGCAGTGCCGGCTACGGCAGTTGTTGCAGGCGGTGCCCTGATCACCATCAGCATCTGGTATGTCCCAAGCAGACGAAATAAGTAGCAGCAGTGAAGGACGTGTGTGCGGGGCGCAGTGGTAGAAGCGCAGAGCAAAGACTGTTGCACCCACCTGGTTTGTACTGGTCTGAGTGTGACAGCATCCTAAAGGCGGAGGGCGACTGCAAAAACCAGTAGTCTGCGGGGTTGGTTGTGTACTGCACGTACTTATAGTTGTCAAACGTGATGTTGGACAGGATGGTCGTGGTGGTGGTGTCGTACCACTCAAAGCCTGCAGGACAGCAGAAATGCGGCGGTACGTGAGTTTGTTTATGCACGTATTGGCATCGTTCCACAGGGTCTCAGCAGATCCATGCACGACAGAAATGAAGCGCGCGATGTGAGACACATTTGTCTAGCATTCCACACCGCCTGTACTGTCATAAAGCGGCACCTGCTGAATGGCACTTGTTTCAGCGTCTTGCAGGAAAGCACAGCGTGCAAAGCACAAGGCAGCATATTCAGCTGAAGCTCAAAGCGGGGCTTCTGCGGAGCATGCGATGCCCCCTTCTACGGCAAGCAGCACTCCTGCCAGTACAGCTGCGAGGATACAGTCATAAGGACAGGGCGTGTGCGCGGTTGGCCGAGGGTCACAGATGTGCATCAGCTCTGCAGTCGACAGCTGCGCAACAGGTTGAGGACACCATGCAGCGGTTTCACATGCACAGTTGTACAGCGGTTGGATGGTCTACATGACTGCAGTACATTCGGGGTATGTAGGCGTGACGCAACGGCACACACCCCTGATGATCTGGCTGTTCCAGTAGTACTCGCTGCTGCTGTAGGGCCACTGGCTCCAACCCTTCACACTGTTGGTGGTGTTGATCCTGCAGGCCGCAGCATCCAGCAACACACAGAGGAATGCATTGATTTTGTGTCTGATCATAGCAGGTCTGTCACGGAATGCCGTTGAACAGCACGCTTCAGAGACAGGTTCTTGGACAACACACAGCTGAGCACAACCGCACACGCTGCATCACACCCCAGAGCAGAGCTGCGCTCGGCGGTCGAGCGACCTCTGCGTGGACTGCACACAAACACAGCGCACACAACCAAACTCCTGGCGTTGTGCATGCCACGTCAGCGCGCCTGAAGAAGCTGTCCTTCATGAAGCTTTGCCCGAGGTACTCCGACCCCCGTGACAGGTCAAAGCCGCGCAAGTTATGCACCTCGACGCGGTCACCCCTGCAGCAGGCCAGCGGGCAGACACGCAAGGGCCGGCGATCAAACGCAAACAGCGAGCAGGGCACATGGGGAGGCGCTGGTGTTGATGCGCGGCGCAGTGGCGAGTCGCGCTGGTTAAGCGTGCGTTGGGGGCCACCAACAGCATGCAGGTAGCAGCAGCGGCGGCTGGGTGGCGATAACGCATCATGATGTGCATCAAGCACGCAGGGAGCCCGTTGCCTTGTGTGGGTACGAGGTAGCTCTACTGGCTGTGTTGGATAGTCTGTTCCAGACAGGTGCCAATAAACGTAGCCAGCCTCCACCTCACTAAGTGCAGGAGCAGAAGCAGCAGCAACATGCACAAGCACACACGCTGTTGGAGGGCTATGCTCTGCTCCTGCACCATAAACTACCGTCAGGCACGAGCTGGCCACGCACCAGCTGCCTATGCCCACGTTTGCGAGCGCTGCCGTGGTGTCCTGCAGCACCAGGTAGCCATCAGCAGAGCCGTCAGCAGTCCTGCAGGTGGTGGGGGCGGCACGACAGCAGCAGTGCAGCAGCAGCAGCAGCAGCAGCAGCAGCAGCAGCAGCAGCAGTTGTGTGGGCAGATCATGAGTCGGGAGGAAGTAGAGCTGCAAGCTGTGCCGACTAATGCCAGGTACCTAAGCACACATTGCAGTGGTGAGCACCCAGGCTCCCAACATTTTGGCACGCGCAGACCATTGCAGATGTTACGAGTGAGTGAGTCGGTGGCAGGGGTTGGGCAGCAGTGTACATTTGTTGAGCAGGCAACTGCAGACAAATCTAGCCATGTGTGTGAGTTAGCCGATTGGCAATGCATTGCTGTCGGTTCGTGTGTCAGATGCACCCGAGTTCATGCCTGCGCGTACTTGGTGCGCCGTGCTGCGCCCACCCAGCAGTCCTGCCAGTTGTTGGAGTCTCCGGCTGGCCAGTTGGGGTCGGGGCACAACGGGTCAGCCTGGATCGAGCCCCTTCCGTTGTTGTAGAACAGTTTCACCTGCAGGCAGCAACCCCAGGACACCACGTGAGCTCCTGCGCCGGTGTCAGGCACTTGCTGACCCCCGGGATTTCATAAACGCAGTGCGGGCGCATGCCTGCAGATGTTGCGGCACTGCCGCAGCTGCGCCGGCTGGCCGGCTGACAGCTGCTGCGTTCAATAGCCGCAGAGGATGGGCCCCATCAGCTGTCCGCCTATCGTGGCTTACAGGGTATACCAGATCAACAGCTAACACATCCTTTTAACTGCTAAGGCACAGCACTAACCTGTCTGCTAAGCTAGCCAGGGCTGCTAATGCGTGGTAGCCACTGCTAAGGCATAGCACTAACCTGTCTGCTAATCTAGCCAGGGCTGCTAATGCATGGTGATCACTGCTGAGGCATGGCACTACATGTCTGCTAAGCTAGCCAGGGCTGCTAATGCATGGTAACCACTGCTAAGGCATAGCACTAACCTGTCTGCTAATCTAGCCAGGGCTGCTAATGCATGGTAATCACTGCTAAGGCACAGCACTAACCTGTCTGCTAAGCTAGCCATGGCTGCTAATGCATGGTAACCACTGCTGAGGCACAGCACTAACCTGTCTGCTAAGCTATCTAGGGCTGCTAATGCATGTAACCACTGCTGAGGCATGGCACTAACAGGGCTGCTAAGCCTGCTAAGGCTGCTGAGGCTGTTAACCATTGCTAAGGTTAGCTGGCCACTTAGCAAGCCCTGTATCAAGCCTTGGCAGGGGTTAGCACACCACACTAAGGCTGCTGTGTCACTGCTAACCCTGGCAAAAGGGCACTCTTGCACGTAGAGCAGCCAGCACAAAGTGGCAGCAGCACAGCAGCCGCTGCATGGCATGCACGCTCTTTGCGGCTAGCCACCTTTTGACCAAGGCGAGATCCGGCCGCTGCGGGAACCGACCGCATGTTACAAACCGTCGCTTTGTAACGCATGCGCGGATCATATGCATGCGGCCCTGCATCCTCACCTGGCCGTCCGCCGGGTCTGTCTTGTAGAACAGCATGCCGCCGATGTACACCGCCGCGTTGTGCTCCCAAAAGTAGCCCGTGGAGTGCGCGCTGTTGCCGCTGAACAGCAGGAAGGGCCTCTCGCTGGGGTCGAAGGGGCGGCCGTCGGGCCGCCTGGCGGTGCGGTGGTCCTTGATGGCGCGCGGCGCGCGTGGGAAGGTGAAGCCGGAGAAGCCGCCAGAGGCAGCGTTGTTCAGCCTGCAAAAAAAGCATAGCGAGCAGCAGGGGCATGTCAAGGAGAACTTAAGAGCAGGAGTTGGGACGAAATTCAGCTGTATAGGCGCCTGATGTGGGTGTGGGTGTGTGTGCAGGGAGCGGCTGTTGGAGGCAGCCTTGGAGGCACGGTCGAGCAAGGTGCAACTCAGCAAGTTGCTGCTTGCAGGATGAGCAGAGAGCAGCTGGTCGCCGTGCAGGACGGCACACACCAGGTGTTGTATGCGTTGAGGGCGTAGAAGCCGCTGGCGCCGGAGTCGCTGGGGTCAAACAGGGTGGCGCTCTGCCACCTGTCAGTGCCCTGCGGTCGAATGTCGGTCAAACATGAGTCAACATGAGTCAACCCCAGGTCAAAATTCAGTCACCAGACGTATTTGCAAGCAGCAGCATTGGAGCTGGTACCTCCATAAACGCTCAGCATGCAGTGCTTTCTGTTGCCCTACGCTACACATTGGCTTTGCCGAGGCTGTGTGCTGCGCTGCTGCCCCCCACAGCACCGCAACCTCACTGCCTGTTCTGCACATCTTGCAGCAGCCGCCCAACCCTGAAACCCCCTGAACCCCGTTGCTGCGCCTCACCGCCTGCCCTCCCCCCGAGCCTGCTGTCTGGATGGGGTGCACATATGCCGCCAGGTTGCGCTCCAGCACGTTGCGTTCCTCCACGCCGTCCTCCAGGTAGTAGCAGTGCCCGGGCACGTTGAAGCCCACGTTGCCGGACAGTGTGACGTCGTTGGTGCCGTGGAGCGTGATGCAGCGCCAGTTGGAGCTGCGCGCGGCAGCACGCACGGCGTCAACAGGCAGTGCGCCGGGTGAAAGTGCCAAAGGGCGTGGCAGGACAGACGCACAGGGCACGACGAGGCAGACAGAGGACTGGACGGATGCCCTGTAACACAGATACTCTATGTTGCACATCAACTCACAACTCACAGCGGAATGGATGTGGGTGTAGCATGTGACTCAGCAGCACCACAGTGCCTGGGCCCTCGCTGAACAGCATCGTTCAAATCGATCGTTGCTTCTGACATCTCACAACATCCGTAGTTGCTGCACATGCCGTATATCAAAAGCATTCACAGGCATCTGGCCATTGCAGAAAGGCAAAACAGGCAATTACGCAGCAGCAAGGGTTTTGACTGTAACAGGTTTAAGGCTTGCGCCACTTTGCCTGGCAGGGCTCTCTCTGGCGCAGCCTTTGGCGCAACGGGCGCGGGCGGAAGCTGCGCCAAAGCGCCGCGCACCCTGCCACACTCACTCAGCACGAGTCCCACATGTCCATGCAAAGTATGCGCACATGCAGCGAAGCACTCTGGCCCGAGCTCGACCCGCAGCCGCGCGCGCGGCTCACCTGTACACGGCCACGTTGCGCACGTACGCGGCCGGCGCGTCGCCCGCCAGGTGGTAGTGGATGGCGTAGCGGCCGGGCCTGTTGCGCGCACCCCAGCGCTGGAAGCCGCACCGGAGATGCGCATGGCGGGGCTGGTTGAGGTGGTGTGGGGGCCTGATGGGGGCGGCGCAGCAGCAGCAGCAGCATGATGAGGATCCATGTCGTGTATGTAGTGAAGGCTGAACTTTGCACATGTTGGAGTGGAGGCACCTGTCGACGTATGTAGCGGTGGTGTGAGCAACAGTGGTACAGCAGCGTAGCATCGCTCAACTCTGTGCCTGTCACGCACCAAAGTCTGCACCGCTGCAAAGCACAGCCGCACAGCACAGGCTGCTGCTGCTGCTGCTGCTGGCCGCGCGCACCTATGCCTGTTGACGCTGACGTGGCGTCGCTGGTGAACAGGATGCGCCGCGTCAGCAGCGCCACCTCAGCCTGGTACTCCACACTGGCAGGCCAGGGCCACAGGGGCACACGGAGCACACCGACCAGTGGTTTGCCGGGCGCCTGTGGACTGACTTGCGGCCGCCGCACCAGTGACCAAGGCGTTACCCATCAGTGGCCACCAGCATCGACGACCAGCAGCTGCTGTTATAGTTCAGCTTACATGTGCGGCCTAGCTAGGCAGCACAGCAGCAGCAGCCTGATGCTTCAACACTGCACTTGGCAAGGTGCAAAAACAGCTGCATATCAAACATCGGAGCAGGCCTCGCATAAAGGTGCTGGGTAATATCTGAATGTCTGGCAGTGGCTATTAGAGATTTGCTTGGTGCTGTGCTTGGCCCGCCGGAGAACACAAAGTTTCTTGTTCTGTTATCTTCAACCGCCACAACAGCCTGTGTGGTATCATGCATCACCCTTGCAGGTGGGATGCTGCGCCTGCAAGCGTGTGCAGGCGCCGTCACCACTGCATCAGCAGCGCACCCGTAGTGGTTGAACTGGATGGTCTGCTGCGTCGTGATGGTGCGGCCGTCAGCGCTGACTGCCGCAACGGTCAGCACCTCGTTCTGGTTTGCCAACTCATCTGCAGCAGCCAGCAGCAGCAGCAGCAGCACGCCATTTCCTTCCATGCATTGTGTGGTGTCTGTGCACACGTACGAGGAAGAGCAGCTGGCGATGTCTGCTCCAGATTCTGGCAGACCAGCATGCAGAGCTGCCTGCCCGCTTGTCTGTACAGCAATGCACGGCACCTTGCAGCCAGGCCCCCCACCTTTCCAGTTGTGGTTACGAGCACGATCTGATCTCCGGGCTGCCACTGTACTGCCTCCTGCAAGGGAATGACTGTACTGCCTGCCAGCACTGTTGTGGCAATGCGGGTCCAGGTCAGGCCCTGCAACAGGAAGCTGCAACTGCAGTTACAGTACTGTGCCAACAGACATATGCTCGTTATTGATTTTGGTGGTTGTGGCATCTTGTGCCTCATGAAGCACACAGCAGCGCCGAAAGAGATCGGGTAAGCCTTTTGACAACGCCATCAACCTGACCACGGTAGGAAGCCTAACACTGTGCACACGTGTCCTGCAAACCCTTCCATGTGGTGTGTCGTTACGTACTTATCTCTCCTTTGAACGTCATGCACATTGCAGCTGCCTGTATCAGCCACCCAAACAGCTCTCAGCCTTGTGTGTGACGTGTTGAATGACATGTCACAGCAGGACAAACACATCAAGTAACACACACCTGCATGACGCCGTGCACGTCATAGCTGCCTGCATTGTCCACCCCAAACTGCTCATTGCCCCCAGGCACGTTGACGGTGATGCCTGAGGCTATGGGGCAGGCAGGGGTGCCCATGCTGAAGGTGCCGTTAACAACTAGCCTCTCAAAGGTGATGTTGAGCGGGCTGTCGCCCACGGCCAGCTGCATGCAGCAGCAGCAGCAGCAGCAGCAGCAGCAGCAGCAGCAGCAGCAGCAGCAGGCAGCGGATGTATGCAATGCCTGTGAAGCAGCAAACCCAGGCACTGCCTGCTGCTGTCCGCTGAGATTGGAGCCCAACGCATCTGCAGCAGCACTCCGCCAGGAGGCAGGGGGCCAGGCCATGCTTGGCAACAGCTCTTCACCACACAGTGCTGCAGTGCTGTGGGCACCGCTGCTGCCTCCCTGCCTGGCGCCCCGCTGCCTCCCCAGGCAGTGCTGTGGTGCTGCCGCAGCAGCCGGTTTGCTGTCAACCACAAGCCTGAAGCTATTCCCTCCGCGCTGTCGCCGCCGCTGCTACAGGCAACCACTCCAGGCCAGCTGGGCGCAGCCGTATGAGCTGACTCAGCGCTGCTGCCAGGTCAGCAGGCACAGTTTCAACCACAAACCGATCCCTCCGCTGCATGCATGCATACATGCTTGAGTGCGGCGCCGCTGCAGGGGCCAGTGTGGGCTGTGACTCAGCGCTGCTGCCAGCTCAGCAGGCACAGCATCAACCCCGCAGGCATCAACACACCAGAAAAGGCCTCTGCTGCATGCAGTTGCCGCTGCAGGGGCCACTGGGGGCGCCTCACCGTTGCGCCCGGCAGCACTGTGATGCTGCGCACGCTGACGCTGCCGTGTGGCTGCGCGCAGCCATGCAGCACCACGCTGCCGCTCACGACCACGTCACTGCCGGCTGTCGCGGCGCCGTACAGCGACTGCCAGCTGGCGTAACCAGAGAAGTCCTGCAGACACACATGCAACAGGCAGCAGGGAGGGAGCCGTCAGCAGCATGCATCGCTCGCTGCTTGCAAGGACTCCTGACGAACCACCTACACACTTGACACCAAGCCCTCCTCACACACATGCCAAGCGCAGCACAGCGGTCGTCAGCAGCTGCTGATCAAACGGTGAGCATGGCGCTGCGGCTCAAATCAACCCAGGGGGCACTGTTCCCTGGGCTGGGAGCAGTGCTGCTGCTGCTGATTGCTGCAGTGTGTGCACGCGCATGTGCCGCTTGCATTTGCAGCAAGTCACAGTGCATACACTGAGCTGGCATGCATAGCTCTACTGCAGCAAGGTGGTCCAGCAGCCAGCATGCACAAGCAGCAGCAGCAGCAGCAGCAGCAGCAGCAGCCAGCAGCAAGCAGCAGCAGCAGCACATCTCCATGCTCACCGGGCATCCAGCACCAGGCGGCGGAGGGCAGGCTGCTTGCGCTGCTGACACTTGACCAGCCTTGGGTGAGCCAGCTGTCAACTTTGCATACGATGACGGCTGGATGGACCTCCCCTTCGGCTTGAAGGCCACGTCAGCAGCATAACAGTCTCTGAAACTGCAGGGTGGGTGTCATGACAAGGAGTTGTCATGGTCAGTTGTATCGTTGTGAGGTGAATGTGGTGGAAAGCTTGGTATGTATTGTTGCGTGCTGTTGCGCGTGCTGGCGTTGCCGCTGGAGCAGTTGGGCGGCTGGAGCTGGGCCAACTACAACATAGTGCATCTGCAGGAGTCATGATCCATTTGCTGCAGTTGATGCTGCTGGCCATTCTCTTCGCCCCTAAGCTCCTATCACATTTCAGCATACACTCAACGGCGTTGGATCATAAGCTAAGCTGCAGAACTGCTGCACCACCGCTGCTGCTTCAGCAGCATGTCTGGGGCATCTAACTCCTGACCAGGCGGACATTCCACCGGCCTCGGGTGGCAACTGCACCCACCTTGCAAATGTATTTACATCCCGGTCGCAGAAGTCGCAGTCGACCCCAGATATCCTCGGACGAGCAAATCCACGTGGTGGTTTCCCCTGCTCAACGGCTGCAGCTGCTGGAGATGCAGGCACCGCTGCACTGCTGCTGCTGAGTGCCTGCTGCGCTTCTGGCACGTTGCACTGCGGGACCACGCATTTACAGATACGCTTTGGATGCACAACCGATGCGACAATACATCCGTCCTTGCACTGTGAAGAACGTCGAGCGGCAGTGGGTAGAGTGACCGCTGCTGCACACGCCAACAGCAGCAGTGCAGCTGCGCTCTTCATGCCCGCTGAGGTTGTTTTCGAAAAATAAGATGTTATATCTGGCGTGCACACGGCGGCTGGAGAGGGGCAGGCCCTGGGGGAAACGCCAGGGAATGGTGACTACTTCACACACATCAATGCCAGCCCTCCCACTAACGTACACTGCATTGAGGGTGCAGTGGAAAATTGTATTGGTGGCAGGTGCCAAGGATCGGTGCTTGGCAGCTCGGGTATGAGCATGACGATGCGTCAATGACGACCACCAAAGCAAACCAACCCCCTGAATTAAAAAACGTTCCAACTACAAGCAAAATGTTCTGTTAACCATATCGTGCGTCCAGAATCGCGGTACCAACATCTATAAACATGTTCGCAGGGAGCTTCGTAGTCCCGGGGTCAAACGCGGCAGGAGCCAGCACTCGACGTGCAAAACACATATGAACTACGTATGGGTATTGAGCTGCTACAGAGCTGGTACACCGGCTCTAGCCACTGCGACAGGACGCTCAGTGACGGTACCGCCAAAAGGCACCAGTCCGGCCGCGACGCACACAGACGCAAAACTCAGGCAGTCAAACGCTTGCTCATCAAGCCCGCAGCAGGTGCTCGGAGCATCAGTGCTGCTGTCGTGCAGCAGCCAGCAATCGCTGCATTAGCTGCTGGCAGATACTGCCGGCACCGCCTGCGCTGCTGCCGCGATCACCAGAGACACCACATGTCGCCACAACCACACCCTGCAGCTGCCCAAGCACAGCGGCATGCAGCTGGAGCTGCATCAGCTGCCTGCGCAAGCGCGCGTTGGGCGCTGCTTCCAGCATCAGCACCAGCACTGCAAGCAGCTGCTGCAGCAGCGGCAGCGCCACACTGCTGCTCACTGCACCCCAGCCTCCCCTCCGGCAGCAGCAGCGGCCCCCGCTACCTCAGCGCTGCTGCCGTTACAACCATGGCAGCAGAGCTGTACGCTTCGTACACTTCGGCTGCTTGGTCGCGCTTGTTGAGCGCTACACGGCCTGTCAACAGCTGCAGCAGGCAGCGGAGGGCCCAGGAGCCACCTGCAATGTCGGCTGCTGCTGCAGCTGGCTGCTGCTGCTGGCTGCTGCATCAGGTCGGTCATCCGCTGCACCTGCTGCCGCTGCCCGCCCGCCACCACCAGTCGCTGCTGGTGCTGCTGCAACTGACAGGACGCAGCTGCTGCTGCAGCAGCAGGAGCTCTGCACATCCCCTGCTGCTGCAGCAGCCAGCCACTGCAGCAGCCCTGACGCACGGATCAGGTGCGACGCAAGGCCGGGCAGCAGCACCGCCTGCTGCACCACTTGGATGATCGGCCCATCCAGGCTGCTGCTGCTGCTGCTGCTGCTGCTGCCCGGCACACCTGGCAAGCCCGGCTGCTGCCGGCCAGCACCCCCCAGCAGCACATGTGCAGTGCTGGGGTGTCCTGCAAGGCAGCCTGCTGCAGCAGACCCAAACAGCGCCATCAGGCTCTCACAGACGTACTTGCGGCGGTACAGCCTGCCGTCAACTGGGCCCTGCAGCAGGACGGATATGCACAGCAACAGCCACACAGCATGAGCGGCAGCAGCAGCAGCAGCAGCAGCAGCAGCAGCAGCAGCAGCAGCAGCAGCAGCAGCATGCGCCCCTGCCATTCAAGGCGCACGTGGTGCTGCTCAGCACCCATCACGGCGGCAGTACAACCCATCATAGCGGCAGTACAGCACCGCCTGGAAATGCTGCAGCAACACCCTTGAAGCACACCAACTGCATTGGGCAGTGATTCTGTTGCGCGGGCACCATACAGCTGCACCGAGCCTGCCACAGGTAATGTTGGTGAACAATTGTCACGGCGCTTGTGCTGTGCATGTGTTTGTTTTCAGCTCTCTTTCCTGCACCAGAGCGAGGCCTCACCCGCAGCCCCAGCCACAGCAGCCGCAGCAGCCACTGCCGCTCCGTCATCACGGCAGCGGCACCCTTCACGCCCCCTGCCCCGCCCTTGTTACTTTTCGAATTCAAATTCGAACTCGAACCGCTGGCGCCGCCGCCCATGATGCGGCCGAACAGCGGCAGCCCCGCCGTGTCCAGCGCAGGCTGGCGCAGCAGCAGCCTGCCCACGGTGCCGTGCATTGCTGCAGCGGGGGCAGCCAGCAGCAGCGCTGCCTCAGCGGCCAGGGCAGCAGACGCCGCCGGCAGCTGCTGCTGACGCGTGCTCACGCCGGCGCCCACCCAGCTGAGCAGCGCGGCCAGCTGGTGGCTGCGCTTCGGGCTGCGCAGCTGCTGCTGCAGCGTTGCGGGCGTGCCTGCTGCTGCTGCTGCTGCTGCGGTCCCTGGTGTTTGGTGTTGGTGTTGTACGAGGTCAGCCGGGTGGCCGACACCTGCTGCTGCTGGGGTTTGTGGTTTTTGGGTTGTTGAGTGACGCCCGCAGCAGGTCCAGGCACTGGTAGGCGAGCGACCTGCAGCAGGGCACAAGGGGAGGTTGACGCGCTCAGCAGCAGGCAGCAATGCCAGGTAGGTGAGGATGGGCAGCCATGACGGGCTGGTGCTGGACTGCTACAACATAACAAAACCTCGTTTCATACAGCAACACTGCCCCTGCTCAAAGGAAATGCATCTGCTGTGGACATGTGGAAAGGTATCATGTGCATCTGGTCACCACCGCGTACGCTCCATCCACAGCAGGCTGCTTGGGCTCACCTCAAGCCATCATCTTCTGCTGCCAGTGCCCGCAGCGCAACCCCCAGTAAACCACAGCTTGCAAAACCCTCAGCATCCAAAACCCTACGCCGCAAAACCCCCAACGCCAGCAGCAGCAGTGACAGCGGATCGTATGCAGCAGCAGCAAGGCCGGCAGGAGCACCAGCACACACAAGACCCCTGCCGCTGCTGCTGCTGCTGTAGTTGTGGTATAGCTGCTGCAGGCCCTCGCCACCCCCTGGTTCCTCGTCAGGGTTTAAGCAGCGCCGGTCAGGGAACAGAACCACGGTCAGTGCGCAGCGCGGGGTTGCAAAGGGCAGGACTCCCTCAGCAGCTGCTGCTCAAAGTCGGTGTCTGCCCCACCGCTTGTCAATGCCGCTGCTGCAATGCCGGTCTGCTGCTGCTGCTGCTGTTTGGCCCTCTGGTGTTCATAGTAAAGCTTTGCTGCTGCTCCGAACAGACACCGCGGCCAAGACAGCTGCCCAGGGCCCTCCGCATCAACATCAGCTGCTGCTTCATCGCTGCTGCTGCTGACATCACTCGCGACATCCTGCTGCTGCTGCTGCTGCGGCAGCGACAGCGGCGGTGCCAAGCCATCCAGCAGCAGCAGCACCCTGAGCACCGCCCTGTCAGCGTCAGACAGGCTGCCGCCGTGCGCAACCTGCAGCAGCTGCAGCAGTGACTCCAGCAGCTGAGGATCAACACACGTCACACCCTGCTGCTGCTGCTGCTGCTGCTGCTGCTGCTGCTGCTGCTGCTGCTGCTGCTGTGCATTGCCATCTGCATCCGCCACGTCGCTGAAGAACCTTGGCAAGTCCAAAAGCACCTCCAGCAGCAGCACCAGCTGGTACTTGAACGCATGACCGCTGCCGTCACTGCTGCTGCTGCTGCTGCTGCTGCTGCCGCTGCTGCTGCTCCACACAGCATCCACGACCGGCATGTAAGAAGCCAGAGGCGTGGGCACAGCCGCCACAGCCGCCGGCAGCTGCTGCTGCTGCTGTCCAGGCAGCAGCAGCGCAGGGATGAACCCTGAGTGCGACACGAGCAGCTGCAGCAGCTGCCTGGCGGCGGCTGCCACAGCAGGGTTCACCAGCGCCACTGGCGGCACTGCAGCAGCAGCAACAGAAGCTTCATCGCCATCTCCACCCTCCGGCACACCAGCTGCTGCTGCTGCTGCATGTCCTGCTTCGACGTTGACTGCAGCATGAACTCGTCCTCGAGCTGCCGGTGTCACTGGTGTCACTGGTGTCACTGCTGCTGCCATCAACTTCCATGCTGCTCGCGCCATCGTCACTGCTGCTGGTGACACCTTCCTCGCCGCGCTCGAGTGACGCCTGCTGCTGCGCGTCGTCACTGCCTTGCCCGGAGTCTGTTCCAGTGCTTTGCATGTCCTCGCTGTCGCTGCTGCTGCTGCTGTTGCTGCTGCCAGGCGTCGGATTCTCCTGCTGGCCCTCTCCTCCGTCACTGCTGGCTGGTTGCGCTGCTGCTGCTGCTGCTGCTGCTTCATCAACAGCCTTGCCCTTAGCACCTGTGCTTGCCCGAGGTTCTGCGTCTTCACCCTGCTGCTGCTGCTGCTGCTGCTGCTGCTGCTGCTGCACTGCTGTCTCATCACCCTGTCCGCCGGGCAGCAGCGCAGCCAGCAGCCGCCGCAGGCAGCGCACCGCCACGTCATCGCCAAAGCGGTGCTGCAGCAGCGGCAGCGCCAGCCGCCGCACAGCTGCAGCAACAGCAGCAAAGTCAGTACGGCCGGCTGCCAGCTGTGCATGATCTGCATCTGCTGCAGCTGCTGGAACGTGTCTGTCATCACCGCTGCAGCTGCTGCTGCGTGAGTCGGCTCTGTTTGAGCGTGTAACATGACCGTTGGAATGCTGCTGCTTTTGCTGCTGCTGCTTGCTTGAGATGCCGTGTGCACATCTGAATGCATCTGGCAGGTCTGCTACCAGATTTCCCGCCCAGCCGTTCAACTGCCCAATGAGCAGCAGCTCAAAGCTGCTGCGCTGAAACTCGCGCTGCTGCTGCTGCTGCTGCTGCAGGGCTGCTGCTTGAACAGCGCTGCAAGGCTGCTGCAAGCGCAGCTCACAAAGGCAGCAAACTCTTGCAGGCCCTGCTGCTGCTGCTGCTGCTGGTGCTGCTGGTTCATCATTTGCGTAGTCAGATCAGCAGTCTCCATATCAGCACAACCAAAAGCTTGAGCCTGCTGCTGCTGCTGCTGCTGCTGCTGCTGCTGCTGGCTGCTGGATCAGCCAGGCAGCCAGCAGCAGCTGCTGCTCATGCGCTGCTAACGGCTCCGACGCCACCCCAGCAGCAGCAGCAGCAGCAGCAGCAGCAGCAGGGTAGCCAGCCGGTGGCAGCAGCTTTGCCAGGAGCCTGCTCCTGCTGTCGACGTCGAGCGGCACAAGCGACAGGCACAGCTGCAGCACAGGCAGGGCGTGTGCAGCCAGGCTGGACGCTGCTGCTGCTGACAGGTGACTGCTGCTTGCTGCTGCTGCTGCCAGACCTTGCTGCTGCTGCTTGCGCTTCTTGCGCTGCATGTACGCCAGCAGCGCTCCCCGGTATGTGGCCACAACAGGGTCATCGGTTGACTGCCACCGCACTGGCTGCCCGTCCCCTTGCTGCTGCTGCTGCTGCTGCCTGGCTTGCAGGTATGCAGTAGCAGCTGGCAGCAGCAGGGCCAGAGCCTCCCTGCGGCCAGTTGCTGCTGCGTCTTGAACACCTGCTGCCGCTGCTGCTGCTGCTGCTGCTGCTGCCGCCTCCAGGCACTGTTCCAGGGCAGCGGCAAACGCGCCGCCCAGCTCCCCAGGACTGCGTTGTACCAGCGCTGCTGCTACTGCTGCCCTTGCGGGGCTCAGAGGAGGGTTTAGGCATGACCGCAAAACCCTGGGCGTGCACGCCAGCTGCAGCAGCTCGCGAGGCACTCGCCAAATGCCAGACCCAGCTGCTGCTGCTGCTGTTGAGGGGGCGCCTAGTACGGCTGCCACCGATGCGTCTACAGCGGCGTCGCGCTGCTGCACAAACTGCTGCAGGAGCTGCTCGAACAGAGCAGCCTCCAGGCTGCTGCTGCTGCTGCTGCTGCTGCTGGTGTTGGGGAGCTTCGGCTGCTGCAGCAGCAACTGCGCCGCAACCAGCAACACCCGCTGGATGGGTTCAGGCAGCGGTCCAGCTTTGCCGAGCGCTGCTGCTGCTGCTGCTTCCAAATCCACCCCATTCCGTTGCTGCTCCTCTTCTTGCTGCTGCTGCTGTTGCTGGTGGCCTTTGGGGCGGCTGGCTGCGCATTCCCGACTGCTGCAGCAGTGCTGTTGTTGGTTGCTGCTGCTGCTGCTGCTGCAAGCTGTGTGCTAGGTTGAGCAGCTGCGGGTGCACCGCTTCTCGTATGTACTGCAGCACCCTGCTGCTGCTGCTGCTGCTGCTGCTTGAGTGATCTGCGGCTTGCAGACATGCCAACAGCTCCACGCACGCTGCTGCTGCTGCCGTCACCCCAGGTGCGTCATGATCACCAGCAGCAGCAGCAGCAGCAGTGCTGCTGCTTGTCCAAGGTTGTAGCTGCACCTGCAGCGTACCCATCGCCTTGTCGAAGTATGGCATGCAAGCCTGTGCGACCTCTGCTGCTGCTGCTGCTGCTGTTGCTGCTGCTGTGTGGCCTGAGTGACCAGCTGCAGGAGCTGCCCTGAGCAGCAGCCAAACAAGCACCAGCAGCGTTGCACTACTGAGCTCAGCAGCATCAGCACCAGCTGCTGAACAGAAGCTGTTGAGCAGCGCTGGATGCTGCAGCACTGACAGCACAACAGGGACACTGACACTGGGACGCACGCCATTGCTGCTGCTGCTGCTGCTGCTACTGCTGCTGCTGGTTTGAGCTGTGCAGCATCCACCTCACTGCTGGCTGTCCCCACGTGCTGCTGCTGCTGCTGCTGCTGGTGTCCGATGCAGAGATCCCTGTCTGCCGCCACTACCATCAGGCTCTGCAGCACCTGGCATCCAAATGCCAGCTGCAGCTGCTCCTGCTGCTGCTGCATCACCCGCCCCGCTGCTGCTGCTGCTGCTGCTGCTGCTGCTGTCCTAGCCATGCTGCAGCAAGCCACGCCCACAAGCTGCTGCTTCTCCAGCAGGGGCAGCCGCTGCAGCTGCAGCAGAACGCTGCCGCGCCAGGAAGCGACCTGCAGCAACGCCTGCTGCTGCTGCTGCTGCTGCTGCTGCTGCGCTGCGCTGCTGCGCTGCTGCTGCTGCTGCTGCTGCTGCTCAGCAGCACTGGAGGTACCAATCGCATCAAGGCACGACCGCAGCAGCAGGTGCGGCGGTGCATTGCTCAGCTGCACTGCCACTAAGCTGCTGCTGCTGTTGCTGCTGCTGCTGCTGCTGCTGCTGCTGACGTCTGTCAATGCAAGGCCGTGAGCACACATCACCGCAAACAGCAGCTGCAGGGCAGCGCCGCCACCGCCACCAGTGCGGCCAAGCGCCGTCCCCACAGCAGCAGCTGCAGCAGCAGCTGGACTGGACAGCAGCGTCAATTGCAGCCGCTGCCAGCTGGCGACATCACCGGCAGCAGCAGCTACCCGATCCTGCAGCAGCAGCTGCTGCTGCTGCTGCTGTTCCTTGGAAGGCTGTGCAGTCATCAGCTGCAGCTGCTGTGGGAGCGCAACACCAAGCCCCGCATTGGCCTGCGTGTCTGCTGCCGCATGCTTCAACTGCTTCGGCTGCTTGTGGCTGTTGCTGCTGCTGATGCCAGCCGCATGTGCTGAGCTGGCAAGCGCTGCTGCTGCTGCTGCTGCTGCTGTGTGCATTGCTACAGCCCTCTGGTAGAGTGATGCGATGGGTGCTGCTTCAGGCGGCAGCACAAGCTGCTGCTGCTGCTGCAGCTGCCGGCTGCTGCTGGCAGCAGCTGCCTTCTGCCGCTTCTTTCTGCCACTGCCATCAACACCTGCTGCTGCTGCTGCTGCTGCTGCTGCTGCCACAGCTGAGTCAGCAGCCCAGTCAGGGTCGGCTTCCTCATTCAGCAGCTGCTGCAGCACCAGCAATGCCGGGCCCGGCTGCACCTGCTGCTGCAGCAGCTGCTGCCAGACGGCACACACATACCCGCATGCAGCTGCTTTGGCTGCTGCCGCGGCTTTCTGCGACTTGAGCAGCCTCAGAAGCCGCCGGAAGGCACACACAGCAAACAGGCTCGGCGCGCTGCTGCCATCTGCTGCTGCTGGGGAGAGACTATGAGGTGACCGTACATCTGCGGTGATGTCAGCTGGCTGCTGCTGCTGCTGCTGCTGCTGCTGCAGGGCTGCTTGTATGGTCTCCCAAGGCTCCTGCGGTTTCCTGGCCACCGCTGCCGCTGCCTCAGCAACAAACCCTAGCACTGCCAGCTGCGCAGCAAGCCAGTCAGCATCAACATCAGCAGCAGCAGCAGCAGCAGCAGTCGTGCCCTCGGCTGCAAGAAGCGGATGGTGACGATACAGCTGCTGCTGCTGCTGCTGCTGCTGCTGCTCAGCGCCGGTGCTGACGGGTGGCCACACAGCTCTCCAGAGCTGAGGCAGCTGCTGCAGCCAAACGTATGCCTCAACACTGCTGCTGCTGCTGCTGCTGCGTGTACTGCTGCTGCCGCAGAAGGGTGCCAGGCGAGCCTCCAGCAGGCTGGCCGCCATACGCCGCACAGCAGCGACGTGCGACGCCGCAGCAAGCCGCAGCAGCGGCAGCAGCTGCACCACGCTGCAGCTGCTGGGGTCCGGCAGCGCTGCTGCTGCTGCTGCTGCTGCTGCTGCTTGTTCTGCTGCCAGCAGTACGTCCAGCGCTGCCTGCTGCACGTCCGCTGGTGCTGCCAGCAAGTCCTGCGGGATGCAAAGAGGAACCAACAGCAGGCGTCAGCATGGCGTGAGCAGCAAGCGGCACCAGCGGGGCCACACGGCAGCAGCAGCGGCACTTCAACAGCAGCCGTCACCATGGCGGGCAAAACACCAAAAGCAGCTACTGGGACCGCGACTAGACGCGTGTGTGACTGCCCTGAGAGCCACCAGGCACGGTAAGCAGCACCAGGCCAGCAGGCACACTTGTAGCTAGGCCAGACTAGGCACACTTGTAGCTAGGCCAGACTAGGCACACTTGTAGCTAGGCCAGACTAGGCACACTTGTAGCTAGGCCAGACTAGGCACACTTGTAGCTAGGCCAGACTAGGCACACTTGTAGCTAGGCCAGACTAAGCACACTTGTAGCTAGGCCAGACTAGGCACACTTGTAGCTGCCCATCACACAAGCACCAGCAGGCAGCGAGCAGGTAACAGCCAGCAAAGCAGCAAGCAGCAGCAGTTGTGACACTCCCATTGCCGACGACTGCTGGGACAGTCGCAATCAGGAGCATGCTGGACCATCACACAGCACAAGTCATGACGTGTGTCATAACATGTCATAACATGTCATGACACGTGTCGCACCTGGCCCTGCAGCAGCAGCTTTGCCAGGTCAGCATGGCCGTCCGCGACAGCCTCGGGCAGCCAGCGCGCATAGCCGCGCAGCACGCGGCACGCCTGGCACTGCAGCAGCTGCAGCTGCTGCTGCTGCTGCTGCTGCTGCTGCTGGTCTGAAGATGCTGCGGGACCTGCTGCCGCCGCTGCTGCTGCTGCTGCAGAGCGCTGCAGGTTGGTCGTCACCGCCACGAGCACGGAGACGTCTGGCGCCCGCAGCCGCAGCGCCTGGCGCAGCTGGCCCTGGAAGCCAGCCCAAGCAGCGGCTGCAGCGGCTGCAGCCGTACTGCGCCAGCTGGCAGTGCTGTGCTGCTGCTGCTGCTGCTGCTGCAGCATCAGGTGCTGGTACTGCTGCTGCAGCTGCTCTTTGTGCTGTTGCAGCAGCAGGCCTGACGATGGCTGCTGCTGCTGCTGCTGCTGCTGCTGCTGCGGGTCGTCGTTGATGACGCTGTGGCGGTGTTGTGCAGGCGCTGACTCAGCCGCCGCCGCCGCCGCCGCTGCTGCTGCCGCCTCCTCCACTGGCTGCAGCAGCTGTGCCGTTGCGGCCATGCACTGCTGCAGCAGCGTGAGCGTGCCCGACACCACCAGCGGGCTGCTGTGCTGCAGCCCACGGGACAGCACGCCCTGAGCGCGCACCAGCACCACCAACACGTCGGCAGCCAAGCAAGGGACACCGCTGAGTTTCACATGCATCGTGTTCAAAGATGCAACATGTTCAAGTCAAGTCCGGGTGCGAAAAACCAGCTGTGCTGACAAAGGAAGATAACACGTCCGAATCCTTTCCAGGGTAGGGTGGGGACGGCCAGCTGAAAGGCACAGCTTGGACGGTGCGCAGCAGGCACGCCACCCTCCTCCCCAAAAGACGTGCACAGCGCCCATGCGCCATGCCGCTGACATCCCAGCCAGCGGCAGCACCAACGGTGGCTGCAGGCGGACCGCGCTCCACAGCTGAACACCACATGTGCTGCTGAACCTCAAGCGCTGCTCAACCTCGACCCGGACCTTGCAAGGGTTGAGGCCCCTCCCCGCACCGCCCACCCACCTTGTGGAGTGCTCCAGGCATGCAGCCCCTCACAGCCGCCCTGACAGCGGCACCACCCACATCGGGAGGCGCCGGCAGCAGGCCACCAGCAGCAGCAGCCCCGCCCAGTGCAGCAGCTTCCAGGCCTACCCCACCTGCTGCTGCTGCTGCTGCTGCTGCCAGCTCACCGCTGCTGCAACCCGGAGCAGCTGCTGCTGCAGCCGCCCGCCGAGCGAACGCCACCGCTGCAGCCTCCGCCTGCGCTTCACAGGACACGCCGCCCTGGCGCCAGCCTCCACCAAAACCCCGGCCACTGAAACACAGGCCAGCCATGCCAGACAGGGTTTGGGCTCCAAGCTGTACGGCAACACCCGCAGCAGCTCGGCCGCCAGCTGCGGCTGCGCGGCAGCCACAGCCTTCAGCAGCCGAGCGTGCGCGGCACTACGGCCCGGCTGCAGCCGCTGCAGCAGGCGCAGTGCCCGCAGCTCGCCCGATGTTGCTGCTGCTGCTGCTGCTGCTGCTGCGTCGCCGCTGCTGCTGCCATGCCTGCTGCCACCAGCCTGAGCCTGAAGCAGTGCTGCTGCAGCGGCTGCGTTCGATCCTGTCGGCTGCTGCTGCTGCTGCTGCTGAGTCAGCAGTGCTGGTGCTGATGTGGCGCATATGAGGCCCTTGGTAGGGTGAGTCAGCAGCAGAAGCAGCATGTCATACGCTGCAGCTGCTGCTGCAGCCACAAGCTTGTTCATGCGCTGAGCATCAACACCAGCGGTTGTTGAAGTGGCAGCAGCAGTGCCAGCACCTTCTCGTTGCTTCTTGGCTTTCTGCCCAGCTGCATGTGAACGTTGCTGGGCTTTGCGCTTCCTGCTGCCTACAGGTGATGCCGCCGCTGCTGCTGCTGCTGCCTCCTCCACACCATCTTCACTCATGCTGCTGCCGTAATGATCCTCATCATCGCTTGCCGCCGCTGCTGCCCCTTCGTCACTCTCACCATCATCACCGCTGCTGCCGCTGCCATCGCTGTCGCCGTCGCCGTGCAGGCCAGGAACGGTCAAGCCTGCATCCATTTCACTGACCTCGTCTGCTGCTGCTGCTGCTGCTGCTGCCACCGGCTTTCCAGCCTCTGCAGCTGCTGCTGCGGCAGATCCTGCAGCTGCAGCAATTGCCGCCAGCTGAGCCAGCGCAGCATCCCCCCACAGCTCCAGCAGTGTGGCAGCCGCCACTGCACTGCCAGGCCCTAAAACCCTGTCCTGCAACAGCCGCAAAACCCCGAGAATGACGCCGGGCGGGTCTGAGGCGAGGTGCTGCAGCAGGCCACCCATGAGGGGCCGCGTCTGCAGCAGCACTGGCAACAGCAGCGGGTCTGCGGCCTGCAGCATGGTAGCCACTGGCAGCAGCAGCAGCAGCAGCAGCAGCCAGCAGCAGCGAAGGCACGGGACAACGTCAGTGGCAGCAGACCCGGAAACACCACACGGCATACCGGCATCCATGTACAAGCTCGGCTAGCTTGCGTCTGGCTGGCTCCTGCATCATCAGCCGCAAGCGCTGACCGTGTGCACCTGCTCCGCGCGATCAAACCGAACGCTGCTGCACACTTGCAGGACAATCAGCCGCCTGAATCCACCGCGGCTCAACGCAGCAAGTGCAGCAACACCACACTGTGCCACTGGCAGCAAGTCTGGTGGCTGGCTCTGCACATGACCCACCAACAAGCGCTGCGCAGCATCTCGCTGCGGCGCGGTGATGACTGCACATGCACAGCTGCCCGGTGACACGAGCGCGGCACATCTAGAGAGACGTGTGAGCGCAGACCAAGGCTGAATGTGGGTGGTTGTTGGTCATTGTTGGTGATGTGTTGGTGTCATTGTTGGTGATGTCGAGCGGGCCCACTCACCCCACTCCACAAACACAGCCCTGCTGGGCCGCCGCCCAAGCGCGGGACTGTCCCACGCCTCCCAATGCGCAGGCGCCTGCTGCTGCTGCTGCTGCTGGCCGTCTTGTCCGTCTGCGCCACGCTTTCCTGCAGCCGAAGCATCGTCCTGCGAGCCGTTTCCTGCAGGGCCGCCGTTTCCTGCAAGCCGCGGCGGCCGCGCGAGCTTCGGCAGCGCCGACAGCGTGAAGTCAAACGCGGCGCACAGCCCCGCAGCACCGCGCCGCCCCTGCCTGCGAGCGCCGCCAGCAGCGCGAGCGCTGCGTTGCTGCGCTGCCTGTTGTTGCTTGACAGCAGGAAGTAGACCTGCTTCAGGCGCCTCTGCAGGATGCTTCCTGCAAGCAATTTGAGGGGGGGGGGGCAGGGCGGGGTTTTTGAGAGGCGGGCAGTTTGAGAGGAGGACAGCAGGAAGTAGAGCTGCTGCAGGCGCCCCTGCAGGATGCTTCCTGCAAGCACTTTGAGGGACGGGCAGCAGGGCGGCAGCAGACAAGCACCAGAGGTGCAGCAGCGTCATCAGCAGGGCTGCTTCGGGCGCCGCAGCAGGATGCTTGCTGGACGCAAAGGAGGGCAGCAGGGCGCAGCAGCATGTGCACCTGGCTGAGCTGGTCGGCACTGGTGCATGCTTGGCTGCATTGCCCTGAGAGGGGGGCCACTGGGCAGACAGCTCCTCGCGCAGATTTTGTGCTCCTGCCGGCCAGCCGTGCAACCCGTGGCTCTGGCCCCTGCTGCCGCCCCTCACGCCAGCTGGCCAAGGCTTGCTGCCCTGGCCAGCCCCACAACCCTGCAGCTCTGCAGCGCCAGCCGGTCAACTCCTGCTGCTGCGCGCCGGCACCGCCGCCACGGCACGGGCGGCCAGCCTTGCAACCCTGCAGCGCCACCCCCAAAACCCCAAACCCTCACCACACCTGAACCCTGCTGCAGCCTCGACCGCTGACCTGTCGACTCCTGCCGCTGTGCGCTGCTGCGTGCCGGCAGCCCCGCCGCTGCTGCAGTCCTGGCCAGCATGCCACCCTGCAGCTCCACAGCCAAACCGCAAGCACGCCCGACACCTGGGCGCTGCTCCTGCGCCGCTCACCCGCGAGTGCGTCGAGTCCGGCTGTTATGCGCTGCTTGTCGCCCGCGCTGCAGCCGCTGCTTGGGCTGTAGGCCAGCAGGGCCACCAGGCAGCCCAGCAGCTCGAGCGTGACCTTTGCATCCTTGGCTGTCACCTGGACATCCCAGATTGCCTGCCGCAGCAAACACAGCAGTACAAGCAAACAAGCAGTACAAGCAGAAGCAGCCGGGTGCGTGTTGGCAGCACGGAGGGCGGCAGGTGCAAAGATGCCGGCATGCATTCAACAGGTGGACAGCATCACATCACCCGAGCACGCCTGGATCGGGCAACGATGACGATTTGAAGTAACATGTAACACATGTTTGTAATGATGGGCGATCCGCACCTGCAGCTCGCTGCATGCTGGGGATGCTGCAGGTAGGCGGACAGCAGCTGGTCTGCTGCTGGCCTGGAGCGGGACAGCTGGCGATGCAGCGCCAGCAGCCCTGTGAAGGCACAGCAAACAAGCAGTCTGACCTGGGTAAAAAGTGGGTGCAAGGATGGGAGGGCTGAGCTCCATACCACAATATTGCTGGCTGCCTCCAGCCCACAGCCCTGTGAGCTGCCGCAGTGGATTGCTAGCAGGCAGAGGTATGCTTGCTTTCACTGGCACATCTACGTATAGCTGTGCTGAGCATCTGAGGTGAGCCAATTCGAGACAACAGGCATGAAGAGAATAACAGTGACAACCTTTCCTAGCCGCCCATTGTCAAGTGCAAGCATGGAATTCACTGCTGCATAGCCCAAGCATCCCTGCTGCCCCATTACTCACCCTTGTGGTTGGTATCGACATCCCTTACCGCCTTTAGGGCATCGATTACTTCAGGGAGCTTCATTAGTGCAGCGTAAGAGCTGCTACTTGAACTTGAACTTCATGCTGCTCAGTGCTGCTGCCACTCACGGACTGCTGCTGCTGCTGCTGTCACCGCACTACTACTGCTGTTATGCAGCAAGGACTCAAGCCATGATGAACCAGGAGACCCCAAGCCTTGTGTGTTTTAGTCGGCTGCCATGCAGGCACGCTTCCGGCAGCAAGGCATATGTCATGTCACACGACGACTCTATCAATGCCAGATATCGGTGCTGACTTTATACTCAGCCACTGGAACCTGTGAGCCACAAGCACAAACTGTCAGGCCAGTTGCGCTGGCAGGGTGCGCAAGCAATGAGAGTGAAGTCATGCCTTGAGCAAGAACAGCTGTGATGCAACATCTGATAAGTGAATCACGCACGGCTTCTGCCCGCTGCACATGAGTGCACAGCTGCCCACACAACAGAGGTGCTTCCTCAAAACTTCTGCCCAGCTCTGAAGCTTCACGTTCCAACCATGTACATCTGCAATCGCTGTCCATGCCTCACTCAATGAACAGCACCAGACAAGGTCCTGTTGACTCCCCTTAACTCCTGTCACACCCCTTGTAGCGGAGGGGTAAACGGTGGAAGTTAGTGATTCTGCTTGCACAGCTGTGTTGTACGTGGTCTAAAGGGCCAAATTAACATAGTGGAAAAAAAACTTCTGCTAACTCCCAACTTCCATAATTCTGGGCTCTCCCAGTAGATTTTACCTCCTGACTTCCTGCTGAAAGCCTCATTTCAGGAATTTAGGGAAAGTTAGTGACACAAGCCAGGAAGTTAGTAGTTGCCAAGACACCGGCGGTGATATTGGCAATGCAGCCAGGCGTGCCTCTGGATCCGTCAGACCTGCAGGTCAAGTACGGCCTCCCTAAACCCGACGGTGCGGCAGCTGCTGGTCTTAAACGTGGAGGGCAGCTTGATGGCATGCATCGTGTGCAGTGCACGTGCACCTACTTGTGCTGCTGTGGGGTGTTTGTGACCTATTATCTGTTGCACTGATTGTGACCTATCACTGTAACACTAGATTGGCAGCTTTAACCCATATCAAGGTCATCATATCAGTGACATTGTTTCAACGCTGTCGTATTCACATCATCCGTTTAAAACTCGTCCTATTACATCACTTACATCTGTGCAAATAGACAGAGGAACTGCATCATTTGTAGGAAGCTTGCAAACAGTTGCCTGCAAGCAAACTGGTGATTGCATACAGCTTGCATGCCCGGGGCCCAGCCCTTTGTGTCTAACCCACGCTGCAGGTGACTCATGGCACAGGCGCATGATGAGCTTGCTTTCAAGCCCAGTTGCCACAGTACACCATGCAGACACCCCAAGGAGGGCCCCAGGGGACCTCTGGCAGTTACAGGTGCCCAATCCCTGTCTTGAGCAGCTAACTCCCCCAAGTCCGTGGCTGTTTGCACTAACTTCCTCTTTTGCCTTACCACTAAATCCCACTAGCTCCCAACTTCCCCGGTTTCAACCCTGCCCACTGACATTTAACTCCCAACTTCCGCTGACTTCCCACCCTTTTTGCAGTATGTTGGAAGTTAGTGGAAGCTTAGCACATTGACATCCCTTTGAGGCATGTAGAAACATTTCTGTCGTTTTACCAAATTACCAAATACCGACTACCAAAGTAGGGCCACTGGCCCACCCGCAAAGGAGCCAAACAAGGCTCATGGCGTCCACAAAACTCAAAAGAAGACCATCAACCGAAAGAAGCCGCATCCTCAACAAGCTCAGAGAGCTCAGAACTCAGAAAGGAGCCAAACAAGGCTCATGGGGTCCGAAATGTCTCTCCACAACCAAAGGGGGGAAAGGGAGGCAGAGCATGCACACACAAGCAGCCAACATACAACATAGCCTAGCGGTGAATTCATGCGAAAGGGCACAACATCTGGTAGCAGCATAGGTGGCACGGTGAACCACGCAACAAACCAGGATGGGGGTTGTGGCCCTCCTCTGTGGGGGCAGCATACTCCTCAAACAACAGCACAACCGAGAAACAAATGTGGATGTCAACATGGCTCAGGTGGCATCAAAATGCAACATTCTGCGCGAATTCCAAGAGGTCCATAGGCAACCTTGTCTCAAGTGGCAAACTGGTGAAAGCTCAAAGAACTCAAATCGCTGAGAAACGCAGCACTACAAGCACAAAGGCAAGATGATTGCTGTGACAACGATGCTATGACATCACATAAACGTAACACTCGCCAGGGCAGCAACAAGCGTCGGCGCACTACTGCAGACAGACTATATGCCTTGATACACATACATGTGCTCAGATCAACCCCAATCCAGGCATGCTGCGTAGATGCACCCATGCAGCTGTACCTGCCCAACATAACGGCTGCACATGCAGTGTTCAGCAGTCGAGCATCACAATCCAGGTCTGAAATCCAAAAAGCAGCATGTCAAAGGGATGGCGTCCCCGCTACCAGAAGTGTGCATGCGGGTGCAACATGACTCAGCCACATCAAATCACATGACAATCTTCAAAGAAAGTGTACTGTTGCACTTTTGAAGCCATTGCTTGCCTCGCCGTTGCCCTTGCTGCTGCCGCTGCTACTATTGCTCCCACTGCTGCTGCTGCCGCTGCTAACAGTGCCGCAGGGTGACCCTGCTGCAACTTGCATCAACCAAAACGTGGTCTGATGTCCGCTGAAGTCCGGCAAGGGGCTAGCAGGGCAAGCCTGCTGCCATTACATTCCTTAACTTCCATCATTTACTTCCTGCTACAAGGGGTGTGACAGGATCTAAGGGGAGAGCCCCCTTAAACGGCCCTTGGGAAATCCCATGTTAAAGCTGAATTGGGCCCACAAGACAAATGCATGTAACTTGTTGTGGCCCTATCAGGCGTGAACCATATGTGTGATGGCATAGGATTGCTGTCACAGCAGTCGTCTTGCCTTGTTCTTGCGAAAGTGTTTGATGCATGCGCTGACCTTGGGCCCCCACCTTTGCGTGTAACGGTGTTGGTCTTGCCCCCTGGGCCCTGCAACGTCTCAGTTTGTGATTGCAGGATAGCAATGATACAGTATGATGTTTGCTGCTTGTGTTGTGCTTGCTCTGCCTCCCTTCATCCCTTCGGCTGTGCTGACTTTTTTGGATGTTTTGGACCCCATGAGCCTTGTTTGGCTCCTTACAAGGTGGGCCTGTGGCCCTACTTTGGTAGTTGGTATTTGGTATTTGGTAAATGATGATGATGTGATGATGATGATGATGATGATGATGATGATGAATGATGATGATGATGATGATGATGATGATGATGATGATGATGATGATGATGATGATGATGATGATGATGATGATGATGATGATGAATGATGATGATGATGATGATGATGATGATGATGATGAATGATTGATGATATGAATGATGATGATGATGATGATGTGCACAGTCGAACGTGACAGTTGACATCGCACCATGTTCAAACAGGCGGAAACATCTGAGAACCGCTGCAAACAGCTTGTCCGACAAGAATGACCAAAAGTGCCTCGTCCACATGGTTCCTGTGTCTAGAACGCCAGTGATGCGCTGACAGATGAAGTGACGGCATTGAACCCTGCCTTACTCACCCTGGTAACACCACCCTGCAGCGCTGCTAGCCCTTGCCCGTCACGGCGTGCGCACCCTGCTGGACACTGCCGTGCCCTGGCCGTGTGCAGCTGTTGTTTTTTGCGCCGTGTAGGGATACCCAATAACCTTGGACAATGTATGCCATCGTATGCCTGCTGCAGCGGCACCTACAGGTGTGCTGCTGCCTGCAACTGTCAATTTGATGACTGCTGCAGCGCCATTGGGCGTAGCGGTTTTGGTGATGCGCGTGATGACGACCATGGAAGGCTTTGTAAACGGAAGGGTGGGCATTACCACACGACGCCTTCTAAACATCTATAGATGGCACCCGCATGAATGGCACGCGCATGAAAGTTAAACCAGGACAGTCACTTGCAGCTGTACGTCACGCATGCGGTGCTTCAAAGAGTGAACTTCACAGTGTGATGAAATTCACTGCGATCAGAAAGCATTGCTGCACGTCAATGGCATGTGGCATGCTGGAGTGCGAGGCAAATTGCCGGCAATGGGAGGTCTTGATATCCGCGGCTTGCAAGCCTTCTTGTGCAGTTTGCAACATGTAAACTAGCAGTATCAGCACAAGCAGGTTCTTCCAGCCGGATGACACTGCATCAATATGGAAGTGCTGGCACATGCGTTGCGCAACGTACACCATCCATACCTTGCGCTGTGAGGGTCGCAGCAGGGGCTGCCCGTGGTCACACAGAACGTGGATGGGTCAGCATGCGGATGTGACTCACCGGCAATCAAGGTGTACAGTGCGTAAGGAGTGGGTGGTGTTTGCGTCAAGTGCAATCGGCCGACGCTAGTGTTGCACATGTTACGGCAGGGCGCGCATGACACATGCGGAGTTCACTGTAGCAGCCAGCCTCTCATCGCGTTGATTGACTTTGAATGGGGCTGCATCGGCGCTGTTTGCGGAGTGTCTTGGGGCGACCGTACATGTGGTGCTCAGTGCTGAACGGCCGGAAGCAACATGGAGCTGGCTTGCTTGAGTCTGGAAGAGCTGGGCTTCAGCGAGACTGTTTACGAAACAACGAAACCACAACAACGCCAGCTTCACGGACAGCAAAGCCGAGGCAAGGGCCGGCAGCAGCAGCAGCAGCAGGCTGAGGACTCGTGCGACAGGGACGCTAGATCTGTGTGAGTTGCCTCTCTTTTCGGCAGGGTTGCCGATGACCCTATACGATCAGATGTTGCTGGAGACGCCACCACCACACAGCCACCAGTGATATCTGCCTGCTGTGCATGCATGCGCATGCATGCATGCGCCAGGAGCGCGCTTGCACCACGCTAGAAGTCTTCAGCCATCCTACAGCACAGCTGTTTCATTCTGCCTCAGCTGCTGTGTGGTTTAATAACAATGTAGGCAAACAAGCGCGCTGCGCATAATCCGACAGGCGTGCAGCGGCATAAGCAGCTCTGCACAGCTCTGTGTGCACCGCTCTGCCAGACGTATCGGCCAGACTTTTTGCGTTACACAGCAGCCATTCTGTCAAATATGCACCTGGGTGTGCTCTGCGATGCCTGGTATGTATTCCTGTTGAAGGATTACCAGGTGTTGTTGCTTGATGCTATTCAGCAGCAGCAGCATAACCGTCAACAATCACCACCAGCTGCGCACTGTGCATCCTGTTGACACATTTCATGCTTGATGATGATGATGGTGCTGCTGTCCTCGCTGCCGCTGCCTCTGCTGCTGCTGCTTGTCTGGCATGTGCAGCTATGTGTCCAACCTGGCCAGCAGCACCAGCAGGGACCAGCTCACAGAGCTGTTTGGCTGCTGCGGTGACATCCGATGCGTCACCATCCCGCGCAGCCAGCAGCCACAAGCGCATGCATACATCGAGTTCGCAACAGCAGCGGAGGCTGCTGCTGCGGTGAAGATGCACCGCCAGGTCAGCACACCGCGCTCAGCAGCAGTGCTCAGATGCAAGCTTGCTTGCTGCTTGCTCTCGACTCCTCATGCCGCCCCAAACAAGCTTCAGCAGCTGATCACAGCGGGTTTTTGTCGATTACGAAAAGCTCTGCAGGACAGCACGTCGGGCTTCAGCCTCCCCATACTTGTACAAATGCATTTCTGCATGCATGCTTGCGGCAACTGCTGGGCTTTCTTGCATGCAGGCTTCGGCACATCCCTTTTGACACAACATGCCTTATCATGTTGATGTGGTTGTTCATACGCAGGTCAGCGTCAAGGGGCGGGTGCTGTCGGTGAACGCCAAGCGCAGCAACATACGCGGCTGCGACGTGCTCCAGGGGCATGTGGGACAGGTGGGGCCGTTGTAATGTGCCAGCAGGCCGTTGTCTCAGTTGGGAGCGGTTGCTGTGTTTGATCCTTTTGTACAGCCGTGTGCATCAGCGGTGCTTGCATGCGCATGTGTCCCCTGGCTCAAGGACAACAGGTGAAGCCGATGTCACAGTCATAACCGCGCCAGGCCATGCATTTTTGTCGTAATCGTGCAGCAACAGCGCTTGCATAAGCATGCAGCTCAGTTGAAGTGCTGCTATTGCGTGCGACTGGTCACTTGTGGCAGGTGTGACTGGCTACTCTTGTCACAAGTGTGACTGGTCATTTGGGGATCTTCGGCCTTGCTGTTTGCGCTGCTGCGTTTTGCGGGCCTCTGGCGGTAAAACATGCGGAGAAGGCTTCAGCTACCGACTTCACAATGCCGCGTGCCTGCCTTGTTGGCTTTGTATGCGTGCAGGTTGGCCGCAGGGGCCGGCGCGGCAACATCTCCGCTGCAGCTGGAAGCTCTGCTGCTGCTGTTGGTGGGCCGCCGTTTGTCAGCTTTGGGCCCCCGGCAGCCGCCTTCCCAAGCTGGGGCCCGCCACCGTTTGCTACTACCCCCACCACCACCAGCAGCCGCCGCAGCGGCACTACCAGCAGCAGCAGCAGCCGCAGCCGCAGAGGCAGTACAACCAGCAGCAACAGCAGGGCGGAGGCGGCAGCTGTGACGGGTCTAGGCGGTAGCTGATTCTGGGGAGCCAATGGGCCTGCGAACATATGTAATCATGAAGCGCTGGGGAGGTGTATGCTATTCAGCGTCACATTGCTAGTGCCAGTCAGGTGCCCCTGTTTATTGATTGTGGCAAGAATTTCAGCGTGGCAAGAATTTCAGCCTCTGGTGACAGCCACTGGCTGCCGGTTTCAGCCGTCAGTCAGTGGGTATGCGACCACGAGTGTCATCAGCATGCTATGTAGCTTTTATAGGTGTCGTGCTGGTGCACACGATTTGTTGCGGTGTGCGCAGTGAGCAGTTGTTGGTTTGTGGGCAGGCATATGCATGCATGTGCGCCTTTGCATGCCGTTCTGCCAGTGCGCAGTTGCTCATTGGCTTACCATCAACAGCATACTGGGTACGTTTGAGTGACAGCCTGCGTGCCATGTGACCCTCATGTCAAGCTGTGTGGCAGATGGTTGACATTTTTTTGCGGATCAGCATGTCTCATCATAGTGCTATGACAGGGCACCTGCAGCAACAATGATGCAGCAGTTGCTGCCAGCTGAGCTATCAACAATGTGCCAAGTCTGCGAGTTTTGAAGATGATGCTGTCAACAGTGGCATTGCTTTTCACTGCATTAAGCCGTGTCACAGGCACTATTATGAACTGTGGTGTGCTTCCTGGGTTTTGAGATGCTGCGGCTTCTTACTGTCAAGGTTCGGGAGTGCTGCGCAGGGCGCGCTGCTTCACGTTTGCTGCAGCTTGTTGCCACTCGTGACGGGGTGCTCCAGTGCAACAGCGCTGCACATTGTTCTCGTTGAGTCAGCTGTGAGGAGCAGGGCGGTTGAGCAGTTGTGCCAGTGCAGTTTTGGTGTTTGCCATAGCGCGACACTGCCGGCACTTGCAAGTTCAATTGGCTTGTTGCCGCTGTGCTGCTGGCCCTGCCCGCGCCCTAGCATGGATGCGCGGAGCTGAGGTTACACATGTGGCAGCTGTGGCCAGTGTGGCATCTTCAGCTGGTGTTTGTGGTATCTTCGAGCCATGTCACAGCCAGGATGCCTGCTTACGAGGTGCAGGGGCTGCCGCTGCGCGTGCACGTCCTAGTGTGTGGTGCTGCTTGTGCCTCCCACCTGGGCCGCTGGCAGTGCGTGCACTGTCGGGCAAGCTCCCACTTGTGGTTTTGCGGCGTCTCCAGCCGCTGACAGGCACTGAACGTCAAGCTTGTTGACAACCTGCTTCATGGTGGTCTGTGGCATGCTGTCATACATGTGCGGCTCCTGGTCCAGCATCGCTGTGAAGGTATGACGTTTGCATTTACTTGAAGCCCAGGAGCCGTATACATCCGTACGTTTGCATGTGGTGCTCAGTACGCTTACAGCTCCCTGGTTGCTTTTGCTGCTGTGTGGGTGTGGGGTGAGACTGCCATCATGATTTGTTGCCCTCAGGGCCTGGCTGGTGTGGCGCATGGCGCTGATGCTATGGGCTGAACAAGGAAGGGTGAACCTGATGATGATTTTCTATTGTCAGTGAGGTTAGGCCGCCACATTGGGTAATGAGAGGTATATCTATTATCAAACATCCCAATCATGTAAAAGAACGTAAGTGAACGGCTCATGGACATGTTCTGAAGGAAGCACAATTTCAGTGGACAAGCATTGTGTGAGGGCTGGTGCCAGCCACACCCCAAGCTCGCCGCTGTTTTTTTCTGCTAGCTGCATTGTACCGGCATGTCATTCCATGTAACACCCTCACATAACATCCACCTGTAGTACTACTGTGACAGGCCTTGTACATGGCCACTGCCTGCATAGCATGCATGTATTGTGGTATCTGCTGTGGGAGTGCTTGATCAGCAGTTTGTGGTCCGGCAGTCTCGGACCATTGCAAGAGTAAACGCTGCCAGCCAACGCGACCTGCGCTTGGGACAAATGGCGCACTGACACATTGTCACATGCTGGCAGTACAGCTGTCATAAATACAAACCCTACATGGACAAATGGCAGCAATACGCAAACCTTTGTTGTGCAGTGCTATCGTATTGGGTCTGCAGCTGGCTCTGTGTAGACAGGCAGCACAGCACAGCCGTAGCGTTCACTTGTAGGTGCTGGTTTTTCGGCAGGACAGTACTACTGCGTCATTTGGCGGAAACATAAACATTCTGCAAGGTGTGCTAAACATAATCGGCTACAGCCTGTGCTGTAGTTGCCACTTGAACGAACAGCAGGACCCAGCCCACCAAGTTGCAGCAAGTTTGGGCAGTTTCTTTTCCACGCCGATCTGTGCTGCTGGTGGTTGTATAGTGACCCTGGTCATCTGTTTCTGCATTCTCGCAGAGCACAGCGCTTTCAGTATGGCGTCTGCACCAGAGTGGTCGGGCGCGCGGGTGCGTTCTGCGTTCAGTGAGTTCTTTCAGAGCAAAGGGCATACATTCTGGCCTTCCAACGCAGTGGTGAGCAATTGGACTTGCTAGGCAGGGTCATGCATGGCGGTGCAGTTGTTTCATGCAGCAGCAGACAGCTGCTCAACCCACCAACCACCAGCAGCATGCTGACAGCCTGCAGCAGCTGCTGCTTCGCCAGCCGTGTATGCTGTGTGCATGCACGCATCTTGGTGGCTTGCAGACAGCATCCAGATGCGCGTGGTGTACATAGTAACATAAGCCGCGTCACAGTAGGAAAGGCTGCAGCTTTGTCATGCACCAGCTTACCTGGCACGGTCACGGCACAACCTTGAGAAGAGCTGGGCTTCTTCACCAGCTGTACAACAGCACAGTATTGACACCGTTGCGGCATGCAGCATGCAATGAAAGCAGCAGCAACAGGCCTCTCCTCTGGAGCCGTTGTACCTGGGCTACAACCCCTGAGTGCTGCGCGCGACCCCGCAGTCTTGCGTTCTGCCGAGTGTCCTTGCAGTGCTCCTGCAACTTGCAGCTGCACCAAATCACTTTGGCACCAATGCCTGCACAAGTCTGTAGGCCAGGCGCCAACTTAGCTGTTCATCTACATGCATTGCACAAGTCTGTAGGCCAGGTGCCTGCACATCACCTGCTGCCCTCAGACAACAGCAACTGCTTGTTGCCAACTGCGTCATTGTGTACTCCTGTGTGGGTTGTGCCTGCAGGTGCCACTGAACGACCCCACGCTGCTGTTCACCAATGCCGGCATGAACCAATTCAAGCCGGTGTTCCTGGGGACCGTGGACCCCAACAGCGACATGGGCAAGATGAAGCGCGCATGCAACAGCCAGAAGTGCATCCGCGCAGGTGGGCCAGGCACTTGCCTGCGCTGCTGCATACGGAAGCTGGCACTAGCCGCAGTGCGGGAAGGAGTGGCAGCAGCAGCAGCAGCAGCAGCAGCAGCAGTGGTTTCCATGCGTCGGGCGCAAGAACTGCTCCAGCTACGCTTTGACCGGCAGCGCGAGATCTGCACACCTGCAGCTGCCGTCGCTTTGGCAGTTGGTAGGCGGCACGTGCAGTCACTGCTGCAGGCGTGCGCCATCAGCCGTGTCCTTGCATAGCAGCAAGTGATGATCGACAAGTTGGGGCTGGTGGCCCCAGCATGTGATGTCGTGCAGGCAGCAAGGCGTGCACTACTTTCTCTCTGGTGTGCTGTGATAAGTGTCGTTCAGCTGCGCTGCTTGGGTTTTTTTGGTGTGATTTCCTGCAGGCGGCAAGCACAACGATTTGGATGATGTGGGCAAGGACGTCTACCACCACACTTTTTTGAGATGCTTGGAAACTGGTCGTTTGGTGACTATTTTAAGGAGGAGGCCATCAGCTGGGCCTGGGAGCTGCTGACAGAGGTGCGCATGTCATTCTGACCGCGCTCAAACTTGAGCGGTCAAATGTTGGGTCAAACTGCCGCAGCCGCGGGCCAGGGGTCTGGTTGTTTGTGCGAGCTGCGTTGTCGGTGTGGCAGCCGAGTGCGTATCACCCTGTTTGCATGGTCAGCAGCGCGCACATGCTCAGCTGCACAGTACACCGACCCTGCAGCGCCGCAAGCCGTGCTCAAGGCACCTGGGGAAAAAGTGGGGCACTCTGTCAGTCCTGCAGGTAGACACAAGCTGCCCAAGATCGTTTGTGCACTGCCCAACTATGTGTCACCTTGCCAGCAGCGCCTCTCAGCCCCTGGCTGCTGCTGACGAGGCGCAGTAGCAGCCTTGACACGCACCTGGCAAACACGGTCTTGTGCTGCGTGATCTTGTGTGCTGCGTGTGTTGTCGGCAGTATATTACAGCCAACACGCAGCCATGGGCGGCAGCAAGCAGCAGCTGGCTGCTGCTGACGGCAGCAACGTGCAGGGCAAAGGCATCACAGTAGCACAGCAGCTGCAGGCAAAAGTATATATTAAAGTGCGTGTGTGTGTTGTTTACATAACGTATATCTTGACACGCACCTGGCAAACACGCCCGCGATCTTGTGTGCTGCGTGTGCTGCTGACAGGTGTACAAGCTGCCCGGGGAGCGGCTGTATGCCACCTACTTTGGCGGCGACGCGTCTCAGGGCCTGCCCGCAGACGACGAGGCCAGGGACATCTGGCTGCGCTACCTGCCGGCCGAGCGCGTGCTGCCTTTGGCTGCAAGGACAACTTCTGGGAGATGGGCGACCAGGGGCCGTGCGGGCCCTGCACCGAGATCCACTTTGACCGCGTCGGCGGCCGCGACGCAGCGCACCTGGTCAACATGGGTGAGTCAGCCGGCTAGGGTTTGGCTGGGGTGTGTAAGGTGTCGACGTGTGGGGTGTGCATTGCGCGGCGGAGTGTCCTGCAAGCCGCGAGCACGCCAGGTCAGCACGGGCGAGCCAGCCAGGCGCTGTGGGGGCTGCGCTTTTTGCAGTATAGGCGATATGTTGGGGCGTAGCTTGTCAGCTGCGTGCGTGCCTGCCAGTCACTAGCGTGCCTTGTGGGCGCCCCTGCAAGCGTCAACCAGACCACGGCAGCAAATCAGCATCCTGCCGTTGCAGCGCACACATCAGCGTCTGAAGGCCAAGCCTCGCACCCAACTTCATCATGTGAACGTACTTGGTGTTCGACTGAGTGGCGCCACGCAAGCATGAATGCTGACTCGTCAAGTGCTCACGCACTGTCCAGGAGTGTGTGACGTGGGGCGGTGCAGTCCCTGCACAGAGCTGCTGGCACGCCAGCAGGCGTGCCGCCGCCTCTGCACCTGCAGCCAAGCCCAACGCGCTGGGGATGTGGGGCCTGGTGTCGTGCATACATGCTATCTTTTTTTATACAAAAAGAAACAACTATAAGGCAACCGCGCACCGCGCACCTGGTTTGCACGTTGATGCATGTGCGGGGCCATGTCCTGCTTGGTGTACGATAATCTGCCTTTGGTGTGGCCCTGCACCTGCAAACGACCCCAACGTGCTGGTATGTGAGACCTGGTGTCACGTAGTTGCCCCGCGCACCTCGTCTGCAATGTGACTTGTCGGCCTGGCTTTCCGCCTGTGGTGCGGCGCCGCGCCTGCAGACGACCCCAACGTGCTGGAGATCTGGAACCTGGTGTTCATCCAGTTCAACCGCGAGGCCGACGGCGCGCTGAAGAGCCTGCCGGCCAAGCACGTTGACACGGGCATGGGCCTGGAGCGTGTCACCAGCGTGCTGCAGGTGAGCCGCCCATTGCTCAGGCCCTGGCGCTGGTGCTGTGCTGTCGTCTGCTGCACTGTTTGATGTCGGCTGCATCGTTCCACCCTGTGCAGTGTGTAGGACACCTGTTCCAGCGCGCGCACACCAGAGGCTTGACATACGCCAGCACTGAGCAGGGCACACGCAACACATGCGAGTGGGGACTTGCGGATGCGCCTAACTGCTGCTGCTGCTGCTGCTGCTGCTGCTGCTGCTGCTGGCAGGACAAGATGTCCAACTACGCCACCGACCTGTTTGGGCCCATATTTGATGAGATCCAGCGCGTGACTGGAGCACGCACCTACACAGACAAGGTGAGCTGCCTGCTCACCGCTGACGAATGCCACTGCGTCGCGGACTTGTTACCATTGCTCCAGGAGGTGTGCACACCCAAAGGGCTAGAAGCTGCTGCTGCTCAAACGTACATGTCATCATGCGCTGGATATGGACTCGCCGCGGGTCAGCTGTGCACGTGCACATGGGCGGAAATGATGCTCCCAACTGTACATGTGTGACCGGCCGTGTGGCGCCGCTGCAGATCGGCAAGGACGACAGTGACGGCATGGACATGGCGTACCGCGTGGTGGCCGACCACATCCGCACGCTGTCCTTCTCCATTGCCGACGGCGCCAGGCCAGGTGCGGCCGCTGCCCTGCCGTGCCTGACGTCACATGCTGCATTGCCTGATGTCAGATTGGGGTTTGGCTTATGTTAGGTGCTGCATTGCCTGATGTTACATGCTGCATCGCCTGATGTTGCGGCCGCTTCGCTTGTGGGGCTGCGCGCAGTGCACCACACCGCACACATGAGCAGCAGCATGCACACAGCGCCAGGCTGGCGATGCCGCGGTGCTCCAACACATGCCTTCACTCTTGCCGTGGCCGCTGAGTCGCCAGACGCACGACGGCTCGCATGGTTGTGTGTGGCTGGCGCTGTGCAGGCAACGAGGGGCGGGACTACGTGCTGCGGCGCGTGTTGCGCCGTGCGGTGCGCTACGGGCGCGAGGTGCTGGGCGGCCAGGAGGGCTTCTTCGCGCAGGTGCGCGCTGCAGCGGGCGCTGCCGCACTCTCTTCCGTGTGCGTCGGCATCGGTGTGCCCAAGACTGCCTGTGTATATCTTGCTGCCGCTTTTTACAGCAGCTCTCGAGGCATGCGGCGAGCGGCGCGCGCCTGCGTGGTTCGGCTGTCTGCCGGTGTTGATGCGGGGTGTGCGTCTGTGCCTGCTGCCGTGCAGCTGGTCGGCGTCGTGGTGGAGACGTTTGGCGGGCCGTACCCGGAGCTGCTGAAGCACCAGGAGAAGATCCACGCCGTCATCGCCGAGGAGGAGGCCAGCTTCAGCCGCACCCTGGGCAAGGGCATTGAGCGCTTCAAGAAGCTGGCAGCGGCAGCGCAGGTGACGCGACGCCCGCCGCGCGCCAGGCCCGCAAATCAAAACCACGTCGGATGCCTTCTGGACTGCGCTGCTGCTGCAAATCAGGCCGTACGATGTGTTTGGCCCTTCGTAGCAACCCGCTGCCTCCATGTGTGGTGTTGCACTCGCGGCACGAATGCTGACAGCTGCTGCTGCTGCTGCTGCTGGTGGCGCTGCCGCTGCTGTGGCTGTTTGCGTGTTCAGGGCGGCGTGATTTCGGGCTCCGAGGCGTTCCAGCTGTGGGACAGCTTTGGCTTCCCCGTGGACCTCACGCAGCTCATGGCGGAGGAGCACGGCCTGCGGGTGAGCATGCGCGCAGAGGCAGCGACCGCACGCCTGGTGTGATGTGCGCCAGGGGGTGGTAGTAGTTCCTGCTGTCGGCGGCAGGCTCCACGCAGCTCGTGGCGGAGGAGCGCTGCCTGCGGGTGAGCATGCGCAGAGGCAGCGGCCGTACGCCTGGTGGTGCCGTGGCGGGGGGGGGGGGGGACGGGTTAGGTATTTTCCTGCTGTCTGCTGCGGGCTCCGCGCGGCTCGTGGCAGAGGAGGCCTGCCTGCCGTGCAGCGTCGCGCGGCGAGTTCACGACTGGTGTTGGTGCACCAGGCGGTTTTGTGGCGGGCTTGCTGCTGCCGGCGGCGCGAACACACCAACGGGTGTGTGTTGTGGGATCGTGCTGTTGGTGTCGCTGGATGAAAGAGCACGGCCCGCGGGCGAGCATCACGCATCAACGCTGCGTCTGATCCTCGTGTCGAAGGGTTGGTGTGTGATGGGGACGCTGCTGTTGTCACAGCATGCGGCGATGTCACCGGCACCGTCAGCGTCTTTGGGTGCTGGCTTCATATATGTGTCTTGGGCCACTCGCGGCTCACGCGCGTGCTCCCCGCCAACGTCGGCCCGTGTCGGTATGCGCCTTGTGCTGCTGCAGGTCGACGCCGCTGGCTTCGAGAAGGCCATGGAGGAGGCACGCGAGAAGAGCCGCGCGGCAGGCAAAAAGACCGGGGTGAGCAGCAGCGGTCTCCGTCAGTACAACACTCCAGCCGGGTCTGTGTGCTGGTCCTCAACAGCGGCGCTGTGTTTGTGCTGTGCTGCATGCTTGCAGTACGTGCGCAGCCGGGTAGCAAGCAGACAGCCCGGCTGGGTGACATGCCCCATGCTGGAATCGGTGGGATTGATTGGCGGCTGTGTGCCATCCAGCGGTTGCGCTGCATGCTTGCTCACGAGGCGGGGCAGCAGGCAAGGAGCCAGGGGCGAGTTTAGTCATCAGCCGCACTGCTGCGGCATGCGGTGCGGCACCCTTGGGCGTGTGCTTTGCTTCTGTGCTGTTGCACGCAGCCGGCGCGCTGCCGCCTCAACGTCATGTGTTGTCTCCCTTTCTGCTGTGCAACCTGCTGTGCTGCGGCCAGGGTGTGGGGCTGCGCTTCGAGGCAGAGGCCACGGGCTGGCTGCAGAACCAGGCCATCCCGCTCACCAACGACAGCCCCAAGTACGCGGACGCTGATGTCAGCGCCAAGGTGCTGGCCATCCTGACGCCCGGCAGCACCTTTGTGGACTCGACGGCTGCTGCTGTGGAGGCTGCTGGCAGCAACAGCGAGGCCGTGCCTGTCGGCTTGGTGCTGGACACCACCAGCTTTTACGCAGAGTCTGGCGGCCAGGTGGGTTGGTACCGCCCGTAGAGCTATCCACTTGCCTGCGGGGCGATTCAGGGTCCACCGCTTGAGACACCTGCTTAAGGCTTGGGGTCTGATCCGCTCATGTTGTGGCTGCAGGGCTGCGGCCGGGCACCAGCCGCTGCGCTTGACTACAACAAAGTCCATGCTGTTGTCAGTAACAGAAAGGAGCGAAAGACTTCGAGCCAGTCCCACTGCATTGGCTGCACCCCTATGCATTACTGACAACATCAGAAATGTTTCTTTCTGTTGTCAGTAATGCATAGGGGTGCAGCCCATGCAGTGGGACTGGCTCAAAGTCTTTCGCTCCTTGTTCAAGCCGTCATGCAGCGTACATTAGCATGCTTACAGGTTGCATTCAGGCCCAAAAATCACAGATTGGTGATACAGCCAGCCTTCAGTGCTCGCGCCTAAACCCGTGAGGAGACAGACTGCACAGGGTCCTTGCCTTGCTCGCAGCTGTCACACTGTGTCGATCTGGCGCGGTTGCTTCCTGCTGCTGCAGATCGGCGACACAGGCAGCCTCGTCAGCGCCAGCGGCGCCGGCCTCGCCGTGTCAGACTGCCAGATCGCAGCCGGCTATGTGCTGCATGTAGCGGACGCGGCCTCCTGCAGCAGCAGCAGCGGCGGCCACATCGCGGTGGGTGACGGCGTCACCGTGCGCGTGGATTACGCGCGGCGGGGACAGATCGTGCCCAACCACACGTTCACGCACGTGCTGAACTTTGCGCTGCGGGAGGTGCTGGGGGAGCACGTGGACCAGAAGGGCTCCATTGTCCTGCCTGACAAGTGAGTGACACCGATAGTTTTCAAAGTGTCAGGTGCAGTTGATCACCCGCGGAGGAGTGCGAGAGCAACCGCATGTGTGGCGTGCTGTGCAACCAACCGCCATGGAGCTGCCTGCATCAGCGGGTCTGGGGCTGGGCCGCCACAGGCCGCGCAGGGGTTGTGATGCCTGATGGGTGCGCACCATGCTGGTTTGCGCCTCAATTGTGAAACGTTGATGCCAGGAAAGGTGCAGGGACTGCCTTGTGGGATGCTGTGCTGTGTGTTGCCGACTCCTCTGTGCCAGCGACGCAGCTGGTGTGGTGTGGCCTTTGGGGATGCTGCAGGCACCCGCCCCTGGTTGCTGATGGCTACTCTTGATGGTGTGAAAATCCATCTTTTGTGCCGCGCTGTTGCAGGCTGCGCTTTGACTTCAGCAACAACGGCCCCGTGGACGCGGCGCAGCTGGCGCGTGTCGAGTCCATCTGCCGCGACTGGGTGTCGTGCGGCAGGGCGGTGAGCAGCAAGGAGGTGTCGCTGGCGCAGGCCAAGGCGATCAAGGGCCTGCGTGCTGTGTTTGGAGAGGTGAGGGCCTGCGCGCTGCGTTTGGAGAGGTCTCCCTTGAAAGGTTAATCCAAGGCGTTTCCCGCACCGCCGACCTTCATTTCTCATTGTGTGAGGGCCTGCGTGCTGTGTTTGGAGAGGTTGGAGGGGCGCTCCAGAGCATGCAGCAGGCTGGGGCTGGGGCTGGGGCTGGGGCTGGGGCTGCGTGTGCTGCGTGTGCGGGGGGTGCCGGGGGTTCAGTGTTCATGGCTGAGCGCCTGTGACGGGGCTCTGCACGTCATCGCCTGGCTGCCTGGCCTGGTTGCGCGTGAACACCAAGCAATTCGGAAAAATTTCTAGTTGCTGCTGTGCATGCAGCATCCAGCACAGCACCATGTCCTGGCGCTGCCGCCTGTGTGTGCAACGCAGGTGTACCCCGACCCTGTGCGCGTGGTGGCGATCGGCAAGTCGGTCGAGGAGCTGCTGGCAGCGCCCGAGGCGGATGACAACATGGCCAGCAGCGTGGAGTTCTGCGGCGGCACGCACCTCACCAACACGGCAGAGGTGCGGCGTTGCTGCTGCTGCTGCTGCTGCTGCTGCTGCTGCTGCAAGCGTGCTCTAGCGTGTGCGCGCAAGTCGCTGCAGTTTGCCCGTGTCCTTGGTGGTGTGTGTTGCAGTGCAGTACACGGCGGGCTGGCATGAATCTTTGGAGGCGCGCGCCTTGCTGGGTCGCCGCAGGAGTCCGGCAGTGCGACAAAGCTGCACCGCTGTGTCACAGCGCCATGATGCAGCGGTGCTTGTCGACAAGATGCCACACGGCCGTCGATGCCTGTTGGGTATCAGTTTGTGCGGGCTGCTCTTGCTCTGGACAGCATCTGCGCTGCTGCGTGCTAGAGACGGCTTCAGGTACAGGCATGCGTAGGGCACCATGTGGGCGCGTGTTGCTGTGGCGCTGCATGCAACTCTGTGGATCTGTTGCAGGCCAAGGCGTTTGCGCTGCTGAGTGAGGAGGGCATCGCCAAGGGCGTGCGCCGCATCGTGGCGGTGACGGCAGCAGACGCGGCGGCGGCCATTGCTGAGGGGGAGGCGCTGGCACAGCAGGTGGAGGCGGCAGCAGCGCTGCCCGACGCAGAGCTGGAGCAGGTGAGGCGGGCGCGCCTGCAGTGTGTCGCCTGTTGACGCAGCTGCAGCAGGTGGAGGCGGCAGCAGCGCTGCCTGATGCAGGGAAGGTTGTGGGATGTGGGGCTGCTGCGTTGGTCGAATTTGTATGGCAGTGTCACATTTATGCATCGGTGCTTGGGGAAACGTTGGATGCATGTACCGGTCGCTCCCGTTGCTGCAGCTGTATGGTATCAATTGAGAGATAGTAGGTACGCGTGGGTTCAGTTAACATCTTAGACGGTATGAGCCACCCCCAAATGAACACGGTGTCAACGCGTGATAGAGAAAATTGAAACTCGGCACAGCTACAGCGGCTGATTTGGCATGTGACCAACTCTCGCCACGCAGCTGATGATGACAACAACTTTGCTCTGTTTGTCCAACTTCCTGCGGTTGGTATGGGTTCCAGTCTTGTCATGTACACCTCGCTGCCTATGTTGCTCAGTCTGCTGTTCGCTTGGTGGGGTACAACCTCCACAGTAACCAGGCTGTGATTTTGCTGAGGGACGCCAGTGGGCATCGTCGCGTTCTGAGCAGCAGGCAAGGTGACCATCAGAGTTGCAACCAGTTTCCTCAGTGCATACGTCGCTGCCTGTCCTGCTGCGTCACTGGCTGCGCCCCAGGCTCTGATCCCGCTGAAGGGCGCAGTGGACACCGCCGTGTGCCCAGCGACGGCCAAGGCAGCCATCCGCGACCGCATCGCAGCGCTGACCAAGCGCTGCCTAGAGGCAGCAAAGGCGGCCGCAGCAGCCAACAAGGGGGCGGCTGCTGCTGCCGCCATGGCTGCTGCGGACGCTGCCGTAGAGGCGGGCAAGGCCTTTGTGGTGCTGCAGCTGCAGGTGCGCTGCGGTTGCTTGCAGATGCAGCTGTTTAACCCGACAGGTTGCAGGACGGCTGATCTTTAGGGGTTGCAGCAGTGCGCGGAACAGGCGTGGAGGTGTTGGTAACAGCTTGGCTGTGCGTCTGTGCCTGCACCCTCACCTGGTGTGCAGCTTGGGGGTGTGGGGGTCAGCATGTGAGCGTCTTGTGGTACTCGTCGTACAGCATACTGCCGCTGATTACAACACACTGCTGTTCACATGGTGCAGCACTGCAACATGACGTGTTGCCTTGCTGCTGTCGCAATGAACGCTGTGTGCAGGTCGGCACCGACTCCAAGGCCGTGTCGGATGCGTGGTCGTTGGTCGAGAAGAAGCACGGCGCCAAGGTGGCGGGGCTGTTTGTCAGCGTGGACGCAGACAAGGGCCGCGCACTGGCATACGCAGGTGCGCTTCTGGCTGCTGTTGCGTCATGCAGCCAGCTTGCTGTATGTGCGATGCTGCCTGTACCCGTGGGTCATTTTCTGTAGGTCCTTGGTTGCGCAGACACTATGACAGACTTTGGGTTTTTGAAGTACGCAGACAGCTGCCTGCTGCTGCTCTCCGCACAAGGTGGCGTGGTTAGGTATCCCTGTGCTGGTGTCCACGCGCATCCCGTCTGTGCTGTGATTGCGCAGGTGTCCCTGCTGCTGTGTCGTCCAAGCTCAAGGCCGGCGAGTGGGTTAATGCTGCTCTGGCTGTGCTGGGCGGCAAGGGAGGCGGCAAGCCCACGGCGGCGCAGGGCCAGGGCCCCAATGTAGACAAGGCAGCCGACGCACTGGCAGCAGCAGAGCAGTTTGCCGCGATGAAGCTGTGAAGGCCCTGCAGCGGCACCAGCAATTGGAAGCTGCGCAGCAGCTACAGCTGTAGCTTGGATTCTTGGCAGTGGGGAGTGTGAGGTCATTGCGTGCGTTGGCTTTGGTCACGGCTGGTTTAGGCGACACATTGTAAAAGGCTGCAGACACATGTGTATAATTATACAGGTGTGTGTTGTTCCGTTTATGGCGATCTGGCCTCCAAGCACATTCTTGCAAGTTCAGTCTGCACTGTGATGTACCAGTTAGGTTGTACATGCAGCACGCATCAAGCTGAGAGTGGTAATACCGACAATCCCAACGAAACATGGGAAGCTGCTGCATGTGACAATGGAAAACAGGTTGTGTTACTAAAAACAGGAACATAATGGGTGGCTGTTTGCACTTGGTCGGCTTGCTGTGCGACATGCTGCGAAGCCCATGCACCGACCAGAAGCACGGCATTCGCACGGGTTGGCACAGCTTTACTGCAGGCATGTCCAACAACATCACCCGTGGGCCGCAGCTCGTTCTGCGCAGGCAGAGCAAGCTGGCCGTTTCTGCCACGATAGAAACCGCAAGCCATACCAAGCGTGCACGGCTGCATGCATGCTCCGTTAAGGTTTGCTATGCAGCACGCGTGTAGTACATGCGCGACTGATGGTTAGAGCCGCAGCCTCCGAGGCTGCGCCGCACGTGTGCCGTGCGAGGTGGTTACTGTTTGACTCCCGCAGCCAGCCAGCCGCGATGCATGAGAAAGCTTGCAAGAGTTCTCTGCTCTTAAATGATAGGCATCAACATGCATTCGCCGCCAAGGCATCTCCCTGTGCATGATTATCGTAATGAAGCACTCGCCTGCAGCACGACAAAGTGCTGCACCGCAGCTGTTACCACGAGACAGCAACACACCTACAATGCACCTTAGTTTTAATCAGAGTATATCAGGTGGACACAGCATTGCCAGCGATGTAGAGTCGCTCCTTGAACGAAGCGCTGGCCGTTTCTGCCACAGTAGAAACCGCAGGGTATACAAGCGTGAATTGCCGCACGCATGTATTAGTTGATATTTGGTTACAGCACTCATCCAAAACATGCGCGACAGGTAAGAGCAGCCACCTCAGAGGCGCGCCGCAGGTGTGGCGTACAGGTGGTTACTGTTTGACTCCTGCAGCCAGCCAGTTGCGATGCTTGTAAACGCTAACAAGGTTCTTTGATTATGATATTAATAACATACTTTCCTCAGCCAAGGCGTTTCCCTGTGCATGGGTGTCATACTGAAGCACTCGCCTGCAGCACGACCAAGTGCCGCAGCTGATATCACGAGACAGCAACACAAATGTTGTACATTTAGTTAATGTGGACTTGAGCATCAGCCAGGCAAGATTCGCTCCTTGAACGAAGCGCTGCCGTTTCTGCCACGATAGAAACCGCAGGCCATACAAGCGTGTGTGGCTGCATGCATGCTCCTTGAATGTTTGTTAGATAGCATGCATGTAACACATGCGCGACGGATGGTAGGAGCAGCAACCTCCGAGGCTGCGCCGCAGTGTGCCGTGCAGGTGGTTACTGTTTGAGTCCTGCAGCCAGCCAGCCGCGATGCTTGAAAGCGCTTGCAAGGGGTTTCTGCTCGTTATTGATAGGTATTAACATGCATTTGACAGTCAAGGCGTCTCTCTATGCATGGGTGTCGGGAAGCACTTGCCCCCGGCCGCAGCGGAACGAAGTGCCGCAGCTGTTGCCACATGACTGCAACACACATACCGGTACTTGATCATTCCTCAATGTATGTAAGGTGTACATTAGCATTGTCAGCGATGCAAAGTCGCTGCTTAAACGAAGCACTCCTTGAACGAAGCGCTGCCGTTTCTGCCACATAGAAACCGCAGACCAATAGGCTCCTTTATCTTTATTATGTCAATGTACCACACATGTACTAAATGCGCGACGGATGGTAGGAGCAGCAACCTTCGATTCTGCGCCGCATGCGGCGCAGGTGTGCCGTGCGATTCTGCGCAGGTGTGCCGTGCAGGTGGTTGCTCATCATCATCATCATCATCATCATCATCATCATCATCATCATCATCATCATCATCATCATCATCATCATCATCATCATCATCATCATCATCATCATCATCATCATCTTACCCATTCAAGCCATAGCATCAGCGCCATCGCAGGTGGTTGCTGTTTGATTCCTGCAAACAGCCAGCGGCGATGCCTGAACGCTTGCAAGGGGTTTCTGCTCATTGATAATAGGTGATAACATGTGTTTCACATGCATATAACAGTCAAGGCGTCTCCCTATGCATGAGTGTCGTGAAGCACTTGCCCGCAGCACGACGAAAGTGCCGATAGATTTATGAATACCACGAGACAGCAACACACCTACCATACACTTAATTTACTCTGAGTATGCAAGGTGGACTTTAGCATTACCAGCGATGCAAAGTCGCTCCGTGAATAACAGCAACAATGGCATGCTGCTGCTGCTGCTGCTGCTGCAGACAGCAGTGATGTCCAGGATTTGCCCCCGGCTTGTTCTCGCACCCAGGGTTCCTAATCAACTGGATCGATAAGATGATGCGTTGGGGCTGGGTAGCTGGGGCAAAGAAGCCCTGCAATGTGTGTTGTCCGCAGAGATGTTGCCGCCAGTAGCGTCAACTTGAGCGACACAGTGTTGCTGCTGCCCATGAGCAGCTGTGCTGCCAGGCTGGTCGTGAAACCATGCTCTACTGTGGTGCATCTCTGTAGTCGGCTGGCTCAGCCACCTGGTGTAGTGCATGAGCCGAGGGTTGACCGCTGGGGTTAATGTGCACACGTAAGGCACTCACCAGAATCAGTGCATGCTGTTGCTGTTGCTGATGATCTGCTCTCAGAAGGGTTAACCCATGACACAAAGGCCCTGTACAATGAAGCAGCCTGCACATGCTCCCAACATCATCGTTCAATGCCACATTGCTCAGCCAACAGCACACATCGCATGTGCAGACGCGGCACATTGTCCCGTTGCCACCCGCACCCCAACCTTCCACACATCTGACCATCCCCTCTTACAGCAAAGCTGATGATACTATACAAAGCCTGACAAACAGATTCAGGCATGCATGTCCTTAGCACAATACAGCAGGTCCGCCCATTTCCACAGGGCCTGTACACCAAAATGGAAAACCTCTTAATGTTGGGAGATAGCATCCATGTCACCACTCCAATGCTTCGCCGTCCCTGCTAAATCCTCCGTTCTTGCTGCTGTCCCCGCTCAGCCATGGCGCCAGCACGGAGGCGGCACCCTCGGCCCCTGACCTGTCTGCAGTGGAGCCGCCCATGTCCGTCCTGCAGCAGCAGCAGCAGCAGCAGCAGCAGCAGCAGCAGCAGCAGCAGCAGCAGCAGCAGCAGCAGCCAGCAGCAGCAGGAGGAGGAGCAGCACCAGCAGCAGCAGCAGCAACAGCTGAAGCTCCAAGTCTCTGCCCTTGGACTGCAACACTTGTCAGCAAACAACAGTAGTTACGTGAGATGGCACCACCAGACGCTGTTGGTGTGGCAAGCTGGTGCCATCAGCCTGCTGCTGCGCCCACCACCATTTTTCAGAGGCTGCCGCAGTGCCACCAGTGCGCGCAGTGCAGCTACCGCTGCTGAATGCCAGCTGCCTTGCGCTGGTCACAACGCACCTGCACCAGCCGGGGCAGACCGACACACCGACACGCCGCGCTGCTTGAAGCTCTCATCAGCCGCCATCAGCTGCACGCCCCTGTTGAGCAGCGCCTTGGCCACGGAGTAGGTGGGGCTCATGCCGCCCTGCACAGCAGGCAGCAAGTGAGCGGTCATAGTATCAAGGTTCAGCACATGGGTCACGTGTGCAGATCTCTGTGTGTGTGCTGAAACAGCGCTGTTATGCAGCCTGCGCCATCACAACACAGAAGGTGAGCCACATGCCGCATGCACGCCACAACCAGAAGAACACCAAGGCAACCAAGTTGGATTGAAGTTTTGAGTGTGTGACTGCAGCTCTACTGTGTAGCTCTGTTAGGCAGCAGTTTTAACATGGCAGTAGGTGAGGCGCATGCCATGCACACCAAGAACGAACGCACAGCAAGCTGCCTCAACAATCTCTCCACTTGTGTCGCACGGTTGAAGAACCACTGTTGGCAGCACAGCGCACGTGGCGACGCGCATATTCAGCCCACCACAGACTTGGTCCGGGTCTGCCAGTCGTTCAGGGCATGCCTCATGTGACATATGCTCACTGCTGCTGATGTCACACTGCACATGCTGCTGCCCAGGTTGAACGCTCAGCTGCTGCCGCCTCTTGCCCCCAACACCCAAACTGCCACTCACACCACAGCTCGCAGCAGCTAGCGGTGACAGCTGGACAACCTGCCAGCAAGCCAGCAGGCTGTATGCACGTGTGAAACACCACAAGCGCCTATCGTACAACAGCTTTTTGAAACCTTTGCTCACCGCTGCTGGTGCCGCAGTGCCCATGCTGCTGTCCGCGTTGAAGGGCACTGCTGCTGCTGGGTGCTGCAGGGCATCCAAGCTTCTGATGGCTGTGACTGCTTGGGCATAGTCGTTGCTCAGGTTTTCAATTTGCCAAGGCCTGCGGCGGGTGGTCACAGGGACAGGCCGCACGCCTCAACATGTTGGTGAGCAGGTGTGTTATGCGGTGTCTGCCCCAGGGCAGCAATGCAGACGCACAGTTGCTTTGCAGGTTCCTCACCTTTCGAGGCCTGCAGGACTACAGCATGCACTCACAGCTCATTGCCGCATCAAGCCGCCATGCTGACGGGCGGAACTGCAGAATGGCCACCTAATAGGATAGTGAAACAGGCAGAGACCTGCACGGCGCTGCACCATGCAATTGAAAAAATGCAGGATGACTTGGCCGGGGTGTCCTGCTCAGCCTTGCCTGAGGCGTGCAGCTGTGTATATATATATATATGAAGCCCAGGAACGATCTCGTGCATGTGCTGTACAGCAGTGACCAGACATGGGCCGCGCACCAGCCTGGATGCTGTGCTCAAGGGTTGTTGTGGTCGTGGTGCGGGTGGTGGCACACTCCATGCTGCCGGGTGCGGCATGTGTTCAACTGGCAGCAGGGGCAGCACCTCACCTCCGCCACCAAGGCACATGTGGAACAAGCACAGGCATGCAGCTGCACCAGAGTGCCACTTGCTTAGCTGATGACGTCGCTGGCTGAGGGCAGGAGGCGCCAGCAGTGCCAACACTGGGGTGGCACAGCAGCATTGCCTGTGCCGTGATAGCCAGGTGCCACCTGAGGGCCCACTGCAGCAAATGCACGTGCTGCTCACATACCTGCTGACTGGTGAATGAAACGTGAACCTGGTGCCAGCAGTAGCTGGGCTTGCCGCAACATGCAATGATTACGAGGCATCAGCAAATGCAGGTTGCCAGCCCACCTGAGGAGACGTTGATGATGCATGCGCCTGGTGCAAGCAGCGGCAGCAGCGCCTGGCTCAGCAGCACCGGCCCCGCAGTGTTCACTGCCAGCGTGCTGTCGTATGTCTCCTTGTCCCACACCTGCCTGACAAGGATGCCTGCGTTGTTGATCTGTGGGTGATGAGGTCGACACAAGCAGCAGGTGCAGCAGGTGCAGCCGGGTGTGTCCGAAAATGTTATGGAAGTCATGAAATACGCATTAACCAAGCCAACATTCAAATGGACCAATGCTTTGTTGAAGCCTGTTCCTGGTTAGTTTGGAACCTGCTGTAGAGGCAGGAGCAGCTGTTCATGATGCTGGTGCTACTGCTGCTGTACTGCTGCCACGTGGCACATTCGCCGTCTCACCCACCAGCAGATCTATTTTTTGGTCATAGTCGGTTTCAATGCGTTTGGTGAGTTCTTGGATTGAAGCTGCACTTGCTGCGTCCAAGCTGATGACTCGCACGTCTGTGCCACTCTTGCCTAGCTCGGCTGCTGCTGCTTCGCCTGTAAAGCATCAAATAAACCATCACAAAAGTTAAATAGTTATTTTAATGTAAGTTTAGTTCGCACGGTCAGGCGCATATGAGTCTAGTCCTGCGGTCGAGGCCACACGTGGCAGGTGCCACACAACCCACCTGCCTCCACATTTCTGCAGGTCAGGATCACTGGTTTTTTACGCTCTACGAGCTGCTTGCATACTTCCAGACCTATGCCGCGGTTGCCACCTGTGACCAATGCATACAGGTTAAGGTTCGACATGCTGCTGCTGCTGCTGCTGCTACACGTCACAGCAACTAGGGTCACCGCTCTGCTGATACCGCATGAAACTCTCTGCCAATTTTCACCACCTCCGTCACGCGCAGACGCAAATCTATACATATGACAGGGTTACAGGGTTCAAGGTCATAGGGTTCACACCTTGGCACATCGTGGCTTGCAACACTTGCGCTCCAACACCCCTGCCATAGCAGCGTACAAATTTGCAATCGCAAGGACATTCCACAAGCCAATCCACATCTTGCAACAGCACATGCACGGGGTCGGCCATCAAACATCGCCAGCTGGTGGTGCAAAAAACACAGCATCATGAAACAAATCACTACATCTGCAACAATTCAGTGCGCTGCATCTCTGACCAAGGCCATAGTACCACCGGTCAGCAGCATGGCAACAACAACTAACACATCAAAATATGGCCTACAGTCACCCTGCTTTCAACCAACTGAAAGTGGATCATGCAGCCTGTTGTTCAACAGGCATGTCTCAGAGTCCCACGTGCATATTCCAGCACTGATGTACAGTTTGGTACCGCGCAAAGCAGCGCTCCTCTCCACACTCCCGATCACTGCCCCTCACCAACCATACTGCAGATGTTCAGCCCTGATAAAAGCCACGACTGAAGCAACGACACACACATTGGGCGGTCAGGAATCAAAACATCTGTACAAAACCTCTACACACACCATGCTGCCGAGCCAGTCACTACTGCTGGGCAGCTGCTGCAACTGCGCAGCAAGTGCACAGCAGCGCGATTGCAAGGCTGTCCAGCTGTTGGCTGACAGCTGCTGCATGAATCCATGGCTGCAACCATCGCCGCCAACAGCTAGCTGCTTGCATCCTGTCATGTACGCACAGCAGCTTCGCTGCATAGCTGCAAACACACCTCCATGCACCACTGATGCATGTACTGCTCCTCCTGCTTAGCCACGAGCCATAAAAACACCTAAACACCAGCCGCCTCATCAGCTGATATACATTGCACATTGGTCAAGCTTTGCAGCAGCAGCTACTGCATATGCACAGCTATCCAAAGCAGCACCCCATCCCCACCCTCGCTTTCACTGCTGCGCAACCCGCTGTTGCACACGGCAGACTGGTCGTACTTGCTGAACAGAGCACGACGATCATAATCTGTTCTTCATCCATTCTGTCCTACCGCGTGTGCACAGCCACAAGATACGCGGCATCTCCCAGCCGCGTCTTGTATTGCTGCTCCTCCTGCTGCTCCACGGGCAGCGGCACCCGCCCAGCAGCAGCAGACAGCTCCGCGCTGCTGGCCCTCTCAAGCGCCGAGTCATGCTGCTCGCTACGTGCCACAGGCGGCACTGCTTCGCAGCAGCACCCGCTGCACCTCCCGCCGCTTCGTCCGCTGCAATCAGCGTCTCATCTGCTGTCAGGTGATCCACCAGCGAATCCCTGCGGCCAGAGGTGCTCAGCATGACACGGCCAGTGCCGCTGCCATTGCCGTTGCCGTTGCCGTGCTCGTCGCCGGCAGCAGGCCCTGCGGGCGCTGCTACTGCTGCTGCTGCGCGCGCAAACGCAGTACCTGCTGCCTTCACAACTGCCTCGCTTGCGGGCGCTGCCTCACCGCCAGCAGCACCTGCTCCACTAGCTTCTGCGCTGCTGCTGCTGCTGCCATCTCCAGCTTCCAGCTTCTGCTGCTGTTGCTGCTTGTCCTGCAAACGGGCCTCCCAGCGTTGCTGCTGCTGCATGGATGCGGGGGACTCCTCTGGTAGGGGCAGGTGTGCTTGCAGGAAGGTGTGGCTGGACCAGATTATCGTGTCCTGGATGGTGTCAGGGTTAGCTGGCTGCTCTTGCACCTTGGCGCCCACCTGTTGCAATGACATGGGACCAAAGGGCAGACAGCAGCGGACAGCAAGGCAGCAGTGGAACGAGGCAGCAAGGCAGTACAAGCAGAGCTTGATAACAGGAAGGAAGCAACGGCGATGGGCGAGTTGCAGACTGCACACCAGGCAGACTGCACAAAGTGAGAGAGGCATAGGCTCAGCAAGCTGCAAAGAAACAATCAAACAAGGAGCACAGTCTCACAGAACTTCACAGCATCCGCTGGGTGTGAAGTTCCCTGGACAGTGAAGGGCTGAGAACTTGCATGGACGTGCATGCGCTAGCATGGCTGCTGCCGCGTGTAAGCGTGGTCGCTGCGTTGGTGTGGGCTGCTGCACACGGCTGACAGCCAACTGCAAGCTTGACACCAACACAGCATCCCACATGATCAAGACACCATCAAACTTGTCGAGTAGGCAGAAAGCAGAGCCGGGCAGCAGTGCTAGCTCCTGCAGCGCAGCTGACCCACCACGGGCGCGGCGCATCTCTGCGTGCGCCCCCTGCTGAGAAAGTTTGCAGACTTCTGCTGCTTCCAAAAGGACATTGGGAGGTCATGCCAGTCCCGCTGGCACTGCTCATATGACCTCTTGTGACCTCCCTTCACACAGTGAACACAAAGTGAACATAAGTCACAGCAGCGCTTCACAGCACGCATGTACTGCCTGCCTGTCCGCTCACCGTCTTGCGCAGGAGGTTGCTGACCCACGGCGACAGCAGGAACGGCAGGTCCGTGAAGCTGCCGTGGCTGCTGCCCGCCGGCACGACATGCACGGCGCCACCGCCGGGCCCGGCCTCGCTGCCGGCGCCGCTGCTGCCGTGTGCCGCCGCCGCAGCCGCCACGACGGGCGTGCGCGCTGACGGCTGGCTGCTGCTGCTGCTGGCGCTGCTGGGTGCTGGCAGGCAGGCCTTGAAGACTGCGGCTTGGCGGTCCCCGCCACACCACATCTTGCCTGTGTTCCAGTCCTGCAGGACGCATACGGTTTCAGGCAGATCGTTTCACAGCTTGGCTCGGCAACGTGTGTGACCATCACACTTCATCGCGCAAGACGCGTCCCAATCAACAAGTGCAATCCTGGTCACCACCACGGAGTAGCACAGCAGGGCGATCGACGAGGTTGCGTCAGCAACACGTGTGGCCGTCAGACCACGCTTTGCCAAGCACGTTGCAGTCCTGCACTACGCAGTGGTTGTCCCAACAGAAAGCAGCACACCATGACTTTCAAGGAGGCTAGCTTGGCAAGTTGTTTGGCCAGAAACACACTTGCGGAGGAGCGGCGATTACAGCACGACCGTACGCCCCACGCAGCCAGCACCCACGCACCACGCACCGGCCATGTCCCCGAGTCAGCACACGACACAGCACCGCGGCCCCCGCTGCGCACCTGCGAGCCCAGCACCAGCAGCGGGCTGCGAGTTCGCCAGCCGCTGAGCGCGGCGCCGCCGCTCGGCAGCAGCGGCCACCAGGGGTCCAGCGCCACGCCGCACTTGAACTCCGCGTGCGCCGCTGCAGCCGCCGCCGCCGTGGCGCCGCCGCAGCTGTGGCCCATGACTGCCAGGCGGCTCATGTCGAGGCGGGACTGGAAAGCGGCCGCGGGGTCGGCCGCACTCGACAGCGTCAGCCCGGGCACGGACGCACCTGCATGGCATGCAGGAGCAGCGCAGAGCATGCCATTTGTCATTACGTTATTTTCCCACAACGGTTGTGTACACACACGGAGACAACTGCAGCTTTGGAGGGCAGCATTGTGATAGGGAGGCAATCATAGGATGGAGAGGTTTGCAGTGAGGAGCGGCGTGCAGCTGCAGCGGTGAGGGACGCCACCATACATACGCAGACCAGGACCAAGCATGTTCAAAGAGGGAGGACACAGGCGGGCGGATGCAGGGAGGAAGCAGTGAGCAGCAACCCGGACAACATATGTCACAGAGGGACACGTGTGTCACAGAGGGACACGTACGTCACAGAGGGACACGTGTGTCACAGAGGGACACGTGCGTCACAGAGGGACACGTGCGTCACAGAGGGACACGTGTGTCACAGAGGGACACGTGTGTCACAGAGGGACACGTGTGTCACAGAGGGACACGTGTGTCACAGAGGGACACGTGTGTCACAGAGGGACACGTGCGTCACAGAGGGACACGTGCGTCACAGAGGGACACGTATGTCACAGAGGGACACGTGTGTCACAGAGGGACACGTACGTCACAGAGGGACACGTGTGTCACAGAGGGACACGTGTGTCACAGAGGGACACATACGTCACAGAGGGACACGTGTGTCACAGAGGGACACATACGTCACAGAGGGACACGTGTGTCACAGAGGGACACATACGTCACAGAGGGAGGACACAGGCGGGCAGATGCAGGAAGGAAAAATAGGGAGCAGCGACCCCGACAACTTGTTGAACTGTACCGGCTGCCGCTGCATGCCTAGATCAGCAACCCAGAGCACAGGCAGAACATCACCAAGCACAGCCAGCTGTTCAACCCTCCAAATCCAACCCCACACGGCTTTCCGCACAGCGTTTTGGCACGCCCAGCCGCCCATGACGCACCCAGTGACCTAATAAGCAACAAGGCCGCACCAGGACGGCCGATGCCGCCCCCCCACCTGCGTTCATAGCGCACTCCTGCACCCTGTACGCGCACTTGGCCTCCTGCGCTTCCCAAACCAACAGAACTTCCTCTTCAACACGCCCAGGTGCCCACGACGCAAGTAACCACCCAAGGCCGCCACAGGTCAGCGAATGCCACCACCCACCTGCATTCATGGCCTGCAACGCGCGCGCCATTGTGACGCACTCCTGCACCCTGTAATCGCACTTAGCCTCCAGTGCAGCGCCAGTGCCCAGGCCCTGCAGCAGCCGCCACTCGCCGTCCGCCAGCTGCGCGCAGCAGGCCGTGCCGTCCGCATGCTCAACCGCCGCAACAACAAAGCCCTGCGTTTGCGACGCCAGCGTCAGCAGCAGCAGCGTCAGCAGCAGCAGCGTCAGCAGCAGCAGCGTCAGCAGCAGCAGCGTCAGCAGCAGCAGCGTCAGCAGCAGCAGCGTCAGCAGCAGCGGTTGAGGGCTCGCGCGACAGGAGGAGTTATTGTGCAGTGCATGCAGTGCTGACAGAAGGCAGGTGCTCCATCTCTGTAGCAGCACAGTGACAAATGGTAGTTCAATGCAACCCAATGCAGCCTCATGTGAGCACATTACCATCTGCTGCTGCTGCTGCTGCTGCTGCTGCTGCTGCCACTTCTCACCCGGGACGCAAACTCTGAGCAGATGATGGAGTAAGTGTTGCGCATGCTGGCGGCCCTGCAGCAGCACCAGCAGCAACAGCAGGGTTGCAATGCTGCGATACACAGGCAGTGTGAGGAGGCGCTGACCATCGGCATTGCACTTCAAAGCATCCTCGGTGCTTACTCGGCGCGTGATGTTGTTGCTGTTGCAGCTGAAGTTACCGCCGACAGGGCGCTCAACACGCGGACAGGACGCACCCATCACAACTCATGCCTTGTCCAACCGCCTGGCAAGGTATGTAACACCGCAACCAAGTTACGGCATGCTTCCAAGCACCAGCTGCACCATCGAACTGAATCACCCACCCGTGTGAGAAGATGATGACAGGGAACTTGCCCTGCCGGTCCTCAGCTGCTGCATTGTAGCTGCACGGCAGCAGCCGCACGGAGCCTGCAGACAATGCAGGCAGCACAGCAGCAACAACCACACACCACCAGGCATTAGCACAGCCTCAGACGCTGCTGCCACCAAAAGACACGCTTCCTGGAGAAACAACTGTTCTCCGGCCGCAGTGACTGCTCTTTGACATTGCACAACTTGCGAGTCAGGACGCTGCATGGGGGAAGTGAGCGCTGGGATTGGAAACTGCTGGGCTGCCAACATGTGCATGTTCCTTGGCTTCAGGATTGTGCTCCCGACTGGTCTGGCATGCTTGCTGAGACAGGAACGCCGACCGCTGTCAACATGCAACAGCAGTGTCGCACCATACGCTGGAGAGGCGCTCACCCAACGCATAGATGAGGTTTTGTGCTGTCTGTTTGAGCAGCTTCTCTTTCAAGCCTGACGGGTTGCGCAGGCCCCAGCTCACATAGCCTGGCAGCAGCAGCAATGCATGGGTTGTGCAGCCTTAGCTTTGGTTCTGAATGCTGCTGCATGTAGAAATGCAAGTCGAGCAATGCCAGCTGCTAAGGACACCATGTGCTTGCCGGCCCACCTTTAGCGGCAATGCCATGACAACTGACAACTTCCACATTGAGCAACTGGATGTGCTCAGCAGTGCCATCCGTGACGCACGCTGCATTAAAACCCGGCCCTAATTCTACTGCTACAAGCTGCCATCCAGTGCTGCTGTCGGCTGCCACCAGCATTGCAGAATAAACAGGCTGCGCACGCGCTGACAAGCAGCAAGCACTGGCGAATGCAGCCATGCGCTTGCTGCTGGAAGCAGCTGCAACCAGCTTCACACCTTGAGCATACTTGTAGTGCCTGATCCACGTCAGTGGCGTCGCGAGGCGGGATGGGGCCTTGCATGGGTAAAACAGCCTGCCCACTACATGCTGTAAGCGGTGCCCAACACGTCCATGACAGCAGCAGCAGCAGCAGCAGGACCAGCAGGCATTAGCTCCCCAGCGTTGCTGCGGCACTGCTTAGTTCGTCTATTACAAGAGCCCCATAATCAATCGAAACAATTCAATCATGCGTGAACATGTTTGGCACGTCCCCAGGTGGGTGAGGCGATCATGTGGTCATCGTCCCGCCTTCCGCACACTCACGGTGTCTGCAGCGATCGAGCTGGGGTTTGTGGAGTACGCTAAGTCTTGTACACCGACTGGAAAGCGACCTGTAGGTCGTGCTAGCAGCATGCTGAACGAGTGTGCAGCAGCACCGGGCAGTGAGCGAAATGGTTTACGTGGCAAAAAAACCTTCAGTATAAGGTGTATGCACAAGGTCAGTACCTGAAAATTAAACTGCCGCAGCAACCTTTTCTTGTATGGTGCCCGAGCAAGGCACGCATGGACAGCTGTTACATGCCATCAGATGACTAATGGTACCATGACCACTTCTGCACAATGGATTGCCAGAGACAGGAGCAACGATCATTCAAACAACAAGGACGTGAACCCTGAACATCTGGTTAAGTTACAAGTGATTGCCCGTCACATGACTGTGGTGTCCACCTGGTACGCAGCTGTACATCCGTACTGCAATGCACAACCTGCACAACATGCATGCAGTGCCTTGTCTGTTCTCACATGACAGTACGTGGCATGGAAACACAGGCCCAGCCTGCTGGCTGATCACTGGCTGCTGGCTGCTGACAAACCCCCGGGCCGTTCAGTTCAGTGCTGCCCATGCCCCGGCTGAGCACTTGCATGTTTAGGTGTGCACATCACCATGGCATCCCCATTATCAATGGACCAAATCACCAAAGTAGGGCCACCGACCCACCCGCAAAGGAGCCATACGAGGCTCATGGGGTCCACAAAAACCAGAATCAACGAGTCGAAAGGCTGTTCACAACACAAGACAGAAGAAGCCGCCCCGCAACCTTGACTCAACTGATTGCAGTGCAGGAGACCATGCGCTGCGGCTACGCCTCATGACAGCGCCATTGCCTTTGCTGCCAGTCACTGCAGTGCTGTCGTCACCGGCAGTGACACACAGCCTTGGTCACCCAACACACCAGACGTAAGCGGCTTGTACCGCTGGTGCGACTACCACGAGTTGGCGATTCAAGCCAAGGGTCGAGACTACCACAACTCCACAGCTTTTACGAATCCGAGGAACCGGCTGCCGTCAAAGGCTGGAGGGGCCGTCACAGCTCCCGCACGCCCGATCGGCAGGCGACGGCACCCTGCACAGCTCCAAAGGTAACAGGTGACCAGCTGGCTTGCTGCAGCAACATGAGGTACAAGAGCCCTGCCGTGGCTCACGCGTTGGGCCGTACGCCATCGCCCCGTGCCCGGCGGCGGCGACCATCCTCTCCAACAGCACACACACGCCCTGCAGGAACAGTTGCAAACAACTCGCTGGCACGCGTTGCCCCCTTGTGGCCCGAAGCGGCTCCACGGCGGCCTTTCCAGCGTCTTCTTGATCAATCCGTTTGCGAGCGGCTGGCCGCATCAGGGGGTCAGCGTTGCCCGCCTGGTGGCCTTGAAGCGGCTCCACGGCCGCCTCTCCTGCAGCTGTCCCGCGCGGCTGGCCGCATGATCAGGTGGCGCGCTCCAGGTGCACCACCTCGTCCACCGGCTGCCTGCACACCGCGCAGCCCGCGCCGCGCCAGTCGTAGCGCGCCGCGCAGCCGCCGCACATGCACAGGTGCGCTGAGCTGCCGTGCGCGAACAGCACCGTGCGGGGCGCGTCCAGGCAGCAGATGCACAGCTCGTCGTCGTCGTCGTCGCTCTCGATCACGCCTGCGGCTGCTGCCGCCGCTGCTGGCGACGGGCATGCTGCTGCTGCCGCCGTTGTGCTAGGTGTCCTGGGCGGCAGCGATGGCTGGGGTTGACAGGGTGCGTTGGCCTGCCTGGGAGGTGCAGGCTGCTGCTGCTGCTGCTGCTGCTGTCCATGTGCTGCGTCAGTGTGACATGGTGCGGTGTGGCTTGCTGGCACTGCAGTGCCCTGCGAGCTGCTGCTGGCTGCTGCTGCTGCTGCCGCGGCAGCCGCAGTGCCTGTCTTGCCTGGAGTGCTGTTGTTTGGGCCTCTGCTTTGCAGCCTGCTGTCTGTCTGCTGCAGTCTGTCAGTTGCAGCTGCTGCTGCTGGTCGTGGTGGGGGTGCTACGGGTGCTGCAGGTTTTGGCGTGGTTGCTGGCTTGAGCACTAGCGGGGACTTGGAGCCTGTCAAGGACGGGGCACAGCAGAATGAAGTGTAGGTTGGTGACTGGAGCAGACCGGCAAGCCAGCAAGCGGCTAGCACTTGATGTGACTGAAACACACGAGCAGTCATTCAGAACAATGGTGGATGCCAGCAAAGGGTGACTTGCCAGCTGCAAAGCACTGATTTTTATTGTTTGAGCATATTCAAAACTGTGACAGTGCTGCCTCCCGGGTACAGCTCAGAGCATTGTGTGGTTTGTCCAGCAGCCTCGACGTGACAGCAAGCTACCAGAACGAAGTGCTCACCAGTTGAAGACCCTTGCGCTGCACGTGCTGACTGAGCCTTGCCATTGATGCTGTGGGCATGGCTGCTGTGGGCATGCTGCTGCTGCAACTTGACCTTGCCATTGCTGCTGCTGCTTCCGCCAGAAACAGGGCTGCCACCACGCTGGACGTGCGCCTTGTCACCAGCTTTGCCACTGCCAGCAGTGACACCCCTACTGCTGGCATGCCCTGAAGTGCTGCTCCTGCTGCTCCCATTGGGCACACTGCGACTGCTTGTTGCTTGGTTTCTGCTGTCCCTCTTGCCACGTGTTGCTGCCTTGGCCACCTGCTGCTGGTTGTCCATTGCTGCCGCCACCGCAGCAGCACCTGTGATTTCTTTATCTGTAGCTTAGAGCCAGTGCCAAGAAAAGCACAGCTGCAACCACAACAGAAAGGCACATGGCAAGATCGGCCCCATTGGCCCCAGCAGCTGTGCTACGGCTGTACGTAGCTTGCACAAGCTGCATCAGAGATGTGACAAACCGATGGTTGGGAGCCTCTTTAGCAGGCTGCACAGCCTTTTCCAGCTCAGCGTTGACATACTTATGCACCTTGTGCAAGTCCTTTGGACTCAACAGTGCATGCATCTCTCTCAGATCGCTGCTATCTCCAGCATTGTTGCTACCCGAACTGCAACTCAAGGGGCCTCCTGATTGCCACTTTTCATATTGCAAGCGTGCTTCCAAGGATGACAGCCAATCACCAGGTGCCAGCAGCAACACATGAGCAATAAACTTGTCATGTGGAGATGCACACGTGTCCGGATAAGTGCTATGTCATCGTCGTGCTCTGAGGTGACATCCTTCAGGCAACTAACACAGTTCGCCTGGCTGCCAATGGCATGCAGCTTGATGCTTGTACCGTCTGAAAGCAGGATGCTCATATCAAGATAATGCGACTGCTTGTGTGGCTGCCGCGGATCCAACCCAGGCAGGAAACGCACTCATCATAAGGGACCGGGAATCGCGTGCCATAAGAAGCCAGGGTTCTTTTCAATGGGCGCCTGTCATTGTCGCTGCTGCCGGCGCTGGCCTGGTTGCCTTTTAAGTACACGGCGCCGCTTTGCTGAGCAGCAGCATGAGCGAATCTTCATACAAGTCGGCCGCCCCCAAACAGGCTTGGCAGTCACAACCTGAGACTGCGACAGGTTCCCAATGCGCAAGCGAAGCTGCGAATGCAGGTCTGTGTAGCAGATGCTGCATGCCTCGCTGGTCCTTCTGGATGAAGCCATCTGCCACGCTGCTTTGCTGCTGCTTGTCGCTGCTGCTGCTGCTGCTGCTGCTGCCAGATGCGGTGAAGGCGCCATTGTTGCGCTGAACATGATGTTTGCGAGGTCAGCGTTGATGCGCTGTCCATCTTGTGTTCCCGGCCACTTGCGGCTGTCGCGTTGGCATGCGTAGCAGGCTTGCAGGCTTGAGGTGGACGAAGCAGGCCTGCGGGGTCCCAGCACTGGATGAGCTGATATCCATGCCTCACATCTGGGCACTGAGCACGGCTCCACCACTTGCGGGACGCTGCTTGCAGGAGTTACAGAAGTAGGCAGGCCGTGGTGCTCAAAGTAGAACTGCGCAACGATGGCATCCACGTCTTGCTGGTTCGTCCAGGGGTGGCGGATGTGGTGAGGCGAGGTCTTGCATCTGTAGCAGCTGCGCAGGCTGCGCGCCCTCCAGGCCTCGTTGTCACAACACACCAGATGCAGCCTTTTCAACGCATGTTTGCATCGAAGGCAGTCTGCAAGGTGCTGAAAGGCCCGGCTGTCAAAATCCTGGTGAAGTTGACAGAGAACCGGTAGCTGTCAAACTTGGTGGGTGCGAGAAGTGTGCCGGAGGCCTCCAGGTGGTTGCTAGTGCCGCTGCTGGTGTTGCTGCTGGTGCCATTGCTACTCACCAGGTGGAGCTGCTGCTGTTGCTGCTGCTGGTGCCATTGCTGTAGCTGCTGAAGTTGCTGCTGGTGCCGTTGCTGCTGATGCTGATGGAGCTGCTGCTGTTGCTGTTGCTGCTGCTGCAGTTGGCATTGCTGTAGCTGCTGATGTTGCGGCTGCTGCTGTTGCAGTTGGCATTGCTGTAGCTCCTGGTGTCGATGGTGCTGTTGCTGCTACTGCTGCGATTGGCATTGCCGAAGCCGCCCGCATATCCCTCATGAAGACTGCTGAACTTGAAAGTGGCTCGAAACGATGCAGCCAGCACTATCGCGGCCAGAACAAGCAGCAGCAAGTGGTGCTGCTTCAAGGAAAGCATCGTTGTCGCATTGGATCAGTAGCGGGGAAGCACAATATATTACTTGAGTAACAAATAAAAACAGTTTCAACAGTGTAAGCGCGGCAGCCGCGGCATGTACATTGGTTAGCTACCAGTGAAACACACCGTATCCGCTCAAGGCGGGAAGCTCTGCTAAAACCGTGCACAGTGCTGCATGGTAAAGCGCCAACAAGCAGAACAAAAATTTTGTGCACTTGAGTATCTATCTTAGCCCATGGTGGTGCTAGCAGTGATGCAACGCGCTACCGCAGGCTGCTGCTGCCGCCACTAGCTCTTGACCGGCAGCGCGCTGACTGAGATGGGAAGAATCGTGTCAAGGAAAAAATGGACGGTGCAACAAAACCGGCTGGTATGGCACCCTGGCCACCATGTTGAGCGGCCAAGGGCAGCTGCTGTCGGCCCTCCCAGCCGAAACCAATGCTCGCTAGCGATACTTGTTGCTTGCATGCGGTCAGACGTGAAATGGCGCTGAAATGCATGCCAATGATTTTAGGTCGCCGTTTAAAGGTCGACTGCAAACACAATGCTGCACATGCATATGCAGCACTCACACTGCTAGATGAAGCCCCCCCCCACCATGGCCCAACTACTTCACTGGCTTGCATCATGCTTTCAGCTTCTCCTTGCTGGTTGCTCTAGAAGCCTACCCCACCACCGGCAGACAGTTGATGCACACCTACCCAGGCAGCAGCAGCAGCAGCACGTGCAGGCTGTCCTAACAGGTGTGGTGATGCACCTGCAGCTGCGTCACCATAAGATCTGCTCTGGCAAGCCCTCACAGCAGCTTCGGTGCAAAATGCAGCCAGACAACTCAAGCATGCTGCGACAGTCAACATGCCGCCTGCATCCAGATGGTTCTGCCATGCTATGCCAGTGTTGTGCCAGTAGCCACTGCTGTGCTCAGCAGCGCTGCCCTGTGGCCAACTGCGCTACAGACGCTCCAGATTCTGCCACACCCGTCAACACATTGCTTGCTGCGCAGCAATATACAGCAATGCTTGCCGCTGGTGCAGCGACATGAATCCACTTCAAACCCTGCTAGACCTGCTGCGGTGCAGCAATGCACAACCCCGCTGACTACCCCGCAACGGTGCTGACCCACACACCATGCTAGCTCTGGTTGAACTTGATGCTGTAGCCGCCTGTTGCCGAGTCCTGTTCGGCCTTGAAGTTGTCCAGGCTCAGCCCAAACTTGCCCAGCAGGCTGTTGCCCAGCTCCTTCAGCTTGCCCAGCATCTCGTCCTTCATCTTCTCCTGGCGGGCCTGCAGGCAAAAGCGACAGAAGTAACATATGTCATGACATACTGTCTGTAACACAGCAATTGCCAAGCTCATTCAGCTTTCCGTGCATCTCCTCATGTATCTTCTCCTGGGGGCCTCCAGGCAGAAGCAACACAAACATACAAAACAGAGAAGCCCGGCCACTTCATCATCCGCTGGCAGGCCTGCAACAAATAGCACAGGGAATTAAAAACATCCGACAGGGCAGTACATTACGTGTGCGCCACTGCTGCTGCTCCTGAGCCTACCCAGCACGTCTGCTGCCAGCGACAGTCGGCAGGGAACCCGCCAATACAGGCCGCATGTCAGCGTTTGTATCAGCCATGGCATGATGTTTCAGTTGGCACAAGGTGTCCAACGCAGCCGCTGCAGCAGCCATCCGGCCACAAAGAGCGGCAAACTTTGTCGGCAGTTGTGGTGGCACGGGCGTACTGCAGCAGGCAACAGCCGCAGTGCGTGCGCCAATGCTGCTGACCCCATGTCATAGTCAACAGGGCATAGCCAGCTGGTGGCAGATAGCCAGAGGGGCTGCAGCATGCCTGGCATGCGGTCAACGCACCTGCACCTCGGGTGTCAGCCTTTCTACTGCCTTGACCGCCCATGCATTGCCGGGGTCCAGCTCGACCACCTGCCAGCAGCAGCAGCAGCAGCAGCAGCACCCGTCAGGATGCCGATGTACACTGCCTTGCCTGGTGCTTGCGCTCATGTGCAGCTGGGCTCCAGGTCAAGCAGTCAGAGAGCAGCAACCGCAGCGCAGCGACGTCTTGCTGCGCGGGATGGTGTGCAGTATTTTGACACCATCTGCCCGCCGCGCTCATCAACCTCCCAGGCGTTGCCACAGACAGTTGCCATGCGCCAGCTTGCACCATAACATGACATGACATAACATGAAGTGACACAGTGCTACAAGCTACAGCCCAACACTTGAAGACGCACCTTCTGCGCATCTGCTAGTGCGTGCTCCAAGTCGTCCAGCTCCTGCAGTGCAGTCGCTCGCCGCACCAGCGCCTGCAGGAAAGCAGCAGCAGCAGCAGCAGCAGCAGCAGCAGGAAAAGGCAGACGCGCCATGCAGCAGGCGTGACAAAACACGGCAGGCAGACGGGCCATCAGCTGCACAAGGTGTACACCTCCTAGCACATAAGGTGAAGGTGTGCGACCTGTCGATGTCAGCTGCAGCCCTACATGTGAGGTGCTGTGCCTGTTATGCCACCGCCTGCGTGCACTGTTGGTTGAGCCCGCAGAGATGTACCGCCCTTGAAGTCGCCTGTTTCTGCAGCGCCACCAGCAACAACTGCTGTGCAGCACACGGCGGCACCAACAATGCGCTGAAACAGGTTTCCCTTGTGGCGTCGCTGTGCGCCTGCTGCACGCTAGCTGCAAATGCACCTTGTACAAAACAAGTCGCTCAGCCAACAAACAGGCCTGGTGTGTGCCTTCGCGTAGCTGCCGTTGGTCTGCTGCTGTGTACTGCTGTCCAGCGTCCTGGGTGCCGCAGCCCCATGCTGAAGGCTGAACACCTTTCAGGCAACTCAAAGTGACCTTCAGCGCAGCCAATCACTGCTGGCATCCTGCCGGTCGGTGGCAAGTGCACAAAGCTAACAGCATTCTTGCGAGCCTGTCCCGCACCTTCAGGTAGCTGCCGTTTATCTTCAGCGCCGCTGTGCACTGCTCGCAAGCCAGCTGCCAGTCCTGCTTCTTCAGGTAGCAGGCGGCGGCGTTGCACAGGTACACTGCACGCTCTTGTGCGTCTTCCGGCACTTGGTCTATGGCCTGCAGAGACAGCAGCAGAGCCCCCACAAATGTGTGCTGGTTGCGGGTATGCCAGGCTTGCTGTGTGCACAGCTGCATTGCACATGAACACATTGTGCCGCTGCGCTTTTATGTGGTGCTCCCTCTTTCGCGCACATTGCCCCGCCTTCACTGCAGCTGCTAGCTGACCTCTGCTGCTGCCAAGCCTCTATAACATGCATACACCCACCAGACACCAGGGGTGAGTATGGCCGGGTCTGAGACATCAACTTGCAGGAAGCCAGGAGGTAAGCGCATTACAGCTGTGCCGCCTTCTTACCTGCCAGTACAGCTGTAGCGCTTCATCATACTCCCCCTGTGCGTAAAGAGTGTTGCCCTCCTGCTTTAGCCGTTCACACTCTGCTATCAACTGCTGTGTCTGCAGGTCTACTGGTTGCTCGTAGCTGCCGCTGCTGCTGGGTGCTGGACTACAGGCTGTGCATCTGCATCACCAGGTGCATCTGCAGCTGCTGCCTTGGCATTTGCTGCTGCTGCATCTCCTCCTGAGTGTTCGGCTGCTGCTGAAGTAGTGGCTGCCTCTGCTGGTGCCCCACTTGCATCTGGCGTGCTAGGTGACTCTGCTGCAGTAGCTTCTGCTGCCCCTCCCGAAGAATCTAGGCTGTCGCGATCTTCCTGCGCAGAGGTGCTCACGTGCGCCTCCTGTGCTTCTTCTACCTCTTCGATTATGCAAGACTGCGGGTGCATGTAGAGATCGGATGCGCTGCTGGTCATGCTTTCAGTTCTGTGTCAAAGACAAGTGGAACGCAAACAGCAAGTCTCGTTCAACAATGCTGCGCGATTTCAACTCATACCTGTAGACTGTGAGATCTATACGGTATAGCAGGTGATGGATCGGTTGAAAACCCTCGTCAGCACAACCCTGGAGTGACAACTAACCTAACTGCTATGACAACCGCATAGCCTCTCATCGCCACAACAGCAACGTGTTCAACGACCACTAAGCTTGATACTTACAACAGTGTGCTCTCTGCTTTGATGTCTGTACACCTGGACACAGCAGCAGCAATCCTGCTGGTGCTGCTGGCTCAGCTTGCAGCAGCAGCTCCTGTCAGGATTGCAATCGTTGGAGGTGGTATTGGAGGCACATCAGCAGCTTACTTCTTGCGGCAGCTGCAGCCTTCATGGCATATTGAGCTGTTTGAGCGGGAGCGCATCGGTGGCAGGTGAGCAGCCGCCTCTGTTGCAACCATTGTGGGCGCACCTGCTTTTTTGCTTGCAGGACTCTCAGAAACTGCAAAACTCCCAACTAATATGCATTCTGAACCAGCTGCTGCAGCAGCAACAGCAGCAGCAGTCGTGTTGCGGAATCGATGCTGTGCTGTAATTAGAGGGCAAGTCAACCGGGTGCTGCTGATGCTTGCTTGCAGGACTGACGAGCTGTTTCTGGATGGCAGGGTAAGCACAAAGCACAGACACCACCACAGTTATGTCAGCAGCAGCACATTGCAGCAGCTGTCTGTGCTGCGTGCGATGCACAGTCGTCAGCACTTGCACAAGCGCGGTCATAACTTGCTGCAGTCTGTGGCCCTCCACCCCAAATTGAGAGTCGATGTATAACCAGCACGGTATATGCAACCTTGCAGCAGCCACCAAGGATGCTGAGAAGCGCTGCGGTTTCTGCTGCTGCTGCTGCTGCTGCTGCTGCCGCGGCTGGCATGGGCAGACGCTGGAGCTGGGCGCGTCTATCATGCACGCACAGAACCACTATGTGCTGTCGCTGGCAAAGCAGCTGGGGCTCACCCCAGTGCAGGGCAATGACACGGGCGATGCATTTAGCATCTACAACGGCAGCAGCTTCGTGTTCTCACAGGTGTGAGACTTACTCAGTTTGGCACTCAATGTGGCAGTTACAGACCGATCGGCACACTGGCGCTGTGAGGTGCATGCAGCATCTCATAAGTGCGCCACGTGGTCAACCTAGAACCTGCATGGGGTCAACCTGGGCCGCCTGCATGTTGTTTTGCCACTGGAGCAGTTCTTAGCGAGCTGTGTGCTGTGATGCTTCCAGCCTCGAGACTCCAGCAGCGTGAAACCTGCCGTGCGCACCCAGCAGCCCTTGGTGTGGACCTGTGTGATGCGCTGATAGGGCATCGGCAGGTTGCCTTAAACCTGAACTATGGTGATGGCAGCATGACAGCAGCACCGTAAGGGCCGCTGGTCAGTTGGCGGTGCGTCTGAGCAGCGCCGTACATCGATCGAGCTGCAGCCTTGGGCCACACGCAAACAGGCTGAGCTGCTCTGCCGTGCCGTGCTCCACTCCCTTGCAGCCGCAGCGAGGCGTGCCAGCTGAGCACGGCTTGAACAGAGAGAGGCAACGGTGTACTCAACATCACGTTGCCGCCTGCTTGCTGCCTTGCTGGTGCATTGTTGCGTGCGCAGGGGGGCTCCCGGGTGCGGGACACCTTTGCTGTGCTACGACGCTACGGCATCTCCCCTTTGAGGTGAGCAGCGAGATCTGCAGCCATTCTAACATTGGACACGTCCAGCCGGCCGTTTCCTCTTTGTCCTGCAGTCAGCCAGGCCAGCTCTTGCTTTCAACCCAGGTGGCCATCTGCTCCGCCTCCACTGCTGCCGTCTGGTGCTGCTGCCTCCGCTGCTGTTGTTCTTTGCCGCAGGTACAAATGGCTGTCCACAGAAATGGGCAAGCGGTTCAGCCGCATCTATGGCATGCAGCAAGCAGGGCGGGCTTTTGACTCGCCGCGGCAGCTGTGGGAGGCCCTCAACCTGTTCAACGCAACACAGCAGAATGCGGCAGACTACATGCAGGTGTGCCTGTTCATGCTCTGGGAGTGCTGCACGCCTCCATCGCAATTATGACTGTGTCGTACCAAACCTATGCAGCTATGATGGTGGTTGACCCCCTGGTGTAATCATGCATGCATGAGATGCACCATGCTGGTGTCTCAGGGGGCTGGCACCTGTGCGCAACTGCACAAGGGCTGCCACATGATCTTCTGAGATGAGTGCAGAAGGCACAGCAGAGGGCAGGTGTGTTGCAGCAATCACACATGGTGGAGGTCATGTGTGCAGCCTGCAGAGCTTGTACATCAGTGCTGCAGCAGCTGAGTTCATCAGGCAGTACACTGAGCCCGCCTCCATGTCACGGTAGCAAGGGAAGCTGCATGCAGCGGCTGCGGCTGCAAATGTGAAGAAAGCGACAATCTCCTGTACTCCCTGCCGTTAAATATGATCCTGGTTGTCAGAACGCCCCATTTTCAAGTGTCTTCACCCCCTGGCACTGCTGCTGTATCGGCAGTCTTGCAGGAACAGGATGACCGACTGCAATTCAAGCTGGCGCATCTTGCGTCAGCTAGACCAAGTTGCAGCACTATTCATCACCCAAGCTGCTTCAACTACGGTGTGTGTTGCTCCTGAACATGCTGTTCTGCATCTGCTTCGTCTTGTTTTTGTTCTGCTGCTGTACGCAGGCCCACCTCAGCCGGGGCCTGTGCCGCTATGGCTTTGCCGCTTTCATTGAGGAGCTTGCTGGCGCGGTCAACCGCATCAACTACAACCAGCGCAACCAGGGCATGAACGCACTGGCAGGCCTGGTGTCGTACCTGCCAGCAGCGCAGCCCGAGGTGCGGTCAGAACGCTGCCAGCGCTGCTTCTGCCCTGCCCTGGTTTGAGGGTGCATGCATCACAGGGCTGCGTTGCATGCTTGCAAGGTTGTTAGATTCTGCTGCCTGTGCAGTCGGCAGCACACACCAAGCACTGACATCCTGGGGGTCAGCTGCCACAACTGCAGAGCCGCAACCACAACATGCAGACATTGGCAGCAGATGAGCCTGCTGCAGTGTCCTAGTGCTCGCAATGACAGCAGTAGCACAGCTGCAGCCTGAGGTGTTTCCGCAGCGTTCCCAGTGCTAGCTCTGCACGGCGGTGCAGGCGGAAGTGCATGCTTAAAAAGCTGCAGGGTTGTTTGAGACCATCCTGCTGCACTGACCTATGACTGGCGGCGTATTGAAGGACACTTCATTTGCATGAACCACAACAGTGCAACCAGGCCAGCATTGGCAGCCCGCAGCACAACCTGCCGCAGCATGACTTGAGTCGCAGCTGCAGGCAACTCAGAGCTGCGCCCTGTGGAGCACACTCCAGCTGTTTCCAGCTCGTTGAGTAGTCCAAAGGGACTCCGCACATCAGCACCAGCTATCACATCTAGCAGTTCAGACTAGCTTCATGTGATGTGCCCAATCCGCTTGCATCTGCTTTCACTTAAACAGAAAGGAACAACAGCAATCCAGGTTGTTGTGTGCGGTCCTCACACAGCATTTCCCCTCCTGCTGCTTGCCGCCCCCGCACGCAGGTGTACTCAATCCAGGAGGGCAATGCAGCGCTGCCCCGCGAGCTGGCAGCAGCAGCCAAGCTGCAGGCGCTACATATCGGCACCGCAATACAGGCAGTACAGCGAGATGCAAATGGGCAGTACACCCTACTGGCAGTACGACCAACACCCAGCACAGCTGCTGCAGATGTTGATGCAGCCACCGCGGCTGCCACACACACAGCCAAAAATTTGTCAGCTGAGCAAACAGAGCAGGTTCTGGCAGAACGGGTTGGTCCCTTTGATGGGGTCATACTTGCCACCCCTCTGGAGGGCAGTGGCATTGAGCTACGAGGGGTGCTGCCGCCCGCTGCTGTCCTGCCACGTCGCGAGTACCAAAGCACTGTCACAACGTATGTTACTGGAGCGCTGAATCCCAGGTACTTCAAGGTGAGGACACCCACCTGCTGAAACAGCTCGCTGGGCAGTGACAAGTATCAGGCAGGTATTGTCTGCAACGTATTGCACTGGAGGTGCTGCATTGCGCGAGCTGCACCTGTTTTTGTGCATGCATCTTATCAGCAGTGCGCAGGCCACACATGAGGACGGAGGAGAGGTGGCAGTACATGGCCTGGTAGGAGAAGGGGCGGCTGCTGATCGTCTCAAAAGGCCGGTGCACTTGTGCCACAGATTGTGACAATCTGCTGCTAGCTTGTGATTAGGCGCGGGCCCTGACAGTCATGCTGCTGTTGCTGTGATCATTTCACTGTGTGCTGCAGGTTTCAGCATTGCCCGCTGGTGACATATTTGTCACCAACTCGGCAGACACGCCCTTCTCTGTCATCGCCAGCAAGGGTTCAGTGCCACGCAGCAGCAGCAGCAGCAGCAGCAGCAGCAGCAGCAGCAGCAGCAGCAGCAGCAGCAGCAGCAGCAGCACAGACGGCTGCCAGGCAGTGGACGCGCAGGAGCAGCAAGGAGGCCACCAGTCGCTCAAACAGCAGCAGCAGCAGCAGCAGCAGCAGCAGCAGCAGCAGCAGCAAGCCAAACACCAGCATGCAAAGGAGCAGGAACAGCAGCAAGCAGGCAAGCAGCAGGCACAGCTGTGGAAGGTGTTTTCCAAGGAACGCCTGTCAGAGGCCCTGCTGCAGCAGCTGTTCACCAACAGCACCGTCATCACCAGCAGGGCATGGGAGGCCTACCCGCAGTGAGTGGTGATGGCAGGGCACAGCCATCATGAGTGCACAGTGATCTGACCGGTTGAGTCAGCCGAGTGGGTGTGGGCAGTCGTGCGCTGCGGCACACCAGCTCACACTGTGCGCCCCTCAAGGTTGCCTGCTTGGCAAGTGCTCGAGTAGTGCTGCCCTCAATGGTGCCAGCTGGGATGTGGTCATGTCCAGAGACCTGTCAATGTTGCCTGCCAAACCCGCCAGAGGGTAGTTGGCACGCGGTGATGCGTAGTGGTGAGCGTCTGCCGTGCCGTGTGTGCTGCATGTATTGCAGTTTCTCCATGGCTGTTTGCTGCTGCAGACGCTGCTGCCGATGCGTGTTGTGTGCATCTCTGAGCAATCCGGTGTTTGGACCACGCATCATGAATGTGCGGTTGCGGAGCCTGCTAGTGTCCAACTGTGCTGCTGCTGCTGCTGCTGCTGCTGCTGCTGCTGCTGCTGCTGCTGCTGCCACTGCTCAGGTTCCACCCTCCGGAGGCCTTTGCGCCTTTCACGTTGTCCCCCGGCCTCTGCTACAGCAATGCGCTGGAAAATGGAGCCTCGGCAATGGAGGTATCAGCAGTGGCAGCCAAGAACTGCGCGCTGCTGCTGCAGCAGCACCTCGGCGAGAGCATGGTGGGCAGCAGCAGCAGCGGCAGCAGAGGACTCACCAAGAGCCGTCCTGCTGATGTAGGGTCAGACAGCAGCAGTGCAGGGGTTGCTGCCAGCTGAGTGGGCGAGGAGGGCTGCACACCCAGGCTATGTGCCTCCATTGGCATAATGCTGCGGCTGCCACATCTGCTCAGGTTCTGTCATTATGGCATGCATGGCGCTGCGTGTGCACAGTCTGTCATACGAGTCCAGCTGCTGCTGCTGTTGGCTGTCTTGGCTCACCCAGCATAATGATGTCGCCGGGCTAAGTGCCAATGCAGCTAGTCAAGTAACCCCTGCTGGCAGCATACAGGTCTCATGCTCAAGAGTCACTTCAGGCCAGGAGCAGGCAGGGCGCAGAATCATGGCCTTGAGTCACACTTCTTAGTTAAAACGGGATGGCACCCGTTTGTGCAGCCAACGCCAGCTGCCTGCAGGCTCTCAGCACACAGAGAGCTCAGCAACGCAAGACAGAGCATAGTTGCCTGTGTTTCATGTGTATGTGCCCAAAAACGGTTCCATTGGCAGTTGCTGCTGCTGGCACGTGGTGTCGTGCTGCAGACGAGTGCATCACAACGGCAGCCATGCACAGGGCAACGCCTTGGCTGCGAAACTCATGTTGAAGCCTGGTGATAGTAAAATTAAACCAACTGCACATGATATCAAGCATCGTGGCTGGCTGCCTGCAGGAGTCAAACAGCAACCACCTGCACGGCACACCTGCGGCGCAGCCTCGGCGGTTGCTGCTTCTGCCAATTTTACTCAATTAATTTTACTCAATTAGTTTATTTTGACCATAAGAGCAAAATATATATGAGCATGCATGCAGCCATGCACGCTGTTATGGCCTGCGGTTTCTACCGGTGCCGGTACCGTAGCAGAAACGGGCGGCACTTCTTCCAGCACACAACGAGCTGCGCTCCACCTATGTTTGTTTATTGGAGTTAATTAAATTTATGCTGTGCCAATCCGTGTGGATGCAGTGCTTCTGGTCGTGCATGGGTATTGCAGCACCACGCACAGCCAGCCGACCAAGTGCAACATGCCACTCACTGTGTTCCGTATCAAACAGCATTTTGTATTCCGTCACTGCTGGTGTGCCCCATACAGACAGGCAGCAACCCACGCCCAGCAGCAGCAACACGCGCAATGCGGGCTGCTGCCAGAGGGCTGCTGCCACCATGCAGTGCGCAGCAAAGCCAGCATTCATCACCAGTGCATGCAAGCGATGCTGCTCAGCGTGTATAGCGATGACCGATATGGCTGCGCAGCAGTTCCTTCCTGTGAGAGAGGGTGTAGCTGCTGCCATGCGGCTTCACTAACAGGTGTTGCTCCCTTTCAGTATTCTCCTTTCAGTATTCTTTCATGCTGATCAGGGTGTGCCGTTGCTGCGACTGTCCCATGACAGCATTTGAATGCTGTTATGGCATCATGTGCACAGTGGCAGTAGCAACGGCAGTGTCAAGCCCTTCGGGGAATCCATGCACGCATCTGTGCTATCAAACACTGGTTCACCACGCAGCCTTCTTGTGCCTTGCACCTCGACACGTCCTTCTCGGGTGACTTGTCACATGCTTCGTGCTAAGCCAACCCGGGCTTGCTGCCATTTGCTGTCGTGTCGATCTGCTTCCGTCCATCCATTTATTCACCGAACCTTAAGCCCGTCTGCGCATAGTCACCCGCAGCTCGCCCCCAAGTCCCTGCCACAGCTCAACCTTCAAGCAGCAACAGCACCCCAACCAGCAGCAGTAGCAGCGCCTGCCCAGGAAGCAGAGTACGCAGCCCTTGACCAGAAGCTATACAGTGATGCCACCAGCGTTGACGTTGAGGCACCTCTGCATGCGACAGGAATCCTGCAGCTTGGCCAGCTCAGCAGCCCGCAGGCACTGCACACTGTGTGGCAGGAGCAGCTGCTGCCCGCATGCCGTGCTGCCTGGGGCTGCCTGCGTGCTGACACGCAAGCTTTTTTGCAGCAGCGAGATGCAGAATCACAGAAGCAGCAGCTAGATGCAGATGCACAGAAGCAGAAGCAGCAGCAGCAGCAGGAGCAGGAGCAGGCATGGTCTGCTCACAACTTCTTGCTAGAGCTTGATGCTCTGCTGGGGGAGCTGCAGGAGGTGAGGACAGCACCAGCTGCGTACAGTAATGACCAATAAAAATATTGAATGCCTGCATTTGGTGTCACATCATGAACTCGGGCAACTTTCAGGGCGTTGTGGTTGTAAAGTACGTCAGCAGTTCCACCAGACAGATGACTGTTGCTCAAACCCGCAACATTTGCAGCGCCATACCTTTCATTACCCATGCCAGCATTACATGCGTACAACCTGGCACTGTTACTGCCGCCTGTGCGTGCCCTCAGGCGCTAAATTTGAGGCAATGCTTGACATCAGCTGTTGGCTGCGTCTTCTCACACTCAAAGTTTTTTTTTTGGCAGGTGCTGCTGCTGTGTGGGCTGCTGAAGGATCAGCACAGCCACCAGCAGTGGCGCAGCGCAGCAGCGGCTGTGTTTGTGGAGGCGCGCGCACTGGAGCAAGACATATGCAGCGACTTGCCACTGCAGCAGGGGCTGCTGCTGGCATGCCAGCAGCAGCAGCTGCCGCAGCAGCAGGATGACAGTCATCCACTCTTGAACGACAGCAGGCATGCTAGCAGCAGCGAGTATGCTTCCTCTCAGCTTTTGCTTGGCAAAGCCCTGCTGAAACACATGCAGCTGGAAGGGTTAAGTCCGCTTGGGTTTGCCGGCCTAAAACCCAACAAGGACACTGAACCCCAGGTTTTGTCGATTGAGGAGCAGGCAAGCATTCTGTCGGGCCTGCAAGCTGAGCAGCGTTTACTGGTCAAACGCATGCAGGAGCTCCTGCTCAGGCCAAACATGGCGCCTGTGGTGCAGCTAGATGCAGAGAGTCGCCAGGTGCTGCTGGGACCATTGCAGCAGCAGCCACCAGCAGCAGCAGCAGCAGCAACACCAGCAGGGCAGCGTGCTGCAACGGAAGCAGCGGCAGCCGTCGCTGCAGCTGCCGAGGAGTCGAGCCTTGTGCTGAGCCTGGGCCTCGTGCAGCAGCTGCTGAGTCAGCATCCCAGCCCAGAGGTGAGCGTGTCGGCGCTTTGGGTGGTCACATGGCGGATGCCGTCAGTGCATCATGGCTTGCTGTGCAATGACGGGCCGCGTTGGCTGTGTGTGTGTGTCCTGCACATGAACGTCCGTGAGCCAAGCAGTGAGACGTGATGCCAGGTGTGGCGGATGTTCACAGCGGCATCTGATCCTCCTTGCTGCCGGCACGCCTCACAGGTTGGTTTGGTGGCCGCCACATGGCGACACGCTGCTGCCAGCCGACCAGCGCGTGTGTTGCCTGCGCAACCTTCAAAACTGTGTTGCCGCTGCCGCTGCCGCTGCTGCCGCTGCAGGTGCGGCGCGATGTGTATGAGGCTGGTGTGCTGCAGCAGCTCGACCGGCTGCTGGCTGCCTGGGGGCAGCTGGCAGAGGTGCGGCGCAAGCTGGCCAGGTGAGGCGCTGCAGCCTGGCTTGTGTACCTGGGTGTGTATGCTTGATGATAAACACACCGTCAGGGAGTGCTGACTGCACGTGGACAGCTGGCAGAGGCAAGGCGGCCAGGTATGGCGCTGCAACTCACCTGGCCTATACACGGGTGTGTGTTCTGGATGCCCGACATACTGGTGCTGACTGCACATGAACAGCTGGCAGAGGCAAGGCGGCTGGGTGAGGCGCAGCAACTTGGCTGGTCTACTTGTACATGAGTGAGTGTGTTGCATCACCAACATGCTGGTTTGAGTGCTGGCTGCACGTGGACAGCTGGCAGAGGCAAAGGCAGCACATAACTACGGACAATAGCCCTCAGCAGACAATCAACAAGCAGGAGCTCACTTGGTCCTATTACCGAGTGCCGTTGTGTGGTCGTCGAAGTGTCACCGGCTTTGACTGCTTGTATGATTGTCATAGCTCAGTTGCGTTTAACGTGTATGCTTCATTGCTGCCTCCTTTTGCGCCACTGCAGCATGCAGGGCAGCAGCAGCTACGCGGACTTGGTGTTGCGGCACTCGTTGTTGGGCAGCTGGCAGGCAGCAGCAGGCTGCTGCCGACAGCTGGCAGCAGCATTGCAGCCAGCAGCAGCGCAGGCAGTACGGCAGTTGGAGCAGCTACAGCAGCAGCAAGGAGGTGCACCAGATGCTGGTGAGGGGGACCTGCATGGCGCTGATGTGGCGTACTGCCTTCATCAGGTGAGGAGGCAGTACATGTTGTGCATGGGCTGTGTCATCAGCGAATGATGTGCGGCAGCCGTTAGGGCATGATGTGGCGTACCGCCTTTACCAGGTGAGCAGGCAGTACAGCCTTGTACAGTGTTGGTTGTCAAGTTGGTTGCTGTCGTCACTGTGTGATACACACACGCAGCAGCTGCATGCGGCACGGTGTGCTGTACTGCCCCTTCCAGGGGGAGAGGCAGTACATGGTGCTGTTGTGGCTGCAACCTGCAGCAGCAACGCGTCTGCTGCTCCTGGCGCGCTGGCTGCTAGCTGTGCCAACCACAAACAGATGCCTGTTCAAAGTCCAGCAAGCAGTCCCACCTGGCCTCAGTTGACACGCACAGTCTTGCAGCAGCTCCTCGCAGCGCGTCCTGCTTCACCTCTCTTGATTGGCTGCTGAAACGTCTGCCGCTTCAACTGCCGAATTGGTCATGTGCAGTGCCAACTAGGTCAGCTGTCCACAGAAGATCTGCAGCAGCTGCAGCCCCACCTGCAGCTGTCGCAAGTGTTGACCGGCTTTGACCAGCTGCTGCAGCTCAGCACAGGGCTGTCGCTGAAGCCCAGGACAGCGGCAGCCGGCGAGACTTGGAACAGCGGCGTGCTTGTGTATGAGCTGTGGGGCGGCCAGAGAGCCAGCAGCAGCAGCAGCAGCAGCAGCAGCAGCAGCAGCAGCAGCAGCAGCGGCAGCGGCAACAGCAGCAAGGGCGTGCGGCTGAAGGCAGTGGATTTCAACAACAAATTGGTGAAACAGCGGCGGGTCGAGAAATAGCGCACAGGTGCAGCAGCAGGGTGCTAGGGACCCTCTACCTGGACCCTTGTGGGGGGTTCTCAACACAGCTGCTGCTGTATGGGCCCCTGTCTGCGCGTGGCTTGCAGCACCAGCCCCAGCACCAGCAGCAGCAGCACACCGATGTGATCTCCAGCAGCAGCAGTGCCAGCAGCAGCAGCAGCAGCGCCAGCAGCAGCAGCAGCAGTGCCAGCAGCAGCAGCAGCACAGGCAGAACATTGCTGTGCCAGCTGTTGCAGTTGGCTTGCAGTCACAAGGTGTTCTGGGTGAAACTCACAGCCAGCTGGCACTGGGCCTGTGGGAGCTCTGCCATGAACTTGGCCATGCTGTGAACTTCCTACTCAGCGCTGCTGACGCGTCACCAAGCACCAGCACCCAACATCACCATGATCCAGCTGCCGCCACAGCCAAGCCGCGCAAACACCCGGCAGGGTTCAGGGTCCTGGATCGGACCTCAAAACCCTACCACATGCATGTAGCATGGCTGCCACTGGAGGTGTTGGAGCTGCCGTCCTCTCTGTTTGAGGCGTTCTGCATGGATGCAGCGTGCTTGCAGGTGCTGTGCAGGCACAGCAGCACTGGGCAGCAGCTGCCAGCTGACCTGGCGGCCAAGCTGGCAGGGTTCATGAGGAGCAGCCATTACAGCCCACTGCTGATGCACCACACGGTGAGCGCGACAGGTGTCCTGTACTCCTGCCTCCCTTGCTGCTGCTCATCTTCACGCCTTCTGGTGTAGTTATTCGGATGCTCAAAGCAAGGGTAGCTGAACTATTGATGATCAAATCAACGCGTTTCGGCTTTGGCGCGTCAGCAGCCACAATATCGAAGTCAAGGAAGGTGTGCATGCGTCGCCGCTGCGCTGCTGCCTTGCCAGGTGCTCGCCATGCTGGTCGATCTGCAGCTGGCCACGGTCGTGTCCCGGCCCCTGGGCAGCCATGCAGCACACATGACGTGGCAGAGCACCGTCGGCGCGCCAGCGGTGTCAGCTACGCCCGGCGTGCCCATCACGCTGCAGCAGGTGAGCCGTGGCAAGCCAGGCAGCCACGCTGCGTGTTTGCAGCGGTGCCTACTGCTCCGTTGTGCTCATACCGTCTCAGCTGGTGACTGGACCCATGTGTAACTGTTTTTGCCAACGGGACAGCCCCAGCTGCGAAGCGTCCAAGTGGCACTTCTCAACCAACCATTTATCTGCAGAGTTTCCTGCCTTGCAACCTGCAAGCACCACCTGAGCGTTTTGGGTCACAACCCAACCAAGTACACTCGCCATCCTGACGTCGGTGGTCAACAGTGGTCGATCTGCCGCCCACTGCAGATGGCCAGCCTGCCTCGGCTGCTGGCGTCAGCAGGCCAGGGCTACGGCTACGCGGTCGCCTGGTGCCTCGCGCAGCTGCTGCAGCCGGCCCTGCTGCAGCACGTGCATGAGGCGCTCGCAGCGCAGCAGCAGCCAGCAGCGGCTGGCACACAGCAGTCGGTGCCGGAGCCGGCCAGCAGCAGCAGCGGCAGTAGCAGCAGCAGAGGTGGTGCCGGCTGGCAGGACTCCAGCTCAGCGCAGCGTGTGCGGGTGCCGGCTGGCAGGCAGCTGTGGCAGCGGTTCCTGGGTCAAGGCGGCGGCTTGGCTGACGCTGCCGAGCTTGTCGGCTGGGTGGCGCTCCTGCAAGCGCATGCTGACGTGGCAACTGATGCTGCACGCGGCGGCGGCGGCAGGTTGAGTGTTGCTGACGCTCTGCGTGAGCAGGGCATGTGGCCTATGCGGGCTGGCGGGGGTGGTGTGGTGCAGCGCGAGGCACCGCACCCGCTGGACGTGCTGGGTGTGTGCCTGGGCTGCGCACTGGCACAGATTGCCTGCGATTGAGCATCGTGCGTTGAGCGCATGGTGCTGGAACAGTGCGATGGTGCTGGTGGGCTGCAGCGGGTTCTGTACATGTTGCACGGACTGTTGTGGTGCTCTGCACGCAGGCCCACTGGGACCAGTGCCTGGATAAGGCCTGTGGTCACCAGTGTACATGTACAGTGCAGCCTTGACACTAGTGTGCCATGCATGGTATTTGGATGGCAGCGTGTTGCACCTTTCACGCAGACAAGGTATGTTAACGTTGGCGTGCCTTAATGATTGCACGTAGTGTATGTCAGGCGCCGCAAACCTTGGATGACTGCACAGTGCACTGTCACATGCATGCAGCTGGTTGAGCCTGACACGGAGGGAAGGGATGCAAAAACATGTGTTGACTGTTGTTTGGGAGTAACTCCTTATGCTGTCAAAATCAGCGCACCCTGTAAAGTACACATGAATAATTCGTCTCTGCCGTTGGTGTCATTGCATGCTGTGCACTATTGAGTAGCTGCAGCAGAAGTGCTGGCGGTTTTTAATTTAGCGGCCGCCCGAAGTGCTAGCGGTTTGTAGCGGCCGGCCCAAATGGCTTTTGTGAAGCAGCAGATCACAGCTGTGTGCTGTTGGGCTACTATATGTGCCTGAACTAGTGCATGATGGTGGAAGACATAAAGTTGCACAAACTCAATGCGTATTTCACTTACAGCAACCGGCGGTCAACCACCTAGGTCGGCCTGGTCGGCGTGGTCGCTGTGACTTACTTGCTGGACGCCCAATCCATTTCACCACTGTATATGTAAAGCAATGCAAGCTTGGCCATTGATTTGGCTTGTAATTGCTCCAGCTATCGCAAATGACACATTCCCTAACAACCTGCCAACAGCACGTCAACCGTGAGGTTTTGAATTTACCCGCTGCGACACAGCATTATCAGCTGTTGAACAGTACTTGGGTGTGATTCATGCCGCTTACTTTATACAAGCATTGCAAGGAAAGCAAGATGCAGGCACTGCAGCAGCGTTCTCTGCAGCAGCCCAGCATGGTTGCACGTGCAGATGGCAGATTTCGTTGTGTTGTCGTAAAAGCTGATCACGCAGCCAGAGTTCGCGGAGATGCTCGACGTGTGCAACGCTGGGTCTCAGACATGCGCCACTGGACGCAGTTTTACCCTGGTGAGCTGCTGCATGGGGGATTGACAACGCCAGAGTTGGTAAGAAAGCGGCGGGTTGACACGAACAGCCTGCTGACGCAACCGCCAAGGGAACAGGGTTGCAATGGGCTGAGCTGGCCACGGCTGCAGGCCTCGTTCTATTATTTGTGCAGACAGTGATTTGTGTCTTTCATAAAAGCGTTTCAGACGTCGAATTTGCCGTGGCAAGTGTGCTGGTGAGCAGTTAACCACCTGCAGCTGTCATGTGCATATGCTTCTGCAGGCACAAAGTCAGCAGTCAAGATCGGGAATGGCCTAGAGCCTGTTCGGGTTGGAGCAAAGTTTGAGACCCTCAGAGAAATGCTGGGGCTGAAACTGCCTATGACGTGAGTTTGTGCAAACAGCGGCTGGCCTGACGTGCTGCTGGCTTGTATCCTTGCCCCAGTCATGACATGCCCGTCGTCTGTCAGCAGTGGTTCTTTACACTCAAGACTTGTACATGAACTTGCCTCCTGGTCCTTCTCGTTGCACCTGGGCATGGCTTGACTCCTGCTGCTGCTGTTTGCAACAGGTACGAGGTGGTTGAGGTGGAGCCAGGCAAGCGCTTGGTGCTGTCAGGGCTGTCAGAGCACCACACACAGGTTTGCTGCCAGCAGCACAAGCACCGCAGCAGCAGCAACAGCCCAACCAGCAGGAGACCACAGTCGTCAGCATGTTGGAGTCTGCGCGGTCCATGTTCTGGTGCATACTGGGCCATACCCCTGGTGTGATGGCGCTGGCGTGCGCTTGCATGTGATGACTTGATGCCAGCCGCATGCGCTGCTGTGCGGCATCCCCGCAGGCCCGGAACCCCACAGCACCTGCCCTGCTGCGGTTCGCTGTGCAGATGGACCAGTTCTTTTTATGGGGGATCGCCACGACCCAAACTTCTGCGCTGTGCGGTACATCACAACAGTGCAGCTGCGGGAGTGGCGCGCATACCTGCAGCCGCTGGCCACCCGTGAGTAGTTGGGGCAGACAGGTGCATGCTCTCGTGCATCTTTCGTATGCTGTTTTGTGCAGCTGGGGCTACAGTCAAGTGCTGGCACATTTGAAGGCAACAGGTGCAGCCGTTTCTGCAGCATGTGCCCACAGGTATGCTGCCAAATGGCTGGCGCAGCAGCAGCTGCGCATGTCACTGCCTAGTGAGCTACGCCTGCTTCTCACAGCTTCAGCTACCATCCTGGCTGTGGCATGGCTGTGTTAACAGGACACGTGCATGCCTGCTGGTGCTGAGCCTGCCCTCTTTGCATGCTGCTGCTCACAGGTTACATGGCCAAGGTGCCTGAGGAGGCAATGAGCAACCTGCAGAAGACGCTAAACTGCGCGCACTCGCCAATTTTCAGCGCCGATTTTGAGCAGGCGTATAGGGCAGAGATGCGCAGCAGCGCGAGCAGCAGCAGCAGCAGCAGCAGCAGGAGCGGCACCGCCAGCAGCAGCAGAGCCAGCAGCAGGAGCGGCACCAGCAGCAGCAGGAGCGGCACAACCAGCAGCAAGGGCGGCTGGCTGCGGGACATGTTCAGCTCAGGTGAGGCCAGCAGCTGCAGCAGGAGGTGCGCAGCAGACTGCTGTCAGCGCCCTTGGTTGTGTGTGCAAACGCAGCAGGTGCAGAGGGTGTCGAGCAGTGTCAGTGTCAGCAGAAAAGAAAAAAACCTCCTGCCACAGCAGCTGGTTTCGTGTATGAACAGCTCACACCAAAGTTATGCACGATGTCATCGAGACACGCTAGAGGTAGTACAGCAGGCTCGTCATTGTCACACACTGCCCAAGCGCTGTGGCACCAGGCAACGTTGTGCTGCTTATGTGTGCCGTTGCTGCCTGCCTGCTGCCTGCCTGCCTGCCTGTCCTACAATGCAGCCAAGCGCAGCACTGAAGCAGAGTCAACCAGCAGCGTTGAGCTGGTGGTGCTGGACCCAATGGGCTACTACAGCATGCTTGGGCTCACACCAAGCAGTTCGGTGAGGCCGCTGCCGTGTTTCTGTTGGGTGTGTGCTGACTGGCTATCACTGCTCAACAACCGTTCAGTGTGCGTGTCTGCTGCCGGGGAAGCAAACACCGAGCAGGCGGGCGAGGCTGCTGGCACGTGCAAGCATACCTTCACGTCAGCAGCGGCACATGCCAGCCGGTGCAGGAGGGACGGATGCCGGTGCAAATGTGGTGCAGGCCATGGCGGCCGCCTTCAGGCATGAACTTCAGCGCCGAGCTCTTGGTGTTTGTCGACGCGGTGTGTGAGGCTGTGTAGTGTGGCGCGCGTGGGCTCCTGCTGTGGATGCCTGGCCGGCAGCGACACGGGGCTGCAGCAGGTGCAGGCAAGGCTCTCTGTGCAGGCAGCATGCGGCGCTGACGTGGCTTCCCCGCCTGCCGCTGCTGCATCGCCTGCAGCCCGACGACGACGCGATCAAAGCGGCGTACCGCAAGCTGGCCATGCAGCTGCACCCCGACAGGCAGATGGGCAAGGACGAGCGCTCGCGCGCGGAGGCCGCGCAGCGCTTCGCGCGCCTGCTCAAGGCGTACGACACGCTGAAGGACCCGGAGCAGCGGCGGCTGTACGACGCCGGGCAGCTGGTGGAGGCCAGCCTCAGCCTCTGAGCGTGGCGGCGCGTCCAGGGCCGTCTTGTGGTGCATTGATTAACTTACTACTTCATCCAGGACCGGGACACCCTGTGGCGCCTTGTGCTCATGCTTGGGTGTGTCCTCCGGCGCCAGCATGCTGGGCCGCTGCAGTGGCGGAATTGTGCAGAGCAGCGTGAGCTGGGCAAGGATGGGCAAGGTGTCTGGCAGGTGGTGTGTCGGCGGGAGCTGGTCACCGCCACCAGCTGGTACACGGTGGGCTGGTGCTTGAGATGGGTGGCGTGTTGTGCTGCATGTGTGCATGCATGCAGCCTGTTGTGCACAATGCGTGAAGTTCACGGGGACGGCAGCCGCTCAAGCTGCTAAGCCAGCTCGCAGGGGTGCTGCTGTGGCGTTGGCAGCAAAGGCAGCAGAACCAGCTGCAGCAGCAGCCAGGCGGCAGCAAGCAGCAGCAGCGCCTTGCGGAGCTTTGCAGACTGTGTCATTGTACTGTATACCAACTGTACAGCAGCACATCAGTACAGGTATTGCGTCCCAGGCATCGTGACATTCGGCACAATGAAATCAATGCAGCAGATAAGGGAATTGATGCAGTGTGTGGCAGCTGCGTTGAGATAGAGCAGCATGCATGTTTCGCCACTTGCCGTGTTCTTGTCAGAAATTGCAGAGCATGCTGAGCTGGCGTGCATGCTTTGTGGATGTTGTCAGCGGCAGCTGAAATATGAGCTGTGCCGTAATCAGACAAAGTCAAGTTCGATAGTGGCACCACTATGTGCGCACAAGCAAACAGTGGATGCAGGTGGATGCATACAACAGTTTGTCATATGTTATGGATTGTTAAGTTTGGGCGTCAGTAAGTCAAGAGGAGAAGTTGGTGTGAACTTGCAGGCCGAGTGATTTGCAACCAGTTTCTGTGTCAGTGTCAATTGTTGCAGCGGCCTGTGATTGATACAGTGTGCATTGCAGAAGTGTGCATATGCAGTGCTACCCCCGTGCCCCTGATCAGGGAGCAGATGCACTGTTGCTGCCTGCTGCTTGGGCCCCATTGTTCATAGATTGCCGCAACTTGGCAGGTGCTGCCAGACTTGCTGGAATTAAAGCTGTCAAAGGCTTCTCCAGCAGTCAAGCTGCACCCGGTGTTACATTGCTGGCTTATCAATGACTCACTGGCATGCCAGTTGCAGGGCCAGCAGTGTTGCGGCTGCTTTTTCTACTCGTAAGATGGCATGATGGCGATCAAAACAGGGATGGTGAAGTGGTGGGTTCAGGGGGTAATGTGACATGGCAGGGCATTGTGAAGTCTGTGACAGATGATGCATCCATGGTTTACAACCAGCAATTTTTAAGTCACACGCGTCTGCACAAAGTACTTTCATTATAAAAAAAGTGATAACCAAGTTCGCCGCTTGCAGGAATGCTTGTGCTGCTTTGTAGCTGAGGGACCCGTTTTTGTTCATGAGAAGGCTGCTACAGGCAGCCATGCAGTACCAAAGAACGTTGCTTCGGACAGGCAGTCGTGTCCAGACTTGCGGGCGCCCGAGTGCTGTCGTGAGCTTTCACGGGACAACTCCGCCACCAGCAGCCCGCCAGCTGCTACAGGGCTCCCATCGCGTGCAGCCGTCCAACAAAAGCACGTTCCAGTCTCCTTATGACAGGAAGTACAGCACAGCTGTGCGATCCGTGAGCTCGGACCAGTCCGAAAGTGCTCCTGCTGCGCCTGCTGACAGCACTGACGCCCCAGCAGCAAGCAATGATCCAGCAGCAGCAGATGACAGCAGTGATGTGCCTGAAGCAGCTGCAGCTGAAAATCTCACAGCTGACGCTTCAACCAGCAGCAGCAGCAGCAGTAGCGAGCCAGTGCAGCTGCCGGGCAGTCTGCACACAGTGTGGGCCTCTTTCCTGCAGCACCTGTGGGACCGTGGCTACTTTGTTGAAAGCAACCCGGCAGACAAGTGAGTGGCAGCTTGGCGTCAAGCACTGCTGCCTGGTAGTTGATGACGCACCAGCGGTTGCACACTGTTGCCAGGTCATGTGCTGGGCACCTTTTGTAGGGCAGGCTGTTCAAACTTGCTAGCAGCAGCTGTCACTGTGCCAGCGCTGTAGTTTTGTACGCGTTGCTTGCTTAGCAGCAGCACACACACGACGTGGCTTGCAAACGCCAGATACATACAAGCTTTCATCACACTGGGCACGCGTGGCGATGCTTCCTGCTGCAGCTGCTTCACCTGACTGTGCACCTGGCCCTGCCCCCCCCAACCAGCACAAACGCCAACTCAAACCAGGCACTGACAGCAATCGCCCCCTGCCACTGCCGCCCTACTCCACCGACCGCATGCAGGGCCGGTGCCCTCGCCAGCAGGCGTGACGTGAAGAAGGCGCTGCAGCAGCTGGGGCGCACCCGCCACGACATCCTGCTGCTGCTGCCGAAGCCCGCCCTCGCCAAGCTGGCAGCCCTGGAGCGTGAGCGGCTGCTCACCGGGCGCGCGGACCGCAAGGTGTCTGCGGCGCTGGCACGGCTGAAGAAGGGGCTAGCCAAACTCAGCAGCAGTGCCGCTGATGCTGGTGCTTCTGGGGAGCAGGAGCAGCAGGAGGATGCTGCTGCTCAGGAGGTGCCGGCTGCGCTGGGCAAGGCCAGCACCACTGACGTGCTGCGGGTGCTGTGGAGCGTAGCAGGCGACCAGGCAGACATTGAGAGCGGAGGTGAGCAGTGGGAGGATCAGGGGCGAGCGTGGCGCAAGTGCTCCGGGTGTCTGCACCTGCACCTGCTGAGGCAGTCCCGGGCGGAGGCTGTTGCTTTCGCCGGTTTTCCGTCAGGTGCTGTATTTAGTCTTGTGACAAGCAGTCGGCGGTGCTGCTGTTTGACAGCAGACTGTGTGTGGCAGCATTGGAACAGTGCATGTGGATGTCAGTGGCCTCCATGTATCTTCATAAATGATCCAGGTGCCGGACGGAACTGCACTGTACTTTAGTGTCGAGGCAATCAGTCAGTATCAACAGGCTTGGATTGCGTGCATTGGAGGCGCTGCCTCTGCTCATTCTCACGTGTCTGCACCAACGTATCTGACACCAAGCCTCCCTGCAACTGGCTGCCGCTGCTGCTGCTGCTGCTGCTGCTGCTGCTGCTGCTGCTGCTGCTGCAGAGACTCCCCACACTGTGCGCGGCCTGCTGCAGCAGGTGCTGCTGCTCGAGCAGCAGCCGGCATGCCCCGAGCTGCTGGCAGCAGCAGCAGCCGCCTCCGACACGCCAGACCTCGCCCAGCTGCAGTCGGCCTACAGCCACGACCTCAGCAGCGGCGGCAGGGATGCCGCCCGCAGCAGGGATGCCGCCCGTAGCAGGGACAGCAGGAGGGACGCCGGCAAGGGCGACAGGCGCAGCGGCCAGGTCACGGCCGTGCCGTACGACCCCAGCCAAAAGTTTGAGAAGGACCACACGCGCCGGCTGCTGCGCGCCGCGCCGTACCGCACGCTGCGCGAGGGCGACTGGTTCTGCGGGCAGTGCGGCGCGCACAACTTCAAGTCAAACGCTTCGTGCGTGCGCTGCTCCGTGCCGGCCGCTGCCAGCCTCGGCAGCAGCACAGTGAGCGGCGTGGAGACGCGCCAGCTGCAGCAGCTGGGGCTGGGGCAGGTCGCGTACGAGTCGCGGCCGGCAGCGGCGCGCTTCGTGTTTGCCGTGCTGGATGCGCTGGCTGAGCAGCCTGGGGCGACGATGCTGGCAGCGGCAAAGGCCGCCGGCCTCGACAAGTTTGACCCCGCGGATCCAGCCTTTGCTGGCGATGGCGACGGCAGGGGCAGCGAGGGCGAGCGCAGGTCTGGGGGGCGGGAGCGGCCGCAGAGGCAGGGTGACAGGGAGCGGGGCGGCAGGGACAAAGACAGGGACAGGCCGCAAAGGCAGGGTGACAGGGACCGCGGCGGCAGGTGGGACAGGGACGGAGGCAGTGACCAGGACAGGGATGGCAGGTGGGACCGGGACAGGGAGGGAGGCAGGGACAGGGACAGGCCGCAGAGGCAAAGCGATGGGGACCGGGGCGGCAGGTGGGACAGTGAGGGAGGCAGGGACAGGGACAGGGCGGAAGGAGGCGGCTACAGGGAGCGATCACAGCGCAGGGATGACAGGAGCAGCAGCAGACGTGGTGACGCAAGGGCCGGCGGGGACAGGCAGGAGTACAGGCTGGACAGCAGGGACAGGCGGGACAGCAGGGATGGGACGGACTGGCAGGACAGGAGGATGGGCCGTCCTGCAGATGGCGCGGATGCTGACAACGCAGCAGCAGCTGCTCCTGCTGTAGATGTGGATGGAGCTGCTGCTGACGCAGCAGCTGGTGATGACAGCAACAGCAGCAGCAGCAGCATATCGGACGTGTTTAAGTCTGCCATGGGGCGCAGCACTGGCCAGCTCAGAAGGGAGCAGCGGCAGCAGGTGGCAGAAGGTGGCAATGGCCCACAAGCTGAGCAAGACCCAGCAGCAGCAGCAGCAGCAGAAGCTGGCGAGGCCCGTATGCGGCGCAGCAGCCGGCAGCAGCTGTTTGATGGCGGGCCAAGCGCAGCAGAGGCACCTGAGGCTGCCGCTGCTGCCGGCGCGGACAGTGGAGATGCAGGTGGGGAAGAGCGCAGCAGCAGCAGCAGCAGCAGCAGGTGGTATGAGGGCGGTGATGACCGCCGCTGGGGCGGCGGGGACAGGGGGCGGCGGTATGATGACCGCGACGGCGAGCAGCGGCAGCAGCAGCGGTGGGGCAGCGACAGGCCCCGCAGGTTCAGCGACAGGGGTGGCGAGCAGCAGCGGTGGGGTGGCGGGGACAGGCGAAGCAGCAGCTTTGGCGACCGCGATGGGGAGCGGCAGCCGCGCTGGGGCGGTGAGAGGAGGCGCCGGTACGGTGACGAAGATGGCGGTGCTGCTGCTGCAGGTGCTGCCGCTGAGGACTTGTCTGGTTGGGCCGGGGAGTTTGGGGAGGAGTACGGTCCTGGCGGCGGCAGCGCTGACAGTGGCAGGGGTGACAGGGGCGAGGGCAGCAGCTGGCGAGGCAGGGGTGGCAGGGAGGGTGGTAGGGGCGAAGGCAGGAGCTGGGGAGGCAGGGGCAGCAGGGAGGACAGGGGCAACAGGGAGGACAGGGGTGACAGTAGAAGCTGGGGAGACAGGGGCGGCAGGGATGACAGGGGAGAAGGCAGGAGCTGGGGTGACAGGGGTAGCAGGGATGACAGGGGAGAAGGCAGAAGCTGGGGTGACAGGGGCAGCAGGGATGACAGGGGCGAAGGCAGGAGCTGGGGTGACAGGGACAGCAGGGGCAGCAGGGATGACAGGGGTGGCGGCAGGAGCTGGGGCGGTCGTGGTGGCGGCCGGGGCAGGTTTGGGGCGGCAGGGGCAGCAGGGAAGGCATGCGTGGCGACAGGAGGGACAGGGGTGAGGAAGCGGCAGGCAGCAGGGGCGGGGACGACAGCCGTCCTGCAAGCGCCCAGCAGAAGGCCAGCTGGACTTCTATTTTTGAGCAGCAGTGAGGTGGTTTGTGGTGTGCTGTGGGTGGAGGGGGCTGGGGTGCTGCACAAGATGGTTGGTTGTGGTGCCAGCAGGTTTTGAAGGGATGCAGCATCAGCCGAGCGTACACGAGTGCATGTGCGCTATCCACGCCATTGTGAACACCCTTTGGTTGTGCTGCTGCTGGTGGAAACCTGGGGTGGTGCTGCGGATGACATGGCTTTCATAAGTCTGACTGTGACAGGCTGTCACTGACAGCTGGCCTCAGGCCTGCACGTTTCTAATTGTGATCGGGGGTAGTTTAGTATCTGAGATGTTGTATTCAAAACTTTGTAAGCATCGGCTGTCAGTTGATCAACTGGCTGCAGTTGAAGGAGTTCAACTGGTTGATGTGTGCAGTTGAAGGTTACTGCTCAACAGCTACTTGGTGAAGTTTCATTTGTCAACCTTGGTGCCTGATATCAGCAGTCACTTGCGTTATCTGCTCCAGCGATGCAGTGCTACAGAAGTGCGCCATGTTTGCGACCCGCCAGCCAGGCTCGTCATCACGAACTCGGCACGCCACATGCAGCCCGTATACGTTCAAGCGAATGGCTAAGGCACCAGATTCCACGCGCGGCTAGCATAGAACAGGCCAGCAGCAGCAGCACCAAGCAAGAAACAGCAGCAGCACAAAAGGCAGCGAGCTCGCAGCTGACAGTGTACTTCCGGGAGGAAGACGTTACTGTTACAGCGGCGGCTGGGGAGGACCTAGTGGACGTGCGTGGCGGTTACAGTGCTCAGTGCAGCTCCTCTGTTACGTGTCCAGGCTGCAAGACCATATGCTCATAGGGCTGGCCGGCATGGCAGCTGCAGCACACTTGGAGGAGCAGCACCGCATCTCCTTGATCTGTGCCGCATGATTTGCCCAACGTTTTGTTATCTTGTGGCTTGCCCTGCATTGCAGCAGTGCTAGCCAGCAGCAGCACCCACAGCATCTATGACAGCTTGCCTGCATCTGCAACTGCATGGCAGCAGCAGCAGCAGCACTGTTGATAGGCTGTACATGCTGGCAGCATACCCTCTTTCTGCATGCCTCGGGAGTGCATGGCATGGCTGTGTCGCCCTGTGATGTTCACAGTGGATATGTTCTGCCCCCGGCTGCATGCCTGCAGGTGGCGCAGCGCGGCGGCGTGGCCATCCCCACTGGCTGCTGGCAGGGCAATTGTGGTGTGTGTGAGGTGCGCACAACTGCTTTACCAACTTGGTAACTTGGCAACTTGATGGCATTCATGCCAATTTGCATGTAAAACACTGTGGAAACGTAACAGCAGAAACGGTGTAGCACACGAGCAACAGAGGAGGCCAGGCAGTCAGGCAGCTGCAGGATTGGTGGGGACCTTATCATTGCAGGACAGCAGTTGTTGCTGCCAGAGGCATGTGGGCTGCAGTACAGGTGGCGAGAATTGCTCAGCAGGTGATGCCGGTCCAAACACAATCCCACTTGCTGCCAGTAGCCGAGGGCTTCACCCCAGCCAGCCTCCATCACAGCACTGCCTGAGAAGGGACCGTCAGCTGTCTGGTGGCCAAACAACATCAAGCTGGCCGAGGCAGTGGACAGTGGCCAGGCTGTGACTACGCAACTCGCAGAGCTGTTGCTGTTGCTGCTGCTGCTGCTGCTGCCGCAGGTTGAGGTGTTCAAGTACTCCGGTGATGCCGACAAGGACAGCAGCGCCGGCAGCTCTCCTGCAGTGGTGCGCGCGTGCATCACCAAGCTGCCGCCTGGCTACAGCAGAGTGGAGGTGGCGCAGATGCAGGACGCGATCTGGGGCCTGGATGGCTTTGACACTTGAGCCCACAGCAGCGACACTCTGCGTGCGTCGGCACAGTTCAGCCATCAACGTGGCTCAGCCATGTGGTGCCGAGGGCCCAAGCTCGGCATGTGCGTGCCACAATTGCCGGGCCATGTTTTGCTTTGCGTGCCTCCTGCATTCCATTTTGCAGCGCCGCGCTGCCTCCTTACAGCAGGGTGCAGGCGGTTCAGGCTGGGCACCACACATCAGGACACCACACTGAAAAGTTGCGCAGCGTTGTGTCCATGGCTGATTCGTCAATCAAGGTGTTGCGTTTTGTTTCTGATGATATTGGGGCAGTTCTGGAAGATGTCGAATGGTGTCACCGTGTATTGCTGCTTTTCTTGTCAAGTCTTGGGGTGTGCGCAATGCATGTAAAAATTCTGGAGCAGTGCTCCCTCCTCTTTCCAGACCAGGCTGGACACCACATGAGGGCTGCATTACTACATCACGCAACACTCGTGATGCGGCGCTGAAAAGTTGCGCAGCGTTTTGTCCATGGCTGATTCGTCAATCAAGGTGTTGCGTTTTGTATCTGATGATATTTGGGGCAGTTCTGGAAGATGATGGTGTCACCGTGTATTGCTGCTTTTATTGTCGAGTCTTTGGATGTGCGCAATGCATGCAAACATTCTGGAGCAGTGCTCCCTCCTCTTTCCGCCCCGGTGGGGCGCGGGGCCGATGGCGCTGATGCTATGGCTTGAATGGGTAATATGATGATGATGATGACTCGTGATGCGGCAGCACCCGCCTGATGCAGCACCTGCAGGCGGCCTGCTCGCAAGTATGAGAATGCTTGACAGCATGGGGGTGTGCCTGCGCGTAGCGCATGGTGTGAGAACTGGAAGCCACATTGGGGCATTACTGATTCCTTAGTGAGGGATGCTCTTCCCGGGGTGTGGTGTGAGTGCGTTGACCCCTCAGTAACCCCAGCGACATGCTGTGTCAGCAATGTAGGCGCAGGTTACTTAGCAAGCATCTATGCGGAAGGTGTTTGGAACAGTGTACAATGCTTTTTTGCAAATCTGTCATCGCACCTTGGCAGCAGGTGGTCTGCACCCTTGTGTTACGCAGAACGCAGCGATCCAGACCAATTGCTGGTCTAGGGGTGGAAACTTCTGTCTGCTTGAAGGCTGCAAGTAGTCAGTCAAGATCAAGGTGTTTCCAGGCTTGTCATCCAACGAGCATGTGCATGCGGGTCTAAATCTTGTCCATTCTCCGTGTCCTGCATCTGGCGGAGCCCACGCTCTTGGCATGCTACTGCCATATGCGAGTAGAGGCACCTGCTCGCCGGCGTAGGTGCATGGGGAGATGTTCCGTGCCTTTGTTGGCGCCGCATGATGGCATATTGGCCGTGTTACTGCTATGTTATTCCTGTGGCTGCTGCCCTGGGTTCAACTGGCTGACAGTTTGTCAGGAGGACCAGTGGATGGTGTAATCATGTATGCACTCTCGTTTCAAGTAGAAGAACGTGTTGCTTGATATCTTTGGCTGTTCAGCTTCAGGCCTCTTGTCTTTGTGTGTAAATTTGGTTGCCGGAGCGCGGTCTCGCGTTCATAGCTTGCTGGCACGCACTTCAAAGCATCAAAACACGTTTACATGGCGAAATCACAGAGAAGCAGCCGGCAGAAGGCACTGCGGACGCAACGAGCCAACAGGACTGCACCATGGGTGGCAGAAGCAGAGGCCAAGCGCATGGTGCGTGACATAGGCGTGTTCTGAACTCATCCATGATCTAAACAACCCGCATGAACATCTTCATGCGGCCGGATGTGACCAAGACTGCTGCAGTGGTAGCAGCAGCAGCAGCAGCAGTGGCTGCAGCCGTGTTGGGTACAGCAGCTGCTCTACAGCTGGGCTGAAGCATTTGCATCGTTCAGCAGCGGTGTTGTTGCAGGTGAAGTTATCACAGCTCAAGTGTCGTGTTAGTATCATGACTTCATGGTGCTTGCACTGCGGATTGCAAGCACTTCCAAGCAGCAAGGCATAGCATCTGTGTGTTGTGGCAGCAGTCATTTCACAAAAAACCAGCATGGCGCAAGCAGCACCGCATCACACCTGTTCCAGCTACAGCGGTGTTGCATGACAAGGTGTGCGTGCCAGGCCTTGAAGTACATGGCGCGCTCTGTCTGTGACTGCCTGCTGCCTTGCAGGAAGCACTGCAGAAGTGCGTTGAGGCAGAGCCTGTACCTATAGTCAGCAGCATACCAGAAGCAGCAGCAGATGAGGAGCAGCAGCAGCGTGGCCGTGATGGCGGCGGCAGCAGCGGGGCAGACGCCATGGCTGTCGAGCAGCAGCAGGCGCCAAAGCCGGGCAAGAAGAAGAAGGGAGTCAAGGTTGGCTCGTCGTCAGTGCTTGCAGGAAAGCGCGGCGTGGCGAAGAAAAAGGGTACAAAGACGCAGGCGATGCTCAATGCGCAGTTCGGGAAGAGGACAAAGAAGCAGAGGCGCTGATGGGGGCGCTTGCTGCTGCTGGTTGCTTCATTCAGGGTTGGTGTGCGTGTACATCACTGCGGTGCAGCGGTGGGCGCTACCTTGCAAGTTGCAGGCTGCGTGTGGTGGCACTAGTGACGGCCCCCTTCAGCAGCACTCGCGCTGATGTCGCGTGCAGGCATGATTTGAGTACACGGCAGTTACTGATGGCACAGTGTTAGACATGGTCGGATTCTTGCAGCTGGCAAGTCAGGTCGGCTGCCTCCTGCTTATTGTACAACAGTCGAGCTCATTTGCTGGTGTGGTGTTTGACAAAAGCATCGATTGAGCACTCTTCATTCGTGAGGGATGATAGCTTTCAGCGTGCAGTGATGCAAGGATGCTGATGTGTGGGTTGTTAGGTGTGCCCTCATTTCCGTTCATGATTTCAGCAACCATTCGAAGGCTGGTTGTTGAAGCTCGGGACCGATTGACCTGGTGAAGGCCCATTGGGTCTGGCCCTTGGTGATCGTGATGAGGGCTGACTACTGCTGCTAGCTTAAGATGCGCCACACATGCGCCAGCCTGCAGCAGCAGTTCCCAAGGCTGTTAATGTTGCGGTTTTCTGCTGGCATTCAGGAATTCATTGCATGGTTCTTTAATCTTATAAATGTGTTGTGGCTCACGGGGCGCTGTCAGCACATGAGTTGTATGAATCCTTCAGTATGATGCATTCTGCCTAGTAGGGTTGTTTTCAGGGCAGCTTAGAACTGATTGTAACAGCCTGTCGGCCGTTCCTGTTTATTCTCTGTTTCTGTTAACTTTTTCAAAAACAAAATTTCGACATGGCTAGTTGCTTGAGCAGCAGGTTACGTTTGATCCGTGACCTGCTTGCACATTAGCCAGCGGTGAGGTGGCAGGAACGACATTTTGACCATCAAACTGCATATGTAGCTTTTTGAACAGGCAACTCAGCCCAGGAGTGCCTACACAGCCTCTACAGGCTATCACGCATCTGCCCGACATGCTAATAGGTGGATGGGGCAGCCTGATTTGTTGCGTTACGGGTACGAAGACGAACTACTTATACAGGTAGTGGTGATGGTTGTTCTTGCCAAGTAGCGTAGACGTAGTACTGTACACCCAGTACTGCTGCTTGGTGTGTTTGACCACGCAAGCACTGATACGCTCGGTTCTGTGCAACAGGAGGAGGATGCAAGCGACGGAGAGGAAGTTGCGCTTGACAGCGTGATACACAAGGAGCTGTGTAAGTTCCAGCAGCAGCAGGCAGTCAAGTATGCAGAGCTGGCAGCATCAGGCTGGGTGGCGTTGCCACTGCCATCGCCTGCGCCTGTGCAGCAAGTGCTGAGAGCGGAGGAGCAACAGCCGGACAAAGATCCATCAGGTGAATGCTGACAGCAACTGGACAGCGAAGTTGTGTGGCATGTACCTGTACAGCTGTGTGGTGCAGCTTCATGCATCTCTGCCAGCGTCCAACGCTGCGCATATCTGATGTGTTGATCCTGATGCACAGCAGCAGCTGATGCAATCAAGTCAGTGACCAGCAACGTATGAAATTATACAGCAGCGTAATATATGGATTTGCATGACTACGCAGGGCCTGCAGACCCTTCCTGGCAAGAAGAGGGGCGCACAGAGTACATCCCAGTGACAAGGCCCGCGGAGCAGCATGCATACTCGTCAGCAGACCAACTGCAGCAACAGCAGCTGCTGCACAGCGCCTTCAGCACATCTGGCCTGGATGGTCCAGCTTTGGCCGAGCCATGGTCTGCAGCAGCGCCTGTAGCAGCCTGTTGTGATGGCACAGATGCAGATGATACAGCAGCATACTCAGGAGCTGACGCAACAGCACAGCAGGAGCAGATCTGTGAACAAGCACCAAACTGCAGAGCAGCTGCAGACGCACTTGTGACTGCAGCGCAGGAGCCAAGTCAGGAACAGTACAATCAAGAGGTAGGGTCAGGATCTGAAGCCACTGAACCCTTTGATGCAGAGCAGCTGCCGGAGGAGGCAACCGCAGCAGCTGGTAAAGAGCAGCTGCCGCTGCTAGTTACTGGCAATGTGATTGCATATGCAGAACAGCAGCCATGTTGCGGTACCAGCAGCCCACCCGGCAAGTTCGCGCAGCAGCAGCCTTCACAGCTGGCCCGGGTCAACAGTGCAGCTGCTAATGGCGAGCATGCAGCTGAGGACGCAGAGCGGCAGCAGCAGCAGCAGCAGCAGCAGCAGCAGCAGCTGACTGACCTTGCAAGCAGTGCAGCTGAAGAGGGCCATGAGGCAGAGGCAGCTGAGGAGTGGGGTGAAGGGGAGGCCGCAGCAGTCAAGAGCGACGCAGAAGCAGCTGGTGAGTCTGCGGCAGCAGCAGCAGGAGCAGCCTGGCTGCAGCATGGTGGTGGCACTGTTGCAGAGCCGCCGCTGCTGGCTGCACTACAGGCAGGACAGGTTGTTGATCAGCATGAACCCAGCAGCAAGCTTGTGCGTGAGGAAACTTTGATCGACCAAGAGCAGCAGGAAGAGGATGAACAGCAGCAGCAGCAGCAGCAGCCAAGTCACGGTGGTACTGGGCTGGCAGCAGCACAAGATGAGGCAGCAGAAGCAGGCCCTATGCAGAAGTGGCAGCAGCAGCAGCAGCAGCAGCAGCAGCAGCAGCAGCAGCAGCATCAAAACCAGCAGCTGGCTGTTCGAGGTCATGCCGCCTCACGGCATCAGCAGAAGCTGCAACTCAAGCATGCAGCAGGGAGCTGGCAACAGAATGTGTTCAATGCTGATGCTGGGGCTTCACCATCACGGCACCAATACAGCAGCAGTAGGGCAGCTTGGAGCTTGTCTGGGGGAACCTGCACTGGCGGTGAGGAGGCGCATGGGCAGCGGATGGAGCTGCCTGCTGCACAGCCAGCCCCAGCAGCAGCAACAGCAGCAGCAGCAGCAGCAGCAGCAGCAGCAGATGAAGCAGCAGCACGCACAGCTGGCGGCCCATCACCAGTCACGCCCGCACAGGCAGCAGCAGCACGAGCATCAGCAGGAGATGCGCTAGGGCAGGTTGGCGGTGCAGCAGACTCGTCCAAGGCACATGCAGAAGCTCAGGCGATGGCGGTCGCAGGCGCATTGGCTTCACTCAGCATGCAGGAGCCAGGCAGCAGCAGCGGTGACACTCTAGCAGGCCCAGCTGCGGGCCTGGCTGAGCCCTGCAGGCCTGGCTCCACCCACACCCCAGAAAAAAACCAAGGTGCTGCTGCAGTGGAAGTGCCGAGTGCTGTCTTCCATGTTGCTACATTGCAGCTGACAGAAGCAGGTGGGAGGCAAGGCTCACAGTCTGTAGCAACAGCAACACATGTGTTTGGTGTACAACATGAGCAGCAGCAGAAGCAGCAGCAGCAAGGAACCCAGCTTGGGCTCTGTGCAGCTGCTGGTGAGGAGGCTGAGGCGGCTGATGACGGCTTTGTCTACCAGGATGATGGCGAGGGCAGCAGCTGCTGCAGCACGCCACCAGCAGCTGCACCCGCGCCCGCGCTTGCGCCAGCGACAACAGCAGACGCCAGGAGGCTGAGCAGCAGCGCAGCAGCAGCAGCAGCAGCAGCAGCCTGCGCACCTGCTGTTGCTGCTGCTGTCCACAGTGCAGAACTGGCGCTGCACAGCCTGGCAGTCAACAGCAGCAGCAGCAGCCGCAGCACTGGTGACTGCTCACAGGTTCAGCAGCAGCTGCCTCAGCAGGCACGCGAGCTGTGGCAGCCAGCAGAGGGGATCGCGGGTTGGCAGACAGAGGAGCGAGGGCTGCCGGGCAGTGACACGGTTGCCCGGCACACACTGGGCCACCGCCAGGCTGCTGTGCCAGTGCCAATGGGAACAGCAGGGAGGCTGGGCAGCTATGATGGTGTGAGCAACAGTGAATGCTTCGCTCAGCAGCAGCAGCGCTTCCGTCAGCGCGGCGACAGGCCGGTGCACAGCCGCAACTGGCCGGCAAGAGCCAGCAGCCCGCTGCTGGATGCGCCAACGGCATGGAAGCGCAGCAACTGTCAGCTGCCGGGCGGCGGCCTCAGCAGTGCTGTACCACAGTCAAACACCCACAGCATTCCTGCAGCCAACATGTCTATGTGTGCATCAGGTAATTTGAGAAGTGCTGGCAAAGCCAATTTGGCTAGCAGGGTACGGCCGGGATCAGCGCCTTGCAAACAGAGCCTGAGCCCTCCCGTCAAGTTGAGCCTTTTGAGCAGCACTGGTGGCAGCACCAGCAGGGCGAGGGTGTCTGGCGGCGCCGCGGCAGCGCAGCAGCACCTGCTGCTGCAGGGCCATGGCCAGCAGCAGCAGCAGCAGCAGCAGCAGCAGCAGCAGCAGCAGCAGCAGCAGCAGCAGCAGCAGCAGCAGCAGCAGCAGCAGCAGCAGCAGCAGCAGCAGCAGCAGCAGCAGCAGCAGCAGCCTGCAGTGCCAGAACAGCATGCTAGTAGCAGGCAGGTGGGGATGACTGCCAGACTCGGCACTGGTGGCTGGGGCGCGAGTGCAGCAGCGGCAGCAGCAGCAGCAGGCAGCATGGCGGCTCCTGGGTATGCTAGCAGGCCAAACACTGCTAGCCCCATCAGGCGCCCGCCTTGGGAGCAGCAGCAGCAGGAGGAGGAGCAGCAGCAACAGCAGCAGCAGCAGCAGCAGCAACAGGTGTTTAGGCCCCGGCCAGGCTCAGCAGATGGCATGTGGTTCAGGGCACACGGCTCAGCGCTACTGCAGGGCAGCAGGCCTAGCAACAGCAGCAGCAGGCCTGATTACAGGCCGTATTGCGGCAGTAGTGCGGCCCAACTGCCCTGGCAACAGCAGCAGCAGGTGCAGCAGCTGCAGCAGCTGGCTGAGGACTACGCGGATGAAGGTGGTGTAGAGTGCTCGTGTGATGGTCAGTTTGTTCGGGGCTTGGCGGGGTATAGCAGGCAAGGGAAGCAGCAGCAGCAGCAGCAGCAGCAGCGGCAGCAGCAGCAGCAGCAGCAGCAGCAGCAGAAGCAGCAGCAGCAGCAGCAGCAGCAGCAGCAGCAGCAGCAGCAGTTTGTTACGCAGCAGCCGGCATGGGATGACTCACCTATACCCAAAAACGTGCCAAGGTGCATGCCGCTGGCGGACAGCACGCATGTTGCCGGGCAGCAGTTGGCAGCACTGGCCAGCGGCAGGTGTGGCAGTGCTCCGCGCGCGCATGGCTTCGCCGCTGGCAGTGGGACAGCAGCTGCAGGGCAGCCGCGCGCGGCGGCTGCAACAGCGTTGCAACAAGAAGCAGCATGGGGAATGGGTGCAGCAGGAGGTGGTGGCAGCAGCAGCAACAGCGGCGGCGGCGCGCAAGTGTACCTGACGGAGACGCTGCAGAGGCTGAAGCAGGCGAACAACTGCTGCAGGAGGCTGGGGCTTGCAAGGCAGTATGCGCTGGCTCCATGCAGCAAGCCTCGCTGGCAGCTACAGCATATAGCGGTGGAATTGTGGCAATGCTGCGAGCAGCAGCAGCAGCAGCGGACTGACTCAGTCTGCTCGGAGCCAGGTGGCGAGGGTTGGCTGATGATGTCGAGTCTGACACTTGCTCACTTCAACAGACAGCTCGACAAGCTGCTTGCAAAGGTCACCGCGGCTGCAGCTGCAGCAGCGGCATCTCCGGCTGCCGCGGCAGCAGGTGACGGTGCTGCTGAAGTCTACGCAGCAGGCGGCGGCAGCAACTGCAGCAGTCTGTTCAGCAGCCCTGCTGGCAGTCGGCCAGGCAGCCCCAGCCGCACTCGACCCGACAGTGCAGCAACACAAATTGGCAGCCTGACGGCTAGCATGCGGCCCGGTAGTGCGGCACATTTGACTCGGCCGCCGCAGTATAGGGGTTGGTTTGGCCCGGCTGAGCTTGGCGCGCCACTCACATTGCCCGAGGAGGGCTGCAGGCCGGGCAGCAGGTTAAGTCCCAGGCGCCAGCAGCAGCAGACGCAGCAGGAGGAGGAAGGTGGCCCGGCGGTTGGGACGCCAAGTATTGATCACGGCGTGGCAGCTGCGGGGGCGCCGCGCATGCCGGGCAGTGCCACTGGTGCGGCTGTGGGTGTGCGGGGAGCCAGGGCGGGTGGGATGCTGGCATATGCAGTGCCTGCCTGGCTAGAGGAACACCTGTAGGCACTCCGCGGTGTGGGTCTTGCTGCGTTTGTTCTGGCGCGCTCTTGAGATAGTGTTATGTTTCAGTCAATGGTGTCACCAACATCAGTCAAATCTGGTTGAAACCAACTGCCTGTCGCCACTGAGACTGATAATGTGTCCCAAGGATAGCGTGGCTATTGCACACGCTGACAACCTTCGATGACATTTTGCCAAATGGTCACTGTGTGAAACATGAACGTATTGAAAAGGGACATAAAGCTGCGTCTGTCAAAACGACTGTCGCTAGTCAGGCGCCCGCGGTCGGCCGTGTCGGTTACTAGCGCCACCAGCACAAATCTGCTGCAGGATAAGGCTGCAACCACTATGCAGGACGAAGGTTCAGCAGGGTACCGTACGCATGTAAGATCACCAGTGTACGGCGTGTCTTACGTACATGTAATTGAGGGTGAACTCTCAGGTCGTGTCAGTAGCTGTGCAAAGACGTCGATAGCCGCACAGCCAGCGTTGAACGACAGCAGAGCACGTATGATCAGCAGACAATCACTACAATTGTTGACAGGCGGCTGCGCACATCAGCAATGTGGTGCTGCAGCATCTCGCCAGTGGGCCATTGGACCACCACTTGCATGCATGACATGTAACATGGCGACTGCCGTGCGACATACCCAGCTGATGCAAATGATCTGCTGTGAAGCTGTCTGCGCACGGGTGCAACAACCAGTACTTGGCATGAACATGATGTTGCCAGCTGTGCATTACATGCCTCAGCAACACAATGGCAGCGAGAAGAAACCAGACGTCTGTGTACCTCTGTCTGTGCAGCAGCTGCATCACCACACAATGTACATGATGGCACCGCACATCCGCTGTCATCATGACATCAATGATGGGTTGCCCGTTGTGTGCTGAGTAAGCGCATATGCACCTCCGCCTGGGTGATGCGACTGCGCTGCCGTGCGTAAGCAGCATGCTGCTTGGTATTGCGCAACACTGCAGGCAGACAAACAGTAGCGTTGCAGCCGCAATGTTGGACTCCCCCCAGCACCCAGCACAGGCACCGCTGGCAACACCGTGCATCGCCCCTGCGACAGGGTATGGCGGCGCCATTCCACAACCCAAACGTGCACCACAGTCGCTCACAGAAGTAATGCACTGCTTGCCATGGAAGCAGACCAAACCGCACTGCTGGTGTCCTTTCACAGCAACTGCCGACCAAACCGCACTGCTGGTGTCCCTTCACAACAACATGCAGGACACACACGGTTCAAACAGCACCGAGTCTCTGACAATACCTAGCGTTTGAATAATGTACAACACTGTCCCTGGTGCATACACTGTAATCTTCACACTGCCATTTCCAACATCGAAACAGCCAGCTGCTGCTGCTGCATGGTCACACTGGCACCCCCACTCCTCACACAAGCTACCCGTTAGCAGTATTGTAAATCACCTCCCAACCCAAGTCCCGCCACCCAAAAACCCTCAGCTCTCATGGCGCCCGCCCGCTGCACCACCTGCAGCAGAGCTCCCCGCCTGCTGACCTTTGTGCTGCTGCTGCTGCTGCTGCACTGCTGCTGGCCCGGTCAGGCACAGCGCCGGCACGTCGAGCACAAGTGCTGAGGGCACGCCTAGACGCTTGAGTTCATCCAGCAGCACGACAGCCTGCCTGTAGTAGGACTCGAGGAGCGGCTGCGCTGACATGCCACGTGCCTGCAGCAGACACAGCGTTCCAGCGCCGTGCATGATGGTGTGTGTGTGTGTGTGTGTGTGTGTGTGTGTGTGTGGGTGTGCCCAAGATGCAGCAGAGCAGAAGTCAAACAGGCTGTCATCATCAGAAGCTTGTTTGAGGGGTGCGAAATGGCTGCCTGTGACTGTGAGTGTAGCTGCGTTCGGCAGGAGCATGCAAACTGCACGTCCGAGGATGCGTGCGTGTCTCCACGACTTGCGCAGCAAACGCCGATGCATGACAAGCGGCGCCCGGCGCCGCCACCCTGCATACACTCTCGTGTACAAACCGCAGCAGCAGCAGGCACTGGGAGGCAGCAGCGGCAGCAGCGGCAGGTGCCCGCCCCTCTCACCTGCAGCAGCGCCCCGTTCAGCTCCTGCGCGAGCTGCAGGCGCTGCCCCGGCCGCAGCAGGTGCCCGCACGGGCTGGCCCCGGGGTCCGCGTACGCCAGCAGGCTCAGCGCATCGGCCAGCAGCTCCTCTTCATCGGGGCTCTTGCTGCCCGGCCCGAGCTCGGCCCTGCCATACGCGAGCGCCGCTCCAAACCCCCCTGCCATGCCTGCCGCGCCGCTGCTGCTGCCACTCGTCCCTGCAGCGCTGCCTGTGGACGCTGCTGCAGCGTCGCCGCATGTGGCCTGGCGAACGAGCTCGACAAAGTGCTGCACCTTGAGCTTGAACGCCAGCTTAGCGTTGCCTTGCAGGACGGAGGGACCGTAGTGCCGCTCGACTTGCTGCAGCGCGTCCGCCAGCCGCCCGGCAGCGACAGCATCAAACACCTGCTGCCGTGTGAGGGCGTCTTGTATCGCTGCTGCTGACAATCCGCCCGCGGCTGCAGGGCCCTCCCCAGCAGCAGCAGCGGCAGCAGCAGCGGCACCTGCCGTCGCCGCGCCTTCACCGCTGCTGCAATCCATGGGCGCTGCTGCTGCGCTGTCTGCCGCCGCTGCTGTCGCGTGCTTGCCCGGACCTCCCAGCATGTCGCGCGCGACGACCGCGGCTGTCTGCCAGCAGCGCTGATGCAGCAGGTAGTCAAAGACCAGGTACGGCAGCAGCGGCTGGCTGCAGGCGCTGGCCTTGCTGCTGCCCGCTGCTTGACCAGGGCCTGCAGCAGCTTCGGGGTCTGCTCCCTCTGCTGCTGCTGCTGCTGCTGCCCCTAAGGCTGCAAGCAACGCATGCTCGGCTGACTGCAATGTGCCTGCAGCAGCAGGAGCAGCAGCAGCAGCACCACCACCTGCCTCGCCCGCAGCTGCTGCTGCTGCGTCGCTGCCGCTGCCCCCAGCGATGCCTCCGCCTGCCATTCCTCCTCCTGCAGCAGCAGCAGCAGCAGCAGCACCTGCTGCTGCGCCTCGCCTACTGCTGCTGCTTGGCCTACCAGCAGCAGCAGCAGCACCCCCTCCGCTGCCTCCTGCAAATCTAGCTGCAGGCGATGCCGACAGATCCACAGCAGCAGGCAACGGAACTGCTGCGATGCTGTTGAGTACGCGCTGCCTGAACTGCTGCTGCAGCGCTGCAAGGTCCACGGCGAATGGGCTGCAGCCAAAGTTCGCACGAATCTCCTCGTTTGCTGTGCGCATGCCCACACATGGGTACAGCTGCTGCTCCTGCAAGCAGCGAGTTTTGGACGCGATCACGTACAAAGCTCAGGGCTGAGTCAAGGAGAGAGGCAGCGCGGCAGGCATGGCCGCCGCAGCACTGGTCAATGCAACGCTCCATGCGGCAACACCATACCATGCCAAGCAGGCAGCGCACACACACGGCAGCAGCTGCTGGGAGGTCTGCTGTTGGGCTGCTGCACTGCGGCTGTTGGCGCGGCTGCCGTTGGTGGCGCTGACGGGCACTTTTGCCCACCCACATGCACTCCGTAGAAGGCTGTGCCGACCGGCTCCCCGTTCCTGCAAGCGTTGAGGAGGCACGCGAAAAACAAGGGGCATGATTCAGCAGAAGCGTGACTCAGATGGCTGTGTTCACGTCAATTGCCTGATCGATCAGTGGGGCGGCAAGTCAGGGTCCCCGGTGGCCGCAGCTTGCATGGCAGCATGCATGCGACAGTGTCAGCGCGTGGCTGTGCTTCTTCTTGAACAGCAGCCGCCTTATGGTCCGGCAGCAGCAGCCAGACGCGAGAAACACACTTGTCAGAGGCTACATGCACACATCCTGCAAGCACACCGCGCGTTGTCCTTGGTTTTTTCTGATCTGTTCAACCAACCCTTGCCCTGCTGCCACCCACTTGAAGTAGCTGATTGTGTGCTGGCCCCTGTCCAGCAGCGCGCCCACAACGTCGCCGGTGCCGAACGGCGGCCCAAACGCCCGCCCGCTGCCGCTGCCGTGGAAGGCGTGCCCGTCGTCGCCGTGGTAGCCGTAGCTGTGCGGCTCCCAGCCCGGCAGCCGGGCGAGGTTCACGTCCTCCGAGCAGAACCCCACGCCTGCATCAAAATCCCACGCCAGTTGCCAAAGGTGTGCATGTGAGGCGACTGCCAGGGTGCTGTTTTGCGGACGCCCGGGACTGGCAGCAGCACAGCCATCCCAGGGCTGATACATCGTGCTTGACAGACACAACGTGATTGTTGTCATGCTTTGGGGTGGCTCAAACCATATCTCACGTATGGTGACTGGAGCCACGTGTTGATGAATTGCCTCTCTCCCTGAAAGTGTATGTGTCAGCGTCACAGAGCAACCGTGCTGTGTGCACGCTGCGAGGCGTTATCCTCACCCACCCATGGAGCCCTGTGCACTGCTGCTGCTGCTGCTGCTGCTGCCGCCAATCCCTCAACTACCAGCGCTCACCTACCTATAAAGCCCTGTGCGCTGCTGCTGCTGCTGCTGCCAATCACTCAACGACCAGGCGCGCGCACCTATGGAGCCCTGTGCGCTGCTGCTGCTGCTGCTGCCGCCATTCACTCGACGACCAGGCGCCACGCACCTATGAAGCCCTGGGCCCCCTTGTTGACCACTGTCACCTCAAAGTAGTACAGCGGCACGTCTTGCGGCACCGCATGGTCTGCAAAGATGGAGGCTGCTTGCGCATCCGTCTCCCCAGGGCCGATGTATTTGACCGAGAGGCCGTCCACTTTCAAAAATTGCTGTGCTGCGTGGTGCCGGCCCCACTGGCGTCAGCAATAGTAAGTTGCAGGTGCAGCAGTGCAGCGGGAAGTGGGAAACACGGCACAGCGGCAAAGAGCAGGAGCAGGTTTTGTGTTACAGTGAGTGACCGGCTGTCCTGCAGTATGCGGTCTCCTGATCCCCCTTCACCGTATTACCTGCTGAAAAACCTAGCAATATGCTGGCTTGCAGGAGGCTGCTGCTTGGGCCTGCACTTGTTGCTGTCAGTGCACACTAACGATGCAGTTGCTGCATTGGCAGTACACAATGAGGGTACAGGCTAGCTGACAAGTCAGCTGCTTGAACTTTTAATAGTCATTGATGGATTTTGTATGTACCTGGCGTTTGTCCCATTCTGAGGGCAGAGCACTCTTGCTAGAGTAGATCATAGGCATACTCTTGCTGCTGATGGTGCTGGTTGTGCTGCCGGGTGTGCAGCTGCTGCCCTTGTTGTCCGCTGAATCAGGCCCTTGTAACAGGTAGCTGAACAGGTAACCGCAAGCCGGAAGTACCACCCAAGCTGCTGCTGCAGCTGCACGTAGCATGCAGCAGCAAACACCCGGTTTTGTGCTGCCGGGCCTGCTGCAGAGATTCACAGCCAAGCAATGCTGGATCTTGCCAAAAGGCGCCTACCGCGTCAATTAAAGTTTCAGCACAGCCGGCACCACATTTTAGGTCATGACCGGACAGGCATCCCCGTGGTGACACTCAGCATAGTCATGCACGCGACGCCACGAACTTAAACACAGCACCACCGATACCTGAAACCAGACGAGCCTTCCACTCTTTCAACACCTGGAGGAAGGCCTGATGAACTACGGTCGTCCTTCTGAACCCTTGTCATTACCCCCCCCCCCTCCAAGGTCGTACTGCTCACCCCCTGACACACCTCTGGCATTTGCTGTTCCGGTAGTGCAGTAACGCAAGCTATGTGCGGAACAAAAACGAAACTTGATTTCCCAACGTACTGGGCAAGCCCAGAGTAGGTAGTTAATCCACAGGGCTAGTAGCATTACAGAACTCGTACTCCTGGTTCAAGTACATCACAGGTGCAAGCCCAGCCTCGCAGCTAGGCCAGCCATTGAATGCCCCACTTGCCCAGCCCTGCTTACTGCCAGCTGCTTCTTCAGTGTGAGCAGCAGCCTTTCCAGTGCTGCACCAGCTACTGCGCACCCCTGCCAGGCCTCCTCATCCTGCAGCAGCAGCTGAGCCAACGCGCTAGCACTGCTGCCCTCCCTGCGGTTCCCGGTGCACACAGCACCACTGCTGGTGGTGGCATTTGCGGTTTGCGACAGCAGCTGCTGCACCTGCTGCTGCAGCTGCCATGCTGTAGCAACCAGGCGGTGCACAGTGCTCTTCAGCTGGCTGTGCATTGAACTGCTGCGGCTGCTTCCACTGCGTGCAGCCTCTGCAATTGTCTGGCGGTCTGCTGCCATTGCTGGTATGCTGCTGCTGCTGTTCTCATGCGCAGGCTGCTGCAGTGGCAGTAAGCACACCTGCTGTGCAGCTGCCAGCAGCTTGTCATGCGCTGCGATGACAGCTGGCAAGCTCACCGGCTGACCACTGACTGCTGCTTCAAACTCCAGCCACAGCTGGCCTGACAGGTCACCCAGCATGCCTCCAAGCACGCTGCTCACACAGTGCAGTGTCAGGGCATGCCAGCGCCGCAGCTGCTGCAACCGCAGCATATCAGGTCCTGCTGCTGCTGCTGCTGCTGCTGCCTGAACTCCTCCTTCGTCTTGCTGCGACTGCCGCCGGCTGACGGCAACTCTGCGGCTGCCGCCGACCCTGCCAGCCCTGGATGCGGCACAGTGGTTGCTGCCCGCACGAGGCCTGCTGCTGCTGCTGCTGCTGCTGCCGCCAGGGCGGCTGTTGATCGCTGCCCACTGGCTCGTGAGCTGCTGCTGCAGCCGCCGCAGCCGCAGCAGCACGCTGAACACGGCCGCATACTGCTGGAGCTGCTGCTTGCCGACCAGCAGGTTGACGGGCCAGGGCACGTCATAGGTCAGCACCAGCGCATCTGTCACAACCTCTGGGCCGGGCTCTGAGCTGCTGCTGCTGCTGCTGCTCCAACCAGGCAGCGTCCGCTCTGCATCCACCTGCAGGGGCAGCAGCAATGCACGCAGAGCACAGCACGAGCACGTCAGAGCCCAACTGTCTCGGCCCAGCTGCTTGGGTGTGGGTGAGTCAGCAGCTGCCAGACCAGCAACAAGCGCAAGGTTGTAGCAACCCTGGGTCAACAGCTGGCTCGCAGCGCCTTTGCACGGTGGGCGTGCAGCGCAACTAGGTGGCCTGCAACGCCTCTACACTGGCTGGTCCAGCCAAGTGTGGCAAGCCAACCGACTACACAATGTCTGCAGCATGCGATGACCGCCGAAATCACGACCTCGACCTCAGCCAATCCAGCCAGGCGTTCCGAGCAGCAGGCTGCAACATGTTTTGCGGGCATGGCATGCTGCAGCTACAAATGAATTGGCAAGCCACCCGCGCACCTGCAAGCCCATTCGCTCCGCTTCTGGGACTCCAGCCAAGCAGCTCTGCTGCACGGCAGCCTCCAGCAGCAGCTGCACAGCAACGGGCGACAGCTGGGCTGCAGCACACCTCGCCTCTGCTGCTGTGGGCGCACCGCCCGGTGCCGCTCGCCTCAGCTCCTGCTGCTGCTGCTGCTGCTGCTGCTCCAGTGCTTCAAGCAGCAGGTCCACCCAGTCGCCCTGCTGCTGGAAGAAGAGTGCCTGCAGGGATGCCAGCCGCTGCAGCAGCTGCTGGTCCTGCAAGGCAGCACCCAAAACAGCAGCAGCATGCCCGGGCGTGGGGCTGTTGCATGCACACCTCTTTCAGTGCTTCGCGCTCTGCCGGTGCGAGTGCAGCTGCATGATCAGGGCCGGTGACACGATGCACGACAACTGGCGCCGGGTGCTGCTCTGCTCCTTGCACGTGCACGCCAAGGCAGGTCCACGCAGCAGTCGCCCCACCTGCAGCAGCAGCTGCCAGCATGCCAGCGTGGTCAGCCGGTGCTGCGCCAGCAGCGGCCACACCACCAGCACCTCCAGCATGGTGATCAGCGGGGCACTGCTGTCTGCGTCCCCCGCGCCCTGCAGCTGCTGCTGCTGCTGCTGCCGCTGCCCGTGCTGCCTGTGAACATCAGAGTGACCAAGGGCCGCAGACGCTGGCGGCACTGCGCGTGATGCATCTGCTGCTGCCGTGTCACAAGTGTCCTCCATGAGCTGGAGCAACACGTCCTCCTGTGTTATGACATACAGGTCATGACCAGGTGCGGCTGCTGTGGGCCCTGCTGCTGTAGCTGCACCTGCAACCTGTGCCAGCAGCAGCGGCCCTTGCTGGCCAAGGCTGCTTTGCCGCTGCTGGTGGTGGTGCAGCAGCCCGTGTGTTACACCGCTTGTGATAACAGCGTCAGCTGCTTCTGAGCCCCAGGACGCAGCCCTCCGTTGCAGCGGTCGTTGTGCCGAGGGGCGGCCTGCTGCAGGTGCAGGGTACACAGGTGGTCCCCACTTGCTTGGCCGCTGCTGCAGCTGCTGCTGCTGCTGTGGCAACAACTCACTCGCTGAGGCCCTGCGCTCGCCAAACCCTAAACCACCGCTGCCATCCCCACCAGCTGTTGGAGAGCTAGCTCGGCTCCTGGGGCTTGTCAGGGTTGAACCCTGACCTGGCAGAGCCCTAGGTTTTGAGTTTGACCGCCGACCAGCTGCTGGCAGTGCTGCTGGGTCCATTGCTGAAGCTGCCCGGGCTGCTGCTGCGCCGATGACAGCTGGTGGGGCCACTTTTGCTGCTGTTGAGGCAGCACCAGCAGGCAGGGTAGGGTCTACAGGTGCACCCCATGTGCGCCGCTTGTGGCCTGCAGGTGCTGTTTGCTGCTGCTGCTCCTGCTGCTCTGACACTGAATTGTTAGCTGGTATGTCCTCCTGCCGTGCCAGCTGCTGCCGCGCATCTGCATCGGCGGCTGCATCACCACCTGCTAGCCTGGCTGCAGCAGCAAACGGTGAGCTTGGAGCAACAAGCTTGGACGCTGCTGCTCCTGCTGCTGTGCTTGCCTCTGGGCTGACGGCCCTCACTGCAGCTGGCAACACGGCCGGTGCTGCTGCTGCTGCTGCTGCTGCATGTGGTTCTGCTGCCTCAGCAGCAGTCTGAGCTGCATTCCCACTCTGTGAGACTCGCTGCCACACATGTGCTGGTATGTTCAGTCCAGCCCTCACTGCTCGTGCCGCCGCCTCCTGCAGCTGCTGCAGTGCAGACTGCCGCTCCGCTGCAGCAGCCTGCGCCAGCAGCGAGCGCTCGTATGCCAGCTCCTGCTGCCTGCTGCTGCGCCGCCTGCAGAGCAGGGGACCAACACACAAAGGCAAGACAGGCAGTGTGAGCTTCGAGCAACAGAGCAACAGCCTGCTCCAGCGGTGAGCGCTGTTGAGCAAAGCTCCTGCTGCCTGTCGCTGCGACGTTTGCAGAGCAGAGGACGTAGCCACCCGGGTAAAGCACGGAGGGACGATGAGTGTCAGGCAGCAGAGCAGCAGCCAGCTCCAGCAAGGCACGCTCACAGGCAACCTGGTGCTGAAGGAGACGGCGCAGCACGTGCGTATGCATGACAGCAACATGCAGCAGGGCAAGGCAACCAACAGCACACCTCACACACACCTGTGAAAGCCCTCAGCTAAGGTCTCAGCTGGCAATGCAGAGCAGCTGCACCTCACGCTGCAAATGCATTCGGCGCTGTGTCCCTTGTGGGCGTCTGCCGTGCACTCACCTTGCAGCCGCGGCTGCCATCTCCTCCTGCTGCTGCAGCAGCAGCTGGCGCTGCCGCTCTCGCTTGCGTGCTGCTGCCAGCTGCTGCAGCTGCGCCCTCTGCTGCTCCGCTGCTGACCTGTCCAGCTGCCTGCAGACAGCATCAAAGCCACACAGCAACAGCACCGCAACCCAATCAACCGGAGTCAGCAAGTATGTTGAGCGAAGCTTGCACAGCCGGCAGTTGTACTGCAACAGGCACCTGCCATGTGCTGCTGCATGTGCTGGATTAGCGGCAAGTCCATGAGCAAGCTCCCTGCCTGTCACCATCCCTCGGCAAGTGCTGTAGCTGAGGCGCATCAGCACAGTGCGCAGCGCTGACTGCTCCACATTGAGGTGTGCAGCATAGTCACCTGCTGACCAGCCGGGCCTATGCTGCTGCGTGGCCTGCTGCAGCACAGCTAGCCCCGCACACGGCCACTGCTCATTGCGTGACCTGGGTACATTCTTACCTGCTGACTAGTTGCGCGTGGGCCGCTGCATCACCCGCTGCACGCGTAGCAGCCATGCTGCTGACAGCCTGAGCCAGCTCCAGCTGCCTTGCGGCCTCGAAATCTGACACGACAGCAGCAGCCTGCGCAACGCAAAGCAGCGATGCAGCAGCAGAGCACAATGCATGGCGCGATGAGCAGAGCGCAGGCAAGCATTGGGCAAGTTCAGGCTGGCGATGCATGCGTGAGGCTAGCTCGAGCCGACGGGCTGCCACGACAGCAGCAGCCTGCATTGCGAGAGGCGGCAATGCACGTCCAGCCACAGCACAGCCATGATCATCCATGACACTGGTTGACAGACAAGTTTGTGGGAGGCGGCAATGCACGTCCAGCCACAGCACAGCCATGATCATCCATGACACTGGTTCACAGACAAGTTAGTGGGAGGCAGCAGCAGCAGCAGCAGCAGCAGCAGAACGACACATCAGCGCACACCCCCTGCCACGCAGAAAAAGCACCTCAAGCCTGCAAGCAGCAGCCGCGCTCTGGACATGTTGCCTGCCGCTGCTCAGCGGGCAGTGGCAAGGCGCTCACATGCTTCAGCTGCCGCATGCTCAGGCTGAAGGGAACGTAGACCCTTCCCTGATGCCCGCCACAGCCATCGGCAGCAGCAGAACCTGCAGCACCTCCGGCTGCTGCGTCTGCCCTGCCATGCACACCTCCTGCGCAAGCAGCCATGTCCTTGCCGCCAAGCAGCAGAGACAGGCCACTGCCGCCGACGGACGCGAACTTGCTGCTTCCTGCTGCTGCAAGCCCTGCTGCATCTGCTACCGCAATCCTGTGGCTGCTGCCACCCTTGAAATCCCTGCTGCTGCTGCTGCTGCTGCTGCTGCTGCTGCTGCTGCTGCCACCAGACAACAGCTCCCAAAGCTCCTCATGCTCTAGCTCAGCAAGCCACCCAAGCCTCTCTGCGAGCCGCTGCCCCGGGCCCCCCAGCAGCTGCAGCAGCTGCAGCTGCAGCCCCGCCACAACTGCCGCCTCCTGCACCCCACTCAGGAACGCAGGGCAGCCAGGCGCCCTGAGCTTCGCAGCCTCCCACGCCTGCAGCAGCAGCGCGGATGACGCCGCCTGCACTGCACGATCTGCGCTGCCGCCTGCGTTGTTGTTGGTGTGCTGCTGCCGCGGTTTGCTTGCGTGGCTGCTGCTGCTGCTGCTGCTGAAGCGGCTGCCGAGCCCAGCCTGCTGAGCCAAGCGACTGCCGTTGTTGCAGCCACGGGAAACAGCTGCAGCACCGCTGGCTGTGCATGCCCAGGTGCTGCTGCTGCCAGCCGCCACGCTGCTCATGGCTGCTGCGCCAGCAGCGGCTTCTGCTGCATGGACTTCTGGTCTGAACGCCCATGTAAGGATTGTGTGCAGCTGCGGCTGCAGTGCTGCGGCAAACAGGTGCCGCAGCAGCGGTGCCGTTTGCGGCCCTGCGTGCAGTAGATCTGCCATGTGACACGCAAGGCAGGCAAGGAATGACGACATAAAAAGTAAAAACGACGAGAAGTGCAGAATGAAGGTTAGCAGGGACAAAAAAGGAAACATACGGTTTGTCGTGTGTTTCCAGACCACAGCAATGCGTGCACCAGCATCCATATCTACGCAATGTGCGGCTACAAGAGTGCCTCAGGGGCTGACGTAGCAACATCATTTGCATGAAGCAAAGTCCCGTCTTGCATGCGCAGGTACAAACAGCAAGGAAGCGCACCTTCATACAAGCGCTCCAACAGGGTTTTGCCTCCCATGAACCCTCGCTGCAGCTGCCACCTGCTGGGGTCCCACCCCCAGCACTCAGCATACACCGCCGCTGCTTCAGGCCACGGCAGTGCAGCAGCTCGTGCTGCTGCAGCAGCTGCCCGTGCCTGAGCAGCAGCTGCAGCTGCTGATCCTGCTGCAGCGGCACTGCTGGCGCTGATGCGGCTGTGGCTACCACTGCATCTGTTTGCTTTGAGCAGCAGCAGCTGCTCTGTTGTCGTCGTGCAAACATTGCCAGTGCTGTTGTTGTTGCTGCTGCTGCTTGCGGAGCTGGCCTGTGCCCTCAAGCTCAAGGCCTGAGGGTCTGCGGCTGTGCCATCCGCTGCTATGCATGGAGTGCACCAGCAGCACTGCGCCAGCTGCTGCAGCTGTGCGCGCATGCTTCGCAGCTGTGCGACGAGCTGCAGCAGCGTCGTAGCCGGTGGTACGGCTGCACCAGCTGCCGCAGGGGCGCCTGCTGCGGCTGCTGCCAGATGCTTGCGGCGCTGCTGCTGCTGGTACAGCAGCATCTGCATTGCTGCGTCGTGCATGTCTAGTACCTCTTTCACCGCCGACAGGAACGCCTGCAGCACTGGCTGACTGCTGACATCATCCGAGATGCCCTCTTCCGCGGCATTGGCACTGCCCAGCTGCACACCGGCTGCGCCAACAGCACTGCTGCTGCTGCCTTGCAGGGCTGACGCCTTTCCTGCAAAGTGCTGCAGGAAGGCCTGCAGCCGCAGCCGCAGCTCAGCAACGTGCAGCACCTGCGCCAGCAGCTGCTGCTGCGCTGCTGGACGGGTCAGGCCAACAAGCCTGCAGAACATTTAGAATCCAAGGCAGACGCGCAGCAGAGCATTTGCACGTGCAGGCAAACCAGGCTGGACAGGCATGTGACGGTCCAGCTGCAAAAAGGCGTGCGTCGGTGCATGGACTCGGCACCACCCCAACGCCCTCCCATCAGCAAGCTACAACAGCATGGCATGCTCCTCGAGCGCTGTGCATCAGGGTGGTGCCCACCTGTTGCTGCTGCTTGCCGCCGGATCATCTGCCGTCAGGCTCCACAGCTGCCCCACAGCCGACCACACGCCCTGCACCGCCAGGCAGCTGAGCGCCACGAGCGCCTCCTCTGACGCCGACCTGCCTGCCGGCGCGGACGGCGCAGCGCCCGCTGCACTCCTCACTGCACTCAACGGCACCAGCTTGCTGCTGCTGCTGCTGCTGCTGCTGCTGCCGATTGCTCCAAGGTATCTGTGGCTTTTGGCAGTGTGCGTGGTTGCCGGGGCGTCTCGCTGCGGCTGCTGACCTGGCATGATGTGTGCTGCTCCAGATCCCAACTGTGCTGACGACAGCTTGATGAGGGGAAGCACAGCAGACCGCGCTGCAGCAGCTGCTTTTAGTGCGGCCGCTGCATCCACTGCTGCCTGCGTGAGCTGTTGATATCTGACATTGCTGCCCCTACTGCTGCTGCTGCTGCTGCTGCTGCTGTGGGGCTTCCTGCAGTCTTGATCGATGCTGCTGGCGCCTGCAGCATCGTTGGCACTTGCATCGGCTGGGAGGCCCAACCGCCGCAGCAGCTGTGGCTGTGAGGCCGACTGCAGCTGCTGTGCAAAGCGCTCCACCATCGGCTGCATCAGTGATCTGCTGCTTGCTTCACCATCAGGACTGCCGCCTGTGACGCCGCTGCTGTCGCTGCAGGCGCCAACAGCAGCAGCGTCCATGGGCATCTGCTCCAGCAACTGCGTTGCAGCAGCCGCTGTGCTGAGCCAAGTGCCTGCTGCTGCGGCCTTCCGCTGCTCCTGCAAGTGCTCTGCCAAGCGCTCCAAACGCACCGCAACTTGGCGGTGCTGCTGCTGCTGGTGGTGGTGGACGTTTGCTGCTGCTGCTGCTGCTGCTGCTGCTGCTGCTGCTGCTGCACTTGAACAGCTGCATATGTTTGCTCGCTCCAGCTCAGCTGCCAGCCGCCGCAAGCGTCAATGCTGCTAGCGCCAGCTGCTGCCGCTGCCACCGCTTCCCCGGCGCGTTGCTGCACTGCTGCGAGTGCGCTGCTCCCGAGCGCTGGCAGCGCCGTCAAGCGGGGCTGTGGTGCAGGCACTGTTGCTTGCAGCGCAAACAGAACCGAGAGCACTGCCTGGTGTTCTGTGAGCGGCGCTGGGTCTGGGATGTCGGTCAAGTCCTGCGGGTGCTCGGGCACCCAGGGCTGGTAGTGGTTGGTGCTGCAGGCCACGCACAGTGTTGGGGTGAGAGGGGCGAGGTGTGAAGGGAGGCCCTGCGAGCTTACAGCAGGCCATGCCACAAGCCTCGACGACTGTATCCCACACCTCTGACAATGCCAGCAAGCAACCAGCAGTTTGGGTATGCACAGTGCAGTTGCATGGCTGGCGATAAGAACCGGCCAGCGCGACTGTCCAGCAGCAACCTCCTCCTGATGCTGCACCGCTGGGGTGGTGATGCTGCTGCTGCAGCTGCTGCCGCTTGCTGCATACTACTTACTGCTGCCAATCCTGCAGGAGCTTGCGCAGGCGAGTGGCCTCTGCACCTCGCAGGTTTTGGTGCAGGTCCAAGGATGCCTGCAGGCAGCAAGTGGTCAGAGGACGATGCCACAGCAGCACCTCACAAAGTGTAAGTTACCAGTTGCCGGCAAACTGCAGCACTCAACATAAGTCATCCCGTCACAGCCAGCCTGCTGCCCCTCGTGAACAGGCAGCTGTGATGCCATGATGTTGCTTGCATCATCCTGCAGCACTGCATCCTATTTGGGCGCACCTGAGCAGCTGCGATCTGGTTGCTGAGCTCCCTGTGCGGCACTTCTGACAACACCTGCAGTACAGTCCACCGTTGCTATGATGCCTAGACAGTTCCACGTTCCTTTCCCCACTGCGGGAAAGCATGCACAGAGCCGCGGCTTGTTTCTGCAACTGCATGCTGTGCACACCTGTGCTGTGTCTGCTGCATCAAGATCCAGCAGGATGGTCCAGGCCCTGCTTAACAGCCTTGAAGTGATGTAACCACTGCACCCGGGAGCTACATGCTGCACCACATCACGGAGAGCTGTCCTGACACTCAGTTCTGGCGCTTTCAGGTTCGTATGCTGCTGTGCGTGGCCAGAGGGCTCCATGTTGCTTGCACAATATAACTAATAGGCTATTGCATTTCATACAACAAGCAATTGCATTGCGTGCAGGGGTGCGAACGCCACTCAGTTCAAAATGTTGTTGCAACCCAGGCCGTAACAACTGCTCAGAGCATGGCGCTGCTGTGTATGTGTCAATGAAGTCACTTACGGATCATCCACCCACTGTTCGGATCAGAGTTGCACAGCTGCCTGTCACATGTCAGTCATGCCTGTTCTGATCATCAGGTCACTTCACACGGGTGGCATGGTGTGGTCTGGACCTCGCGGCTCTGCCGAATGTTGGCTGCTGCTCATAGTTACTACACGCATCGTAGCGAAGTGGTGCAGGCTGCGGAGTAGCGCCACAGAACTGGTTTGCTGACCACATGAGGAGCCCTGCCAGCTGGCAGCAGCAGCAGCAGCAGCAGCTTATACTATGGACACAGTACTGCATATGTAAGTGTAGCAGTTCTGGATACCCCTTGACACCGACAGCAGCAGCAGCAATACAGCAACGCATGGTAACACAAGCAAGCTCGTCAGCGCAGCTGGATGCAGCAGTTGCTACATGCAGCAGAGCCATACGTCGCTACGTGCTGCTGCTGCTCATCATCATATCATCATCATATTACGTGCTGCTGCTGTTAGATCTGACAGCGGTGCGCGCAGCAGCTTGCTTGCTGGCAAGCACAGGCTTGACCTAGGTCCCCTTGACGGTATGTGCTGCGAATAATGGGGCAAGAATGGGGGCAAAACTGGGTATTCAGCAGCAACGGCTTACGGCGGCTTTGCGCAGCACTGTGATGGCAACCCTCAACTGGCAACCACCTGAAAGGGTCCAAGTGCACCTGTAATAAACCCTGCGAACATGACTCTATGGAATTGCTTGCAACATGTTGCGCATGAGGAGCTGATGATGAGTTTTCTCCGCTCATAGCGTTTGAGCTGAGCTGCACTTGCAGCAGGACATGTGCAGGCATGTCCTTCCACCACAAAGCCACAGCTCAACCCAGCACATTCGACAGCACCATGATACCACAGAGATATGCGCAGGTACCATACGTCAGCTCCGGAGCTTGCCAGCTACGGCTGCCCCACTGGGCCTGGATGTTTCTGCTGCTGCTCTATTTGCTGCCAGGCCAACCACTGGCCAAGAGCACTGGCGCTCCGCAACAGGTGTGAACGATACTTCTGACGCTGAAGTCATGCACTGTCACACATGGCGATATTGAAGAACCAGCACTGTTGCAGTAGGTTGCAGGTCTCCGCCCATATGCAGTCAGTGGTGTGGTGCGGTAGTAGGCGCTTGGACTTCAGGATGCGGGCCGGCCCATGACGATATGTCGTTTTATTGGGTGAGTGACTTACACCAGACTTGCTTCAATGGGTGGTGATCCACTTGTTGACCGCGAGCTGCTGTCATCGACATTGTTAGGTTGAGGCAAGACGTCTCGCCTAATCTATCACGCAAGACGCATTTGCAGGCCCGAATCACATATGGTGTTGTACGTTTTACGTTTTTTCAGGGAAATACTCGTGCACCGCGTAGCCTGCTCTAGGTTGATCTGTTGTCCTGCAAGAAGCGTACATCGTGCTTCAGTTGGCTCACAGAGGCACATCAGTGAGTTTGCAGCAACGATTACATCAGTCTGCCTGTATTCGACCTGTGTTCCTGCATGCCAAGGCAGACTGCCCATAGTATTCTGTCAGGCCTTATCAGGCTGGGCGTGCACCCCCAGCTACAGCATATGAGCATGATCACGCCTCCTGTACGTCAGCCTGTTGCATCCAATGCGCTGAGTGCATCGCCAGTAGTGCATGCACGGATACATCATAGTTGATTACAACCGCTCTGTGTAGCAGCACTGGGTGCTGGTTCAGCGCCTGGCTCCTGCTGATCCCACTGGCCTTGCTGTCCCCGCCCATCCCACCTCTGTTGTCATGCTCACTGTGTAGTCATACACGCACCAGCAGCTTCCAGTTTCCGACGTCAGCTGCAGTTATGATGCTGCAACACTTCACAGCGCCAGCCGCAGCAGGAGCAGCGGTGCGCCCACCTGGCAGCTCATCGGTTCCTGCAAGCATGCGCAGCAGTCTTGCCTGCCCCAGCAAGAGGCAGCAAATCAGCAGCAGCAAAAGCAGCAGGAGCAGCAGCCGCGGCTCGCTTCGTGTTTCTTCCCTGCAATCTGGCGCTGATCCTTTCCAACGCTCGCCAGCAGCGCCAGGATACAAGCAGCAACCGTCTGCAATCAATGCAAGCAATCCTGCAGCTGACATTCAACAGCAGCAGCAGCAGCAGCAGGGTGGTGCATCACAATCAGCTGGCTGTCCCTTTCATCAGCAGGATCCAGCAGCAGACATTGCCCCAGCAGGACTAACAGAGGCAGCTGCGGCAGCGGCAGTACAGGGAGGTGGTGTTCATGCTCACCACAGCAGCAGCAGCAACAGCAGCGCAGTGCTGCTCTTGGTGTCGCCAACCTGGCAGGGCCGGGCGGCTGCTGGCGGGTGCTGCCCAACGGAAACACGGACAAGGTACGCGTAAATTGCCAAAAGCAGAGGTTGTAGGCGATTGGTGTGAACCTGCTGACAGACATCCTGCTTGTACCGCTGTCAGCAGTGAACCGCATCGCCTGCTCAGGCACCCCCAGGTTCATCTGCCTTGCTGGCAACCCATTTCAGCTACACTGTGGCCCAGTTGCCACAGCAGTGACAACTGCTGCCACTGACACTGCAAAGCTTTCACAGCTGCAGCACTGATTGGCACGTGGTGTTTGTTGCTCCACCCAAACAAGCGTGCACCCCATGACAGCTTCGACTTGTCGTTTGGTTCCCTGCAGCTGCCGGAGGTCCCCGGGCGTGCCGGCGTGGTGGTCACATCCGAGCAGCCCATTGGCGAGTTCGCCGAGCTGGAGCAGCTGGGAGCAGCACCCTTCCTGCTGCAGCGCTTCAGGTGGGCGCAGCCTGTTGTCAGCTGCATCCAGGGTGCGGTTGCCTGCGCGTATTCTGCAACATTGCATGCTGTTCCGGCGTATGAACACCATGAGCAACATCTTTGTGGTTTCCTCGCACCACTGCTGCTGCGTCTGCAGCACCAAGCTGTACACCGCTGCTAGGGACTGTGCAGTACGGCATGCGGCTCGTGCTAGAGGCAGCAAATACACACATGGAGTTTGTGGTTTTCCTCACAATATCCTGTGGCGAACTGGTGCTCATGTCTGCTGCGCAGGGAGTATGGCCCTGTGTTCAGCTGGATGCTTGGCCCGACCAAGATGACGACAGTGGTGGACTACGACGCCGTCAAGAGCCTGCTGCAGCTGGGAGACAGCAAGGTGGGCTGACACGGATCGGGGCATCCTTGCAGGCTCATTGGCATGCTCAACTCTGGCTTATCATGGCTTGGAATGCAGTGCACATGTCACCATCATCATCTTGGTCACAGTTGGTGCACTGCACGCTTGCTGGGGCCTTTAGCTTGGGGGCAGCAAGGTGGGCTTGTAAGTTGTGGCGCACCCAGCACTGGCCGGTATGTGCACCACCCTGCCGCGGATGCGAGGCACCCAGCTTCCAAGGCACGGAGTGGCTTCGTGTCTGCTCCTGGAATGCCTTTCATGACGGTCAGAGGTCCTGCTGCACATGCAATGCATCATGCACAGCATGCGGTCATGGTGTAGCTCATGGTGTAGCTCATGGTGTTTGGTGTTGCTGCCGCGTGGCCACCTGCAGGTCATTGTGGGCTGGAACCCCGAGGCCTTCTACGCCATGCTCGGCGAGCGCACGCGCAAGAGCCTGGAAGACCCCGCCACGCGCCTCAACAACAGGCGCATGATGCAGCCGGGGTTCACAAAGGAGGCGCTCACAGGCTACACGGACAAGGTGCGGCGGGCGGCGTGCGCAGCGTCTGCCGCATGTGTGGGTCAGGGGCCGAGGTTTTGGACAGCCGCAGTCTGTTGCACGATGACGATACCTTGCATCAGCCGGGTTCAGCAAGCACGGCCCTTGCAGGATCCCTGGACAAGGGCTCTGGCAGGGCCGCTGCGGCGACGTCAGCGCCAGCAGTGCCTGTTCCTCACCTCGCCTTGTCTCTGAGTTGTTGTTTGCACACTCACAGCAGAAGGAGTTGTGCCTTCAAGTGACACAGGACGCAGCCTGGGGCATCGCATGCATGTGCGTGCAGGGCATTGTGTTTGTGGCGTGGGGCAGCGTCTGTGCAGACTCAGAGCCTTGAAGGAGAGCTCTGTGCGCACCGCTGCTGGCACTCAGATAGCCTGGTGCATGCTGTGGCTGGATTGTTGAGCCCATTTCCTTCATGCAAAAACTTTTTCCCTGCTGCCCTCTACCAATGGCCAGTCAGTCCGCCTGTAGCTTGAGCGCCACTCTGCTGTCTTCACTAGTGCTGCATGCCGAGGTTGCTTCATGCCTGGAGCCATACCGTGCGCTGTTGCCCTGCCGTGCGTGATCGCCTGCAGCTGATCAAGATTTGCACCAAGCAGCTTGATGCCTGGGCAGCAGCAGAGGGCCCTGTTGACCTGGCTGCAGAAGGCAAGGACCTGAGCTTTGAGTTCAGCACGCAGCTGCTGGTGAGCTTGGGCTGCTGCTTCCGCTTGCGCTGTTGCTTTTTGTTGGTTGTTGCTATTGGCGTGCATCACACACAGATGGGGCGTGTTGGCCTCACCATCCCTATCAAAGTAATCGTCAGGAGCAGCAGCTTATTGGCATCTGCCAACATGCTTGTTATCAAAGCAACTGGTAATCAGTCGTCACTAGTCTGCTAGTGGTCCCTAGTTTGCTGCTCGTATACCTGTTGCAGTGCAGCTGCTGCAGTCACTGCTGACATTGCATCGCCGCTGTGGAGTAGCTCGGCTTCCAGTTCTTACTATGAGCAGTCACCTCAACACTGCTTCCGCCGCTGCTGCTGCTGCCAGTTCAGCAGGTCACAGCCACGCCACCTCACTCTGTCAATGCTGCTGCCTTGTCACCTCCGCCGTGATGTGGCTGCCAGGTCGACTTTGACATCTCACCAGAGCAGAAGCACCAGCTGAGGGACAAGTTTGACGCGCTGTTCCAGGTGCATGCTGCAGAGCAGCAGTGCCCTTTCCGCTGGCTGGTCTGGGGTTGATTGCTCTGCACGCGGTGCTCAGCAGCAGCAGCAGCAGCAGCAGCAGCAGCAGCATTGTGCTGCCAGCTACGCCATGTCATGGGCCTTGCCCAGGCAGCTGCCAGGGGCAAGCTGCCGTGACTCCCTTATGGTGCTTTCGGTAGGGCACAATGCTGCTTTTTTCTTCACACTCAGATTTTGACACTTGCTTCCGCCTGCCCAACCATCTTGCTGCAGGGCATCTTTTCACCACCCGACCCCACCCCAGGATCGAGGTGAGGCTGCTGCCAGGGCGTCCCAGCAATTGACCATGCCAACTTGGGTGTAGCAGAGACCAAAGCTCAAGACGGGGTTTGGTGTGTGCTGTTTATGTTTGCTAGCCGTTGAGTGTCCTGTTCAAGCGCATCTATTGTGTCAAATTTTTTGATGCACGGCACCTGCAGCTGCTGTGCCTACCTGCCTGCATTCCCTGTTGCAACCACCCCCAGACATTGCTTGTGCACGGCGCAGCACAAGCCCGGGCTTGCATGCACCCCTGCTGCTTTGCTGTTGCTGTTGCTGTTGCTGTTGCTGTTGCGTCACCCCTTTGCTTTTCTGGTGCACGGCAGGTTCTCCAAGGGCATCGAGGCGCGCGGTCAGCTGCTGGAGGACATTGAGCAGCTGGTGCGGGCGCGCGAGGCCCGGGAGCAGCACACAGGCAACGGCAACGGCAGCGCTGCTGCTGCCACGCGCAAGAATGTATTTGACTACACGTTGGACCAGCAGCGCGAGGAGGTGAGACCCCTACTAGCAGCCAAGCATTGTGTAGGGCATACCCAGCTTCGTGTTGCTGGGAAGGCTGAGCTGCAGGTGCTAGGCTAGAGTTTGCTAGCATGCCATACGCTGCTGTGTTGTGCTGTGCTGAGCTGTGCTGTGCTGTTCGATCCTTGATGTGCCCCAATTTTTTGTGTTATGTTGTGCTTGGGTCTGTCAACCTTCTCTGAGGCTTCTGTGCCCTCCTTGCTGTGCTGCCTTGCCGCCCGCGCACTGCAGTCTGGGGCCATCAACTACGCAGAGGCTGCATCCTCAGGCATCGGGCTGATCATCGCAGGCAACGACACCAGCGGCCTGGGGGTGTCGGCGCTTCTGGCGACGCTGCCGCTGTTCCCTGAGGTGGTCGAGAAGCTGCGGCAGGAGCAGCAGCAGGTGCGGCGGCACGATCACGTACAAGAAGCTGTGGCAGGACTCCTCTGCTCCGCCTTCTTGCCCATGGTTGCGGCAGCCACAGCACGCGCTGTTACTTGTTTGTTGTAGATGTCTTGAAATTGTTCAAGCACGCGTGCTGCTGCTGCTGCAGGTCATCAAGCGCCATGGCGAAGCCATCACCCTGCCAGCCCTGGACGCCATGCCTTACGCTGATGCAGTCATCAGGGAGACGCTGCGCATTGCACCACCCTCAGCTGCCGTCTTCCGCAGGGCACTGGTCGATTTGGAGGTGGGTACCTGCTTTGTCTCACGTCTCACAGCTGTGTAGTCAGGACGGCAGTGGAACTTTGTTCCAACGCACCACTCCCTGCAGTTGTAGTCAATGGCCGCTGACTAACTATGATGTGGCTGAGGAGTGACCGGATAGCTTTAAACTCCACGTTGGCAGGCACCACAAGTGCCGCAAGCAACGTCTGTTCACAGCTGGCAAGCTGCCTTGTCATATGCCACCTGCTGCTTAGACAAGTGTCTGCCAGTCAGCATCCTCAGCTTTCCGGTCCTGCATTTTCGTACTGCTGAGTGTGCATATGTACCGCCGCACACTTTGCCTGCAGGTCTGCGGCAAGTTTGTACCTGCTGGCTCCCCCCTGATGCTGTCAAGCTTCATGGGCCAGGTCCTGACCGACCCCCGCCTAAACCTCAGCGAGCTCAGCCCGCCGACTTCCAAGCCCTGGAGCAGCACTGGGGCGCCATCCAGGCTGACACGCTGCGTGACGAGTTCAGGCCTGAGCGGTGGATGCAGCAGGACGGCAAGCCATCCGGCTTGCTGACATTCAGGTGAGGCAGGCACTGTGTGAGCACACGTGCGTGCGCGTGTGCGTCTGTGCGTGTGCTGTTCACTCGCACGTCCCCGCTCCTGTGCAGGCGTCTATTTGTGCCTGTGCGTCTCAATGTAGGGGGGGGGCAGGGCGAAGACGGCACACGTCGGCACCCGTTGCCGCATGCAGCGCTTGTTGCACTGCGCAAGGAGCAGCGTTTGAACAGTGGGCCTGCGCCAGCTGCGGTGCAACGTCACAGGTCCTGGCTGCTGGAGCTGCAATTGCATCGTTGCACCAAACATGCCTGAGGCGAGCCTGACCTGTGTGCATGCTATGCTGCTGTCATACCGCTGTATTGCTGCTGCAGTGTTGGCCTGCGCGCGCTGTTTTCAGGGAATGTGGTGTACGTTACATGCAAACTTGATCCAGCTGACAACTATGTCACTGTGCTCTGTTTCTGCCTCTGCTGCTGCAGTGTTGGGCCCCATGTGTGCCTCGGCATGAGCCTGTTCTTCACTGAGGCCAAGGTGCTGCTGGCACTGCTGGCACGGCACTACAGCATGGAGCTCACAGGCAGTACAGGCAGTACACATCAGGCTGCTGGCAACGGCGGTACGCCAGCCGCCGCTGGGGCAGCCAACCCCGACTTCGGGGTGTACTTGGGCAACGTGCTGCTGCGGCAGGCAGCAGTGAAGTTTGGGAAGGTGCAGGGTGGCAAGGAAGGAGCAGCAGCAGAGCCAGTGGCAGCGGCTTAGACGCTGCTGTTGTTTTTCAAAGTTGCAATGCCACACCTGATCCAGGCATTGGCTGCCGCAGAGTTGGCAGGGGTGCAGGAAGTGGATAGCATGGCTGCTGCCTTGCCATTGCAGATGGAACTGTGTGTGCTGAGGCGTTCACCTGAATTCGTTTCTAAATGGTGTCCATGCACCTGGCGGGTCCTTGTAATACCTGGTAGGTCATTGTAATAGACGACGATGACATTTTCTATGAGGTCCCCCCCCTCTGAAGTCCCCCCACCCCTCTTATGAGCCTCTCGTTAGCTCCTGAATGGGGTTCCCACTCCTTGATGGGTTGAGCATGTAAAGTAAAGTAAACTAACTTGATGTCACGAGATGATGACTTCACAAAGATGTCCTTTCGACACATCACTGCATGCAAACCATAGCCAGACATGTAGCTATACTCTCAGGTTGTAACACCCAGGAGGATGGTGTAGGGGCCAACGGAAACCTGTGACAACCTGCGACAGTTGAAACCTGCGACAACCTGCGACAACCTGCGACAACCTGCGGCGGCAAACCTGCGGCAAACCTGCGACAACCTGCGACCTGCGACAGTTCGACAACCTGCGCGCAGGTGAAGCAGTGCTGCACAGAGCCAGCTCGCACATAATGAGCCCTGCAGGTGTGTGAGGCAGTACTAGTTTACAACGTGTAGTGATATGGTTTATGTATGTTACAGGCAGCGGAAGCTGGCTTCAGATCCTTCTAGATTTCAGGCAGACACAGTATGCAACACAGCATGCAACACAGCATGCACGCATTCAGCTGTAGAGATCGTTCATTGCTCATGTCAGCACACACACATGCAGAGAGTTTGACACATCGTTTCTTACTTGCAGGCAAAGACCTTGGAGTCGCTGCTGGAGGGTTGCAGGTGAGACACCGCCTGAAATTGCGCAGCGCTGCTAGCAGCAATGTAGCTGCACTGCAGGTGTGTGTGTTGACCAGAATCAATCCAGGATGCAAGCCAGTCTGAGACATCGTGTCTAGTTGAAATGCTGCATGTCGAACCTGCATCACAGACCTTGTGCTGCCGGCAAAGTATACTGATCACCAAACCACGGTCCACTATGCTGCGCAGGCAGTGCCGCAGATGCCGCCTCAGAAGCTTGACAGGGCCAAGGTGGAGGGTAAGTTTCCTTTGCTCTGACGGCGTGAGTGTAACACTCAGCATGTCATGCACAACGTCCATTTACACATTGGTGAAGCAGATTGTACTTGCTGCAGCACTGCTCGCAGCAATCAGCTGATTCTCACCACCAAACTACAAGCGTGCATATGGTTTGCGCTGTGTCGCATGTCGGGTCACCGCATGGATGTGCTGCTGCCAGCTGAAAACACCACACAACACATTCTTATGCAACTGCTGTTGTGCCGCTGCCTGCAGCCATCTGCCACTGGCGTGAGACCGATGGCATTGCTGCAGCCATGTTAACAGCTGACCTGCGCAACTGCATCATTGACGAGTTTGGAGAGGAGGCGTGGCCCGACGGCGATGATGAGACCATCACCTTGCCTACAGCCGCGGAGGACAGGGTGGTGTGCTGCAAAGGTGTGAAGCAGGCGCTGCTCCACATCTGGCAGCATGGCCTTGCCATCCCACTGCTGCAGGTGAGCAGGTTACAGTACATCACATTACAGTACATCAGGCTACATTAGGCTACATGCTCCACCCAACGAAGGAGTGGGAGCCCAATCAGGTTCCATGCATGCAATCATATGATTGCAGACTATCTGCTGCTGATCATGTGCTGCCGCAGCTCAGCCAGCAAGGTCTGCAAGGTAGAGTGTAGGCGCAGGTTGTGATGCGTGACGATGCAGCTGGCATCATTGCAGGCATTGCAATGCTGCGTGCAAGGCACTTGTCACCATGACAGCCTGTCCCAGTGCAACGTTTGTGCAGCTGCTGGCCTGACGTGTGGGGCACGCTGCTGGTGGAGCAATGCGCTGCCCAGGCGGGTGCCTTGGCAGAGCAGGCAGAGCAGCAGCTTGCGAGAACCGTTGCAGCAATGTTGTAGCAAATGCACCTTTCAGTATGCATTCACTTGCCATATGTGTAAGGTGCGAAGCATGTGTGTAGTAGGTGCAGCTGCGGTCATGGTGTACAGTGGACCACGGCGCTGGAACTCGCCGAAGCACAACAAGTGCCTCCTGCAGAATTCTGCTCAGCCACTGCACCGTGGTGCATGCCCCACCAGCCGCTGCTGCAGGCTGCGCAACACGTGCGTGCAGGGACAAGCCGTTAATCCTGCCTGCCGCCGCCCTTTGCCTGCAACTGCAGATGTTTGAGGACACCAAGTCTCAGATCGAGCGCCAGCAGCTGACGCCAGCTGGGGTGAGCTACACCCGTTTTGGATGTGCACACCTGGCGTCAACAACATGATATCATGCTGACAGCCAGTGCATCTGACAAGGCACCAGGAGCTGGCGGACACAGCTCATTGGCATGCACATGTGTGTGTGGTGCAGTTTTGCCATTGTGCATTGAATGGGGTTCCCACTCCTCGATGGGTGGAGCATGCAATTTCAAGTACAGTAAGCATTGATTCAACTTGCTGCTGCCTCCGGCTCGCAAGATCAGCTGTTCAGAGTTTGTCTTGCACCTGCATGGCAGCTGCACACAGCACACACATAGCTTGATGGTAATCACCTCACAAAGGATGGCAGGTGTGGACCGTACAAAGCAATGCTGCCATTCAAACAGTGAAAGCACCATTCACATGCTTAAGAATTAAATGCTTGCCTCGGTGGCTTCAAGCTGCACCTGTGCTTGCTGGTGCCTCTGCAGGGAGCGGAGTTTGACCTGGATGTGGAGGAGGTGCCTGCCGCTGCTGTGGCGGCAGGCGGCAGCGGTGAGCTCTTGCTAGCACTAAGAACACCGTGCATGTACTGAATCCAGAACTGTTGCACTTGAATATGGTCGTTGCGCTGTTGGTTTGCACTGCAGCGCATTGAGTGCAGGCTTCAGTTGTGTAGTGGTTGAACCTCAACAGCCCTTACTGTTACATTCCCTGAAGGATGCACAGAGGCGCAACACCGATAGCTGTGCCAGTCATTCACCACTGGCACTCTGCAACAGTGGCAGCAATCGTACATGTGGTTGCAGAACGGTGTGCAGCTCATACCAGCACGCCAACAATAGTTCCTGCCAGTAGTACTCACCACCGCATATTCATTTGTTATGTTCCGGTTGGACTGCCCTGCAGGCGCTGCTGCCCTTGCTGGCGGCAGCTGCAGCAGGCTGCTGGGCAGCAAGCGCAAGGACCTTGCTGGCGGCAGCATCAGCAGGCTGCTGGGCAGCAAGCGCAAGGACGCACCAACCGCCAGCAACCCCAACAACGCCAACGCGGCCCAGCTGGGCAAGACCCTGCGCGCGATGCATGAGGGACGCGACAAGGCGCCAGCCGGTCGCCTCTTGGCCCTTAAAGCTCAGGGCCCCTTCAGCATGCAGCCACAGTGTGGACCGGCACCGCCACGAGGTGGTCTGGCCGGTGAGCCAGCGACAGCGGCTGCTGGGGAGCTTGCGGCACCTGGTGCAGCAGCTGCTGCGGCAACAGGTGAGGCAGGGCAATGTCTTGAGTTTACTGCCTGGGCTGGTGTCTATATCTGATGTCAGTCCCATCACGATGTATGCATCACTGGTACAGTGATACAAAAGTACGCTACATGCATCCATATGTCAGCCAGTATCTTTGAACAGTTGTCAGCACAGGTGTTGTGTGATTGGATGCAATGGAAGCTGCATCTGTGGCTTTGAATGGCCACAGTGCACTACGCAGCTTGCCTCAGTGAGCAGTGTTGGCAGTGGCCTGCAGGCCAGGGCACCAGGGACACACCGAGGTGGTAATGCTGCAGCCATGCATAGTTTTCTTCTCTCTCTCTCTCTCTCTCTCTCTCTCTCTCTCTCTCTCTCTCTCTCTTCCTCTCTCCTTCTCTGAGTGTTAGCAGTTGCCTGCAGGTCAGTGAAAGCCGAAGGTTGTATCATTGCTGCGTTTATGCTTGCACAGCCCAGCTCTAGGTGCGAGGCAGAGACCTTTAGCCAACAACCAGCTGTTCAGCTGGTGGCAGCCACGGTGTACACACAATCACGTTGGTGCTTAGCACGTGCAGCATGGGTGGATGATAAGCTGGCTCAAAACATAATATGCTTGGCAACACCCAATTCTTCAATGCGCTTCCCTGTGCTTGCGCCTGTCCGCTTTTCTTCTGAAGCCACAGCCCCCACTCCAGAGAATGTCAACAGCTACCCCGCAGAGCTGCTCAGTAGCACGCCTGTGCAGGTGCTGCTCTTCGTGATGCCCAGTGGCGAAGTAGAGGAGCTGTGCAGGGTTGCTAACCTGCACTGGTCTGACCTGCTGAAGGCGCGGAAGCTGCTGCTGCAGCAGGTGCTCGAGAAACAGCAGCAGGTCGCCAAGGTGTCTGCAACGGCAGCTGCTGCGCTGGCTGCTGCTGAGACCGCCATGGACAGGGAGGGGGGCCTGCGTTACCTGGAGTATGGGTCTGGCTTTGTGCGCGTGCTTGAGCAGGCCGTCAAGAGGGCAAAGACGCAGGTGAGTGGGTGCAGCAGAGATTGGGTGTTAGGTCGTATAATGGCAGGGGCTGAGGCTGGATGGTGTTTTGGCTGGCTGTTGGGATGCAGCGTGATTTGCTGGTGTCTGCCTGCCTGCTCGCCTGTCTGCCTGCCTGTGCTTGCGGTGTGCTTCTGCCTGGCTGGCCTCCACACACGCACTCCCTGCAGCAGACTGATGATCTTGGTTGTATGGCGTGGGCCAGAAGTCCACACACGACGTGTCGTGTGCAAGCGTGCCTCCGCGATGAACCCGAGTACAACAAACAACCCTCCGGTGCACCGCTGCATGTGCGTGCACGTTTGTGCACTGCCGCCAAGTGCGGAGCTGCAGGGGTCACACATGCCTGCTCGGGCTGTTTGATCAGCTGCAACCTGATGTGCAGTGTCTTGTTTGCTGCCTGCCTGCCTGCCTGCCTGCCTGCCTGCCTGCTTGCCAGATAGCAGCTGAGGCCACCCGCGTAACAGATGACGGGGCAGCCGCCCTGCAGAGCAAGCAGGAGGCGCTGGAGGCACGAATTGCAGCTGCAGCTGCGCGCGCATATACGCTAACCAAGACGCTGCAAACCGTGAAGGAAAGGGAAAGCTTTGTGGCAGAGCAGCAGGTCGCCGATGCTGCAGCAGAGGAGGAGACAGCAGTAAGTGCAGCAACGCCAGATGTGGCACCTGCACCGGAGCTTACAAAAACAGAGCAGGCAGTAGCTGAGCTTGCCACAACCCCTGGCCACCAGGGGGCTTCATCAGCGCAGCAGGCCGTTGCCCCACACAAACGCGGCCGTTGGCTGAACCTTTGGTGAAGTAAGCTGCACCAAATGATGGTGCACCGGACAGTGGGTGGTTGTTGTGGTTGGCTGTTGATGTGGCACTCGCAGCTGCACTGCAGCATTGCGATGAAGTACAGCAGCAAGCATCGCAGGCACAACAACTTGAATGATAGTCAGCTGTTTGCCAGCTTCCAAACCAGCGACCAGGTATTATCTTTAAAGGAAATTGGTACAGGAGGTTACCAACATTGTATGAGGTGATGTGTCACCACATGTTGCTGCTACTGCTACAGGACTTTATATTTTGTCTTACATCACTGGAGTCAGACTTTGGTAAGTTACAAGTCTCTATCAAAATGCAACCCTCTATCAATTGATGGTGCTGCATCAGCCACACCTCATGACGAGTATTGGCTGCGTCATTGTGTTTTTTTGTATTGCCGACTGTGATGGCATGGTGGCATGATGACTACTTTTTGCACAGCTAGAATGCAGAGGCATGCAGCACGCCTCGGCTTTTGGTTCCAGCAAGAGGCCCCACTGCATGGCCCCAATGCCGGGATGGCAGCTGCTGTGCAAGATCAAATCCTTGTGATTGACTTGCATGCATGTCAAAGTGTACAACCTGAAGCTTGGCCTGAAGCCTGAGCCTGACATGTGAACAGACACATGTGCCCATTACAAATTGGATACTGAGAGGCCTATTCTGCTGCCGTGCTCGCTGTTGTTGCAAATGCGTTCCTGGAGTGTTGGCCCGCATGTCAAAGCGCACACTGCGTGTGCCTTGGCACGAACATGTGGTCTGTTGCGGCTAATAAACCAGTGCTGCTGGCGTATGAGAGCTAGTCATTAGGCAGGCAGCAGCAGCACTTGCAAGTCACAGTTGGGCAGCCGCAGGGTGGCAAAATACGAGCAGCATCTTAGCAGTGCCTCTACCAGACACAGCAGCAGCGTGACGGTGCTGCCGGTACTGACGAGGGATTGCAGCGTGGCTGCCAAGTTGCCAGGGTTGAATCATCTCCCTGACTGTGCATCGTTGCTGCCAGCTGGTGTTGTTATATTACCTAAATGTTCATGCTTGAACACTTGCCGACTGGATGCTTGATGCTTGGCCAAACATAAGCAACCAATGTGAACCGATAAGGTGATCGTTTTGGCATGACGCAGTTGAATTTTGATGCTGTTGAACAAAGAAGGAGAAACTGATCAGCACAATTACGATCACCTCTTGAGCAGAGTTTTGGCTCGCTGGGCTAGGGCCTGAGGTCAATAGTTTTTTTAGAATGTTCATAACTCATCGTACTGTTAACACCTGTTCGCTGTTTCACTGCCGGGCTGCCCTGATGGTGCCGACAGAGTGCAGTTCTTCGCGCGCGCAACCTCTTTTTGGCTTTATAAAGTTTTCGCCCCTGCAGGAGGGCTGATCGCACAGCCTTGGCACTGCCATAACTGCTTGATCGCCTGCGTACAGTTACACTAAGGCTTGCATTCCCGCGGAGTGGCACCCATGGCTACTGCTGCCCTACAGACACACTGCAGGCTCACAGAGCCGAGATCTCAGGTCGTGTGGTTACATCTCGACAGACTGTTGGTGTAAGTCACAAGAACTCAGATCGGGGTGATTCTTCGCGTGCCGCAGCACGGCATACGCACCACATAAATACACACTCGCAGGCTAGATCAACCTGCGATTAAAAAACTGCATTTAAAATCCTTGATTTGTGGATGTCTTTGACCTCTTGTCAGTGTTGTTTGGCACTGTGCTCCATGAATGTGTACTGCGCTTTACAGTGATGTGCAGTTGAGTTAACGAGGCAGGTGATGCACAAAAGACATGAGATAAAACAGTTCAACCACCGAACTGAGAATGATGCCTAGCAGTAAGATTCTTGAAGCACCTGCCGTCCCCGCACCACCGGTGTGGTACCACACCTGCCAGTGCTGTGCACAGCTGTATGATACTTTGCATGGAAGGTGTCGTATCGATCACCCAAGCCTCGGACGCACGAACCATAACACACGCGTGTGTTGTGGTTCGTGCGTCCGAGGCTTGGGTGATCGATAAATTGCGACACCTTCCATGCAAAGTATCATACTATTTTTTTATAGGTTCATTGCGCATATGTACGCCTGTAAAACTTTATTCTGCCGTGACAGAAGCTGATTCAGCAAGGTGTGCACTTGGGTGAGCCCAATGGAAGCATCAATGCTGCGCCGTTCACCTTGTACAATTTAGTTTTGTATTTTCCAACCCTATGATCAGTCGCACGTGTTGCAGGGTCTCATCAACCGATAGATCCCCGCTCTCTCTGTCTCTGCTGTCACCCGCTGACGCGTCGACAACGACCTCAGGTAGGCCTTTTCAATATAATGCTGCAAACGCGGATGTAGCTTGTGGCAGTCTCAGCCGTTAGCGCCTCGGCCTGTAATTTTCAGACACAGCACGGGCCACACAGCATGCCAACTTCATTGTGTACAATTGGCTTTGGGCTTTATAGGTAGGAGGCTCAATAAACAGGACTCTAATATTATTTTCCGTTGCTTTTCGCAGGCAGGAACTTGATGTTTGGTTCTGGCGGTGTCCAGGTGAGGCGCTCCATGTGCCAGACGCAGCGCTGCGTCTGGTGCACTTTATGCGGCGTACATGCAGGCTAGCAGTCACTATGAACCAACCAACAATAGGTATGCAGTTGATGCAAAAGATACTGGTGCTTGAAAGAAATCAGTACCCAAGGGATAGCTCACCTGGCAGCACCAGCAGCGGCAGTACCAGCAGCAGGAGCAGCAGCAGTAGCAGCAGGTTCATGCTTGCATTGACATCCACATTTGTTGCATATGTTTGGTTGCAAACGTGTCCGTTGCGTTGCAGGGCCGTGGTGCTCCTGGTGCAGCAGCTGCTGCGCGGCAGTCTGACATGAACGCCGTAAAAGGTGAGTCAAGCCTGCGTGTAACAGTTGTTGCATGTGCGTTGCATTCTGCTTCTGCTGCTGCTGCTCCTCCTCCTGATCCTGCTCCTGCAGAAACCCCCACGTAATATGTGTCACACATATCTGTGGAGAATCGCTGTCTGCTGCCATTGCAATGCTGCACTGCTCCTTCCATCCTGCAGACATCTCCCAGTATTGCAAAGCCTCCCACTCAGATGCAACGTCAACACTGGTCTGTGCCATCTTCAAGAACGAGCTGCGCAAGAGCGTCAATGATGTGGCTGGCTCCGGCGCCTGGCCAAATGAAGACAGCGAGGCGGTCACCCTGCCAACTGCAACAGGCAACAGCAGCGTTTTGTGCAAGTCCTTGAAGCAGGCCCTGCAGCACATCCTGGAGCACAACCTGCCTATCCCTGTGCGGCAGGTAAGGCAAGCCAGCAACACAATATGACAGTGCGATAATGACAGTGCGCCACAGCAGGCGCGCACGGCTGTGTTGTGGAAATGCTGCTGCAACCTTTACGGCATATGTTGCTGCGTGGCGTCCATGGCAAAGTCAATAGGTTGACCTGCTGACCTGACGAAAAACCTGACAGACACTTCTGGGGACACGACCGCCTGCTGTAGGCATTTGTTCAGCCACCAACGTTGAGTTCAGCCGGCACTGTGTGTGCTGCAATGGTGGCCGTGTTGCACAGCATCCCACGGCGAATTCCACACACACACATTAGTACTGTGCATCTGTTGTGGACAGTGACCATTTGAATTCCTGTTTGGCGTTACGTTCTGCCCTGCTGCTGCTGCTGCTGCTGCTGCTGCTGCTGCTGCTGCTGCTTCAGATGTTCAAGGCAGCTCGAGATGAGGTTCAGGGCCAGCAGGTAAATCAACTGCATTGTGCGACCAAAAGTGTCATTCTGTACTGCAAAGGCTCTAAAAGTGTCATTCTGTACTGCATGCTGCCTTTTCTTTACTTTACTTTACTTTACATGCTCAACCCATCAAGAAGTGGGAACCCCATTCAGGAGCCAACGAGGGGCTCATTTGGGGGGGGGGGAACCTCATAGAAAGTATCATCTTCATCAGAAAAAAAAGAAGAAACAGCAGAGAAGAATTCGTCCGCTGCATCGATTGCTTGAGCAACAGAAACCGAAGACAAGAAGGACTCAGGGTCTGCCTCCGGGTGGCAGCGCACCAGATAGCAACAATGCACAAAGGCGGCCAAGAGCAGGTTGCTGCCGCATAAAGGTCATCATATGCGAACCACCTTTTCACATTCTGTGAGGTATGCTGCTGCCTGCCTGCCCGTCTGCATGCCTGCCTGTCTGTCTGTCTGTCCGCCCGTCTGTCCACCCGTCCGTCCCGTCCGTCCGTCCGTCCGTCTGTCTGTCTGTCTGTCTGTCTGTCTGTCTGTCCTGTCTGTCTGTCTGTCTGTCTGTCTGTCTGTCTGTCTGTCTGTCTGTCCTGTCTGTCTGTCTGTCTGTCTGTCTGTCTGTCTGTCTGGCTTGCACTCTCTTCAACTTGCAGCCAATTGTCTTGTGCCTGCTTGCGACTGTTGCTGCAGCCTGAGGTGGTGATTGTGGAGCACGAGAGACCACGAGCACGCGGTGCACCTGCAACCGCAGCCAGCAGCGGTGAGTCAAGGTGGTATTGCTGGTGATCCATGGCATATGCTGTTGCACTAGTTCACTGGAGTTTTGTAAGATACATGAAGAGGAGAGTAGGCTGGAATAGCACTGCAACCCAATGGCACATTCCACACCAGTTGCACCAGCATGGCTTGGCATGGTTTCCATGGTCAGCTGTGGCAAGGAGCTCCTCAAGGTGTATGCATGTCGTTCGAGAATCAGTTGAGCAACACGCAAGAAGCTCAACGCTATTATGCATGTGGAACTATATGATGCATTCACATGAGCATGTGCACTAAGCAAAGCCCCACACAGGCCTGCAGTATGCACACCTATCCCAAAGGGACATCACCCTTTGTGCACACGACCCGCAGGCACTGCCGCCAGAGCATACGCAGGTTGCGCAGTCCTCACATGCCGGCAGTACATACTGCATATATGCACACACACCCAGATGACCTTCACCCTGTGCACCACCCGAACGACCCGCAGGCGCTGCCGCCGGCCGTGCTGGCGTTGCAGCTGGGTCTAACAGCATCAAGCGCACCGCCGAGGGTGCTGGCCTGCCCCAGGCTCAGGGCCCTGCCAAGATGCCACAGCCTCCAAAGCACAAGGCGCCACCCGCCACCCTCAAGCCCCACACAGCTCCAGCAGCTGCCCCGACCCTGCCGGGCAACAGGCCTGGCCGGCTGGGCCAGAGCAGCAAGGTGCCAGGCGGCGGCAGCCTGCCTCAAGCTCGCAACCCCACCGCTGCCATGCAGTCTGCCCCTGGCGCAGCCAGCGTGCGGCCTGCTACCGGCAACTACCCCAGCCGGAGCGGCCAGAGCAGCAAGGGCCCAGGCGGCAGCAGCCTGCCACAGGCTCAGGGCCCAATCAAGCTGCCGCCCACACTTGGCATGGTCAATGGCGGGAAAGTTGTTGGCGCAGAGCCACAGCTCCTGGGCGCCGCACACATCTCCCATGGCCATCTAGACAATGCCCTTGCTGTGGGCGACGGTGGCGGCCAGGGCCAGAGGCAGCAGGTCACTCCTGCTGGGTGGAGGTGCCAGCCGACACAGTTGGCTGTGGTGGTGACGTGGCTGGAGGGCCGGCAGCGGCTGTACTGCAGCTCGTGCGGGCGCCCCCTGCAGCAGCTGACCTGCAGCCTCTGGTGCAAGCGCTGCCAGCAGCGGCCGAGGATGTGGTGGTGGCAGGTGAGTAAGCTGCGCTGTACATGTACCTCCAGCAGCCAGCGGGCGGCATGATCCTTCTCTGAGTGTCAGCAGTTGCCTGCAGGTCAGTGAAAGCCGAAGGTTGTATCATTGCTGTGTTTATGCTTGCACAGCCCAGCTCTAGGTGCGAGGCAGGAGAACCCTCCGCTGCCACAAGCTCCCAACAACCAGCTGTTCAGCTGGTTGGCAGCCACGGTGTACACACAATCACGTTGGTGCTTAGCACGTGCAGCATGGGTGGATGATAACTTGGCTCAAAACATAATATGCTTGGCAACACCCAATTCTTCAATGCGCTTCCCTGTGCTTGCGCCTGTCCACTTTTCTTCTGAAGCCACAGCCCCCACTCCAGAGAATGTCAACAGCTACCCCGCAGAGCTGCTCAGTAGCACGCCTGTGCAGGTGCTGCTCTTCGTGATGCCCAGTGGCGAAGTAGAGGAGCTGTGCAGGGTTGCTAACCTGCACTGGTCTGACCTGCTGAAGGCGCGGAAGCTGCTGCTGCAGCAGGTGCTCGAGAAACAGCAGCAGGTCGCCAAGGTGTCTGCAACGGCAGCTGCTGCGCTGGCTGCTGCTGAGACCGCCATGGACAGGGAGGGGGCCTGCATTACCTGGAGTATGGGTCGGGCTTTGTTGCGTGCTTGAGCAGGCCGTCAAGAGGGCAAAGACGCGGGTGAGTGGGTGCAGCAGAGATTGGGTGTTAGGTCGTATAATGGCAGGGGCTGAGGCTGGATGGTGTTTTGGCTGGCTGTTGGGATGCAGCGTGATTTGCTGGTGTCTGCCTGCCTGCTCGCCTGTCTGCCTGCCTGTGCTTGCGGTGTGCTTCTGCCTGACTGGCCTCCACACACGCACTCCCTGCAGCAGACTGATGATCTTGGTTGTATGGCATGGGCCAGAAGTCCACACACGACGTGTCGTGTGCAAGCGTGCCTCCGCGATGAACCCAAGTACAACAAACAACCCTCCGGTGCACCGCTGCATGTGCGTGCACGTTTGTGCACTGCCGCCAAGTGCGGAGCTGCAGGGGTCACACATGCCTGCTCGGGCTGTTTGATCAGCTGCAACCTGATATGCAGTGTCTTGTTTGCTGCCTGCCTGCCTGCCTGCCCTGCCTGCCTGGCCTGCCTGCCAGATAGCAGCTGAGGCCACCCGCGTAACAGATGACGGGGCAGCCGCCCTGCAGAGCAAGCAGGAGGCGCTGGAGGCACAAATTGCAGCTGCAGCTGCGCGCACATATACGCTGACCAAGACGCTGCAAACCGTGAAGGAAAGGGAAGGCTTTGTGGCAGAGCAGCAGGTCGCCATGCTGCAGCAGAGGAGGAGGCAGCAGTAAGTGCAGCAACGCCAGATGTGGCACCTGCACCGGAGTTTACAAAAACAGAGCAGACAGTAGCTGAGCTTGCCACAACCCCTGGCCACCAGGGGGCTTCATCAGCGCAGCAGGCTGCTGCTGCACTGCCAGCAGGGCAGGCAGCAGCAGCTGTTGGTATGGCAGCGGTGGTGGAAGCAGCAGAACAGGCCAGACCAGAAGATGTTGGCGCTGCAGCGGAGCAGGCCCCGGCTGTTGACGCTGCTGAGGCAGTTGCGGCAGTGCCTGTTGAGCACAAGCGCCTCTGGTACCAGTGGCGGTACCAGCGGCGGTGATCTGCTGCAGCAGGATGTGTGCTGAGCGCAAGGCTGCTGTCTGGCTGATGCAGAGTCTGTTGTAACACGGCCTGCAGCACCAATTATTGCAGTGACTGGTGGCACCAGTGTAGTGCCTGCTGTTGATGGACATTGGCACATGCTGACTCATGCTTGATACATTCTTGTCATGTGAAGGTTGCGCTGCAAAGTTGTGCCACCTGCTGCAGGCATATGTGTGGCATTCAAGTGCTCGCGCCCAGGCCGTGTTTGATGGCTGGTTGGGAACCACGGACGTGCTCAATGCCACGCATGCAGCTCTCGTACACCGTGTACTGGCAGTGTAAGCACATGTCAAGCGTTAATCTTTTTACATGTTCTGGCAGTATGTATGCATCTCTTCAAAACGTGAAGCCTGTGGAGGTTATCAATGCATCACCCATTAGTTGCTTGACTTCTTACCTGAGGCAGTGCACACAGACACGTCTGTCCTGACCAGGAGTTGCTTGTGACTAGCGGTACATGTTCATGTACACCTGCTGTGTGCGTTTTTCATCGTGCGGAGGTCTGCGTTTGCTGGTGGCCAAGTGTTGGGGCCGTTGTGAGCAATGGGGGCAAGCCAGAACGCAGGTACAGCTGTTGCTTGCAGCAGACTTTAATAGCCTGGACTGGCATCTTGCACTTCTGCAGTGAACAATGTGTTTTTGTTGTGCAGCGTAGGCCAACATGCGCGCCTTGGCTTGAGCTTGCTCTACTTCCACACACATGCATGTGCAGAGATGATGATCTAGCTGCGCTTTGGATGTGGTGACTCATGCTGCTGCTGGAAACGCATGTGTTGCTTGGCATGTGCATGTCCTGGGCTGGTCAGCTTCACAATCATGAGGCCTCATGAGGCCAAGATGCTGCTGGTGTGCTGGATTGCAATGAATGATGCCAAAGACAATGCTGCTGCAGCAATGAGTTCAAGGCAGTTAAGTAGGGACAGGTGCGGGGTGTGAAGGCAGGAGCAGCAGCACGGCAAGTCGTTATGGCAGCAGCATTTAAAGCTTTCAGGGAAGTGCAGCACAGCAACGGCACAAGTTGTAGCTGCCAGACACAGCATGGTGCGCAGCAGCGTGACCGTACCTTTTTTACCGGAGTGCTATGCAGTGGTTGTACACTAGTATGTAGCAGTTATCTGGGTCTTTTTGGCAGCTGAGGGTGGATATGGCATATATACGAGGGGGTATATGCATGCCCCCCGAGGGCACCGCCGCCCGAGGGCTATAAAGCATGTAACAAGGCAATCCGGCGGAAGGACAGAGATATGCACAGATGTAGCCCTAGTGCAGGTGCGTGAAGCCCGGATTATCTCAAGTGATGCTACTGCCTACCATCCTTCTCGTCCAGTGGTGGAAGCGGGTGCCGCTGACTAAGTCGGTTGGGTGTGTGCGGCATGAGCTGTAGCACACCAAGGAGGTGTGGGGGTTCAACTTCTCCGCTTTCTTTGGTCCAGGTGCTGGGCACCTCCTGGGTAGGAGCGTATGGCTTGTCTTGCTGGTGGCGTCAGTGCCGTAGGCCTCCGGCAATCAGGTTCGACTGACTGCTGTATATGGCTAGCCAGTAAGATTTGCCTCCCCTGTAACCCAAAGTAAATTTGGAACAAAAGCGGGTGCCTGCTCTCCCTGTCATACGCGCATCGTCCGGGGGTACGGGTTATAGTTGGTCAGGACCTCCTGCAAGGTCCCCCCTCTTGGGGGGAGGACATGCTGCTGGATGTAGATGGAGGTCCCGAGTGCATGACTCGATCAACCGCCAGGTTGATCATACAGCTGAATGCGATGTATACGTCAACAAGGCAAATATGACACACTGTTTTGTAATTTCAGCCAAGTAGTATACTGTACAGGTCAGGTTTCAAACCTGATGATGTACTGTGTTGTGTTGTATCCCCCAATGAGCCTCTCGTTGGCTCCTGTATGGGGTTCCCACTCCTTGATGGGTGGCGCATGGAAAGTGAAGTAAAGTAAGTATTGTACAGCTGTCGATTGCCGTTTGCTGACCTCCAAGGGCAAACTGTGCGGCCGACTGTGCGCATGTGCCAGCTACAGTGCTACATGCTGATCATCAGCAGCGGCTGCGGCAGCTGGCTGTAGCTACAGCTACAGCTGGCTGTACAGGCCTACGATTGGCGCTGACCTCAGCAGTGATCCAGTCACAGCCATGGCATTAGCTACATAGCTCACAAGACGACCCTGTAGCTAGACACCGGCCAGCTACATGTGTTCAAGGCTCGTCACCGCCACGTGATCACGCTGTAACCCAGCTTGTTAACTGCACTCAGTCAGGCTGCTGAGACTCTCAGCATCATCGGATGATGCTTCCTCAACAGTGCCAACAGGAGTTACGCAGTCCAACCACTGGCAGTATACTGTGCACACTTGTGGTGTGACTCCCCACACGACGTGTGGCAGGAGGCATAACCTGTGATTAAGCTGGGCATGATACATGCATGGCTAAATACTTGCACCTTTAGGTCTATTCAAATGCTGCCAGCCTACATGGATGTTCATATATGCAGCCACCTGTCGGTGAACCTCAACACTTGTATGCGCAACAGGCGCTGAGTTACCCCCGACAGAGTGCCTTTGACTAGATTTGTGGTATTCACTACCTCCACTGCTTTGAGTGCAGACATGCAGCTTGGAAGCTTCCAGTAACTGGTAGAAGTTACTGGTAGCAGAGCCTAGTATGACTAACGAAGTCTGGAACGGTCCAGAAGGGTCCAAAGTTACCTCTGGAACCGTGTAGAAGCATCTCATGCCGGAACTGTCCAGAAGCTCAGCCAACCCTGTATACAGGAGATGGCTGAGCCCGGCTTTGATCAATTGAATCAATCTAGTTAGTTGAAAAGTTGAAATTTAATCATTGAGAATTGAGAAGTGAAAATTGATAATTGAGAATTGAGAAGTGAAAATTGAGAGTCAAATTGAGAATTATTCAGTCATATTCACGACTTTGACGTGTAACTGATATCACGTCCTACCCCTTGTTCCTGCCTCCCTGACAGCCTGATAAGGCCTGAGCCCAGAGATTCCCAGCAGCACCAGAGCGTGCCGGCAGCCAGCAGCCGTGCATAAAGTGCATCTAAGCCTGCCAAGTGTTTTACAGCAGCACCCGAGCGTGCTAATATCAGCAGCAGTGCACAAAGTGCATACCAGTCTGCCAAATGTTTCCCAGCAGTACCCAAGAGTACTAAGATCAGCAGCAGTGCATAGAATCGCATTTAAGCCTGCCAGCCTAACGCTGTTCAGCCAGAGCAGCCACAAGTCTACCCTGTAGCTGGTGAAGACACCCTGCAACGACAACCCCGGACACAGCAGCCACCAGAGGTGAGCCACAGCCGGTGTATATCTAGCCCTGGCCAGCCAAAGAGTGCAGTCAGGCTCCACCCGTGACAGCCTGTGTTACCTGTGAGCTATCGATCACAGCGCAGCCTTGCCAAAGCAGTCCAGTGCCACAGCCGCACTCCCTGCTTACAGCCCGTAATCAGCGACTAATAAGCAGTTCCACTCTCTGTATCATAGAACAAGCGGTGTGGCGCCCAGCGGCGCCCGAGACAGCGAGCGCCGCCGCGCACAAGTGCCAGCAGTGGAGCGCGCACTCAGCCTTAGCCCCTGACCCCGTACTGCTCCCCTGCCCGCTCACCCTGCCCCCCTCCCCCCCGACAGGCACCCCTCCCCGGCGACCAGTGACCGAGCAGCGCAGCAGCAGTACAATTAACAGACCCCAGCTGCTCCACCGCCGCCCCGGCACGCGTCAGCAGCGCAGCCACTCACCGCGCCGCGGCGCCAGGCGCCAACCGGCTACATACTTTCGGAAGTACATTATTTCAGCAAGGCATTTGCACCAGCAAGTGGGTGAGCCAACTGGAATCAGCATCGCTGCGCAGCTGCGCAAGTGCATGCACGCTACAGCGTGTCACTGACTGAGTGTTCAAGTAATCTATGTGGTATGCAGCTACTTGTGCAACAGCGGCAACTGTTGCAAGTTTGAAATGACCGAGAATCGCCTGGCTTTTAGCTGCCGCAACCAAAACGAGCGTCAATGACCCTCACAAGTAGGTAAACACAAATTTTAAGGTCTTAGAAGAGGTCGACCTCTGCTGGTGTCCATCTGCAATCTATGCAGTAAAACCTTGACGTTGTAACGGGGACCTGTAGTGACAATCGCTATATCCCGCTACAAGGTGCGGCAGCTTGCAGTAAGCGCTGCTGCTGCAGTGCCAGTAGGGCAGGCAGCAGCACCAGCGCCAGCACCAGCAGCAGCAAACCAGACGGCAGCAGCAGTGGGTGTGACAGCAGCCTTTGATGCAGCAGACCAGACTGGACCCGAGAATGCAGCAGCAGCAGCAGCAGCAGAAGCAGCAACAGCAGGGGAGCAGACTACTGCTGTTGATGCTGCTGCGCCTGCTGCGGGACCGCTTCTCAAGCGCCAACGCGCAGCGGCTGGTGGCCGAACTTCCGCCACTCATGATCTGCTGTCAGGCATGTGCTTGGGCTGAGTTCAAGTGCTAACGTGAGGCAAATTTTTCAACACACTATGCACTTCTGTTGTGTTTGCAGTGAATGGTGGCACTGGCCTGGTGTCTAGGCAGGCACATTTCAAGATGCTACCTCTTTACAGAATGTGACGGTTGCGCTGCCGTTAACCCTCATGCATGCTCATATGAGCAAAATGGCGGCTTGTTGGGCTAATGCCCCAGGCAGGTTCAGTCATAAACTATGGTGTTGTAGTGAATTGTATTGAATTACCGAATTACCGAATTACCAAAGTAGGGCCACTGGCCCACCCGCAAAGGAGCCAAACAAGGCTCATGGGGTCCACAAAACTCAAAAGAAGACCATCAACCGGAAGAAACCGCAACCTCAACAAGCTCAGAGAGCTCAGAACTCAGAGAATCAGTAACTTCAGAAGCACTACTAGTAATGCCATCACTGGGAAGCAACAAATGTGCCAACTCTGGATCGCTACGTACCAGTAAGCAACTGTGTATGAAAGCAGCAACCTTACTTTGTCTTTGCCGCATAAAGTCTGCCAGACATCGCCCGCTTGGGTTTGCTAATGCACTTGGGTTCTGCCAACCACCGAACTCATCAAACAGACACCAAAAACGCTCCCGGACTAGCTCGTAAGCATCACACTCAAATACCACGTGGAACTCATCCTCAACCTGGCCAGCAGCGCATCGGGTGCAAAGCCGCTGATGTCTAGGTAACAAGGAGTTGCCAGCCCTCTCCCACCGACCAGTAGCCACGCGCAAGTCATGTGCACCCAGACGAAAACGCATCAGTGACAACAGGTGTACTTTGTTGAGGCCAGCAGTGTTGTGCACATAGTCTGGACACCAGCCAGACGGCTTTGACATGTCTAGTTCATCAAGTGATGTGCATGCAAACCAGCTCTCGTACGTAGAATGCATGACAGTATCAGAACCAGCAACTCTGGGATAGGTGGGTAAATCATGCCACTGCTGATACAACCAAAACTGAAAAGCCTCATGCACACAGCGCATATCAGACTCCTCAAGGCAGTGCAGACCGACCAGTGCATCAGGTATGTCGCCCAACGTGCCCGTACGGGTATGCAACGTGCGCACAAGGGACCTAAACTGCCAGAACCACAAGGACTTTTGCCTACCCTGATCAGCGCTGCTTGGGTAGGTGCGCATACTGAGGTCTCTGTTCTCCTGCATTGCTAAAAACAACCAGTCACTAGGCGGCCGTGAGACCACCCGGTCCCACAGGTCCCAGCAAGCTGTGAACCAACCACTGATCAGGGGTCTGCAGCCAAATTCACGCAATAGCAGCTGCCTGCAAGTAGACTTGCGAACACGCCCAGCCAACACACGCAAAAACGTGAACTGCACCACTTGCATGTCATTGCTAAGCGCCTTGGCAACGCCCTGCGGCCCACTTCCGCAGCTATGATTGCAACGAGCTCCACCTGCTGCATGCATGTTTAGTTTTTGTGCTATGCATGCTGGCTGAAGTGTTTGGATAATTGGAACCCTGCAGTCAGCTGACACTAACATGCTACCTGTTATGCAGCCCATACACAGCGTCTCCTCAGAACATGAAGCCTACGGGGTTCTGCAGTGCAACTGCTTGCTTTGCTTGGGTAAACCAGCTTGTGACAGCCTGCTGTTGCACAGTTGATAGCCTATCAGCTGCTATTTGCCTGAGCAGTATCTGCTTTGACCAGACGTTGCTAGTGACTAGTAGTACTACTGCTACACACTCGCTTTGTGTCTAGTGCAATGTGCATGTGTCTGCGTATGCTGGTGGCTCAGTGTTGGAGGCCGGGGGGGGGAGGGGGCCGCAGGCACAGCTGTTGTCTGCAGCAGGCCTCTGCCGGTGAGCTGGCATCAGCCAATCAGCAGGTTGCTGCAGGCACTGCTGCTGCAGTTAAAGGAGGGCAGGCAGCAGACCAGGCAGCAGCAGCAGCGTAACAGGTGCTGGCTGTTGACGCTGCTGAAGCAGTTGCGGCAGGGCTGGTTGAGCGGCGGAGCGGCTGGCTTAGGTCGTGCCACCCAGCCTGGGTATGTTACGTGCACATGACCATGTGATGTTTTCATCATGCGATGTGTTTGTAAGTAGCCTAAGTTGCAGTACTTGACGCAGACTCACACTTTTTGTTTTGTGCTGTGAAGCCTGCACATGCAGATCACGTATTGCACATGCGAGGGGCGAGCTATGCTAGAAGCTTTGAGTTCTTATTGCCTACAAAGGAGTGGCCTGCCACCAATGCTTCTCGTTGTTTCGCTGCATCCTATGCCAGTACATGTAAAAAAATGCCATGGAGTGCCTATTGTAATGAAGAAGGCACTGCCAATATTGGATCAAATTGACTGGCAGGTGCAATCCGGCTAGCTGTGCGCCTGGGGCAGGGCGACAGCACCCATGCAGCACCCCTAAGACATAGCACTGCATGCATGCAAAGGAGTGCCCCTGGCTCCAAACAGCGCTGGTGCTCAATAACTAGCGCTGCCGGTCGAATGGTTCTTTTCATGATTATGCAGCACAGCTGCAAAATTCCTCGCTTGGTCATGACCAGCTGATCAGCTCCAGATCAGCTGCAGATCATTGGTGAGATCTGTTTGACAGGCATGCATGTAAGCTGCCACCACGTGTGCAAACACCCCTTACGGGACTAGCACTCTGATAACATGCCCTTCACCAAGCTTTCACAAACAGCTCACCAGAGTGTTTGAAGTTCAAACAGAAATGTAACAAGATTGCTCAGTCACGGATTGTATATAGTATATAGCTAGCACTCAAGGCTTGAACACACATGTGTTTGGAGCACACTGTGCTTCACACTGTGCTCAATATACGTGTGTGTTTTAGCCTTGAGTGCTGGGACAAGACTGAGCATTGTTACAGATCTGTGCTCAGCACACCAGGTCTAGACCACATCATTGAAGCAGTGGTTGCAACTGCTGATCGTCTGTGCTGCTCCAGTGGTTTCTCTTTGCACTTTTGTGGGATATTCTGCAAAAAAAATCTTAGGTTCTGGAAAGATATATCCTGCAAGCTGCTGTCCTTGGCTGCAGCGCTGCTGTACGAGACAGCTGTGTGATGTGCTGTGTCACACAGCATGAGCACATGTGGTGATCATGATCACAGCATGTCATGACAACTAGTGAGCAGACCGCCCTATCAAACGCTTTGCACGATCTGAAATGGAACATACTTATAAAACGTGTGATGCGATGTAAAGCGTGGATCATAAGCATGGGAACCAATACAATGTTTGTGTGCCCGAGGTTACAACGTTGTAAGGTCGCATGATCAGCTGATTGTAACATGTCCCGCCGTGAATATTGCGACAAGTGTTTGAGACGCCTGAAATACGACGCTTTTGATGCTCGTTTCATCATTGAGAACATTCTCAGGTACTTGTCAAGCAACCAAGATTGGGCTTCGATGAGCCCTGCAGGTGAGCTCGGCAGGCTGATGTTACGTTCAAAAAGTGTTTTGCAATTGCTGTACAACGCCTGGCTGCGCTGTCTGTGCTCGGATCCGCTGACATGCGCTGCGTGCTGTGTACAGGTCAGTAGTGGCATCGATATCGGTGTTAGCTGCATTGCGATGAATCAATTGATACGTGCTGTGTGTGTCAAACCACCTGGAGCTCGTAATCCCCTGAAGTAGAGCGGCAAAGCATTCAAACTGCATGTACCTGTCACTTGACGCAGGCAATGCCTCCCAGGCCTCAGGAGATGTCCAGGTAGGAACCATTCCAGACATGCATGCGCAGGTGCTGCTGTCACAGCAGCAGCACATGGATCTGCTGTTCTAAGACACTGCTGCGCAGTAATCCCCTAAAAGCACCAGAGTGCAGCATGCATTGCTGAATACAGCCCACACATGTCTTCAAGTGGTCAACCCACCCAACATGCTAGCCTCGCTTTGCCAGCACAGCAGACCAGAAACATGCAACGCAGCAAGACGATGAGGGTTGGGCAGGCTGTGTGGCAGGCAATGAGTTCAACTACTATTGTTGTCGCTGCAGTCCAGCGATGATGCTGAGCAGCAGCAGCAGGGACAAGACGGCAGCAAGGAGGACGACCAACGCCGTGTCGAGGCCATAGGTGGGTACACAGGTGGTGCCGCGGGGTACCATGCTGGCTGCACATCATGTTGCAGTCAGTTTACATTCTCACTGTGTGCGGGCCTTGCAGGGTCCATTTGACTGGCTTAGGTTAAGTGTGTGGCCTTTGAGGCTGTGTGCTCGTGCAGAATGGCGGAGTCAAGTCAAGCCGTTGTGCAGCCACAGCACCAAGCCGTATGAGGGTACCGGAACAATGATGGACAGCCGTTCCATGCGCAGTGCCATGCTCTGCCGCCGCAACAGCACCAGCACCAGCACCTGAACAACCTGCAGGGCACTGCTGCTGACAATCGTGCCTTCTGCTGCTGTGCTGCTGCTGCTGCTGCTGTGCTGCTGCTGCTGCTGCTGCTGCTGCTGCTGCTGGCTGCTGCTGCTGCTGCTGCTGGCTGCTGCTGCTGCTGCTGCTGGCTGCTGCTGCTGGCTGCTGCTGCTGCTGCTGGCTGCTGCTGCTGCTGGCTGCTGCTGCTGCTGCTGCTGCTGCTGCTGCTGCTGCTGCTGCTGCTCTGCTGCTGCTGCTGCTGCTGCTGCTGCTGCTGCTGCTGCTGCTGCAGCAATTGCTGTTGCCGACTTCAAGACTTGGCTGCAGCCCAGAGCCGGCAAACCCTCAGGCAGGCAGTTCAAGGCTGAGCTGTATGGTGCCATCGTGGCAATGTATGGCCCAGAGGCCTGGCGGGACATGGACAAGGTGATCATCAAGCTGCCCGCGACGGCTGAGCAGCTGGACTTGGAGCCAAGCAAGACGTTCTGCGCCATTTACAAGGCCTTTTGGCATGTTCTGGCAGTGAAGCTGCCCATCCCTGTGCGGCAGGTGGGTGTCACTTGGGTGCAGCACCATCTGCATTGCACTTCCAGTTGCACGACATTGCGACTGATGAATCTGGTGGCATTTATATGCGCCGCTACTTGACTCTCTTTAGGTACATTACATTACATTACATTACAAACCTATTATTATGTACAGACCTGACCAGTGGAGGCCCTCATGTGCACTGCTGGTGGCGCACCGTGTTTGGACGTGATGGTTGGTGCGGTGGTGTTCACGGCCAAACCAACCAGGGCAGGCCACTCAAGGGCCCTGGCGGGTGCATGCACGCATACTGACATGCTGGCTCAGCTCTTGCATATCGACTGCAAACAGTATGTGATGACCATCTATTCACGTTCATCAATACGTGTACATAATTAAGCTTATGAGCCACAGTTGATGGCATGTTGTCATGCTGACATGCCACCTATGCCCTGTGCATGTTGCTGCGGCCAATTAGGGTGTGTTGATGGCATGGTGCTTTGTGCCTGCTGCTGCTGCTGCTGCTGCTGCTGCTGCTGCTGCTGCTGCTGCTGCTGCTGCTGCTGCTGCTGCTGCTGCTGCTGCTGCTGCTGCTGCTGCTGCTGCTGCTGCTGCTGCTGCTGCTGCTGCTGCTGCTGCTGCTGCTGCTGCTGCTGCTGCTGCTGCTGCTGCTGCTGCTGCTGCTGCTGCTGCTGGCTGCTGCTGCTGCTGCAGATCTGGCGTGATGCTCGTAGGGCCGACAGGCAGCAGCTGTCTGATGAGGTACGCTACGGCGGTGGCGTGGCAGACTGCTGCTGTATTGAGGCAGGATCTGGCATCTCAGCAGCCAAGCATTCAGCATGATGTTTTGGTGTGCCTCAGCACTTCCATGCCATGGACTTGTACATAAACCGCATTTTGGGACCACTAACAGCCTGCAGCTGCAGCACATGCTCCGTTTCCATCGTGCTTGTGTCTCTGAAATGCCATGCTGCACAGCACACCAGCTGCGCGGCATCAGGCTGCACGCAGCAGGAGTGTCAGACTTCAGGTGTGACCGTAATTTGGGTTCCAGAATGCACTGCTGGCAACCTGGCAACTGGGCCCTTCAGGCAGCCATGTTTGTGGGGTGTTGCCCTCCTGCTCCTCTCAATGCAACCTGCTGTTGCATCAGTGTGTCATGCGCGTCATGTGCATCCCTGCAGTACTGCTGCCCCGACTTAGAGAATAGGGGTGCAGCTGCTCGTTGTGCTGCTGCTGCTGCTGCTGCTGCTACTGCTGCTCTCTCTCTCTCTCTCTCAGCTAGTAGGCCGCCTGCTAAGTTGACCTGCATGCACAGCAGACAGAAAGATGCACTGACCAATGGTAAAGCATACTCAATGCACCAGACTGACAGGCGGCTGGCTAGGTATCAAGTCAGAGAGAGAGAGAGACTATGCACAGCTGCAGCGTCACCGCTGCGGTGTGTCTTTGGTGTCCAAGGACGCATACTGATCAGGGGCCATCATACGCCAAACATGCCGGCGTCCAGCACAGGCCTACCCCCCTCCATGTGGTTGCGATGTTCTTCTGGGTTTCAAAAGGCTGACTGCTGCCCTTTCTGTGTGTTGCTGCTGCTGCTGCAGGTGGAGGACTCTGATGAGGGTCACAGCCAGAGTGATGATGACGGTGATGACAAGGATGTTGTCACTGACGATGACGATGACAACCAAGTCATGTTGGAGGACACGGACGAGGAGCAGGACGAGAAAGACAAAGCGGCAGAAGCGGCAGAAGCGGCAGCAGCAGCAGCGGCAGAGGAGCCTGCCAGCAGGCGGCGCAGGCATCGCACCATCCAGGACGAGGAGCCAGGGGAGGAGATGGAGGAGCACCCTGCCAAACGTGAAGCTGGGCCAGCAGCAGCAGCTGCTGCTGCTGCTGCTGCTGCAAGTGGAGGTGAGTGCTGGCAGCTCATGTTCCGGTTTCGCTGGCCACGTGCCACATTGCTTGATGGGAACACCAGCATTGCAGTGATGAGCCGTTGTGCTGACATATATGTGCATCCACGCTCATGGTGCCCCAACTCATCTCGTTGTGCCCTGCAGTCTGTGGGCAGTGCATTGGCCTGCATAGCGCCTTCGGCAGCTGGCATGTGTCAACTCTGGCTGGTCTCCGCTGAGGGTTTGGCAGTGGACAACAGGCTACCGATTTGACACGGGGAGATGTTGATTATTTTACAGCCCATGCTTGCAGCCCTGGGCTGGGTGCAGAGGCCTGATCAACCGCCAACCACTACGCACACACTACTCGTTAGTTAAAGATATTACATATATTGCTATCTGTATCGCACTTGTGCCTTGTGACCACAGGCAGCAAGAAGCGCCGCGCGGCTACGGCTGGGATGCCAGAGCCTGCTTGTGCTGCTGCGCGCACCGCCAAGGGCAAGCCCAACAGCAACCAAAAGCACCACGGCAGCGGTACGCACAGGTTCCCGCCAAATGGCCGTGGCGATGTCGAGGGCGGTCGGCAGGGCACACGCAGGGCGGTGTCGCCGCCAGACGTGGTGGTGCTGCCGCTGTCAATGCCACCGTAGTGGTGCCACCGCCACCCACGGCAGTGGCAGGTGAGGCAGCCTGCCTGAACGACTTTCAGTTCGCTGGCTGCTGGTAGGTAGTACGACCATGCGCTCCTGCATATTGGTTGCAAGTGCCTCAACATACGGTCGGTGGTTGAGGGCAGGTGGGTGCCTCTGCGGCAGCCGTCTTGAGAGTGATGCGACAGGCGCCAGGATCTGCGCCCCGTTGTCCACCCCAGGGTATGTGGGCCTACACTAGTACACTAGACGAACGCTACGCATCATGTGCATGTGTGCAGTTCTGGGGACTTGCCTTGAAGACCCGGGCTTCAGCACTGTTGCTAACATAGTGTGCCGCGCATTCAGCTGCACATGACGCAGACGGTACCGCAGACCGCTATGCAGCTCAGGTAGTGCCGCAGATCCTAGGGTGTGAGGATCAAGAAGGCTTGGCTTGGTGGTGTACAAAGTGTGGTTGTACCGCCTAGTGCTGCTAGGGTTGTCCCCAAGTCACCCAAGTGTACCAGCGCAGCCTGATGATTATGTGCCAATGGATGACACTTTGGATGCCGTTGTCCTACTCCTTAGATTGTAGTGTGGTTATTGCGAGGGTTGTCCTGCCGTTTGTATAATTGTTGATTTGCTTTGCTGCTGCCGTATGCCGCCCAAGTTTTTGCTGCCCTTGCCTTCTGATTGATTACCTTGACAACATGTTTCGGTTGGTGATGCTTCCATGGCGCAAGCTGCTGATTGAGTGGGGTGTGTCTGGACATGCCGCAGAAATACTTGATGCATACTCTGAGAGACTTTGCATGTATCTGGATGGACACAATCTGGTGTATTGTGCGCTCATCTTTTCTCTGTCAGGCTTCGTCGCTGTCCTCACCACTGCTGCTGCTGCTGCTGGCTGCTGCTGCTGCTGCTGCTGCTGCTGGCTGCTGCTGCTGCTGGCTGCTGCTGCTGCTGCTGCTGCTGCTGGCTGCTGCTGCTGCTGCTGCTGCTGCTGCTGCTGCTGGTGACATTCGTTTCTGCAGCCGCACCAGTCACGTAGTCCTTCAGACACTGTGCTCATTCGGGGTGGCTCATACCATTTAAGATGGTGACTGGACCCACGTGCAACTACTCTCTCTCTATTATGTGCACCTTGATGTGGTCAGGACAGCTCCTTGCAGTGTAGTGCAAAGTGATGAACCACAACATGCCCCAGCACGTTGTGCTGTTACTGCCTGTGTTGAGCAGGGCTTGCCTTGTTCCTGTGCGGCCATCTCACGGCATACTTCAGGCAATGTTTGCTGCAACCTTGGACATACCTCCCTGGCAATTTGGTTCCCCACCAGATCATCCAACGCTTGTCTACACACCATGGTGACTAACATGTTGTTGCACCATCTCTGCTTGACCCGCCCTGGGGCCCTGCAGCACCTACGCCTGAGAACATCAACAGCTACCCCACAGATATGCTGGACACCCAGGAGCTGTTCAAACTGCCAGAAGACACGCTGCAGCTGTTGCTGGGCGCTGTGGGCGCGCACAAGAAGGGCCTTGAGCAGCAGCTGCTGCTGCTGCAGAGGCAGCAGCAGCAAAAGAAGCAGCAGGTTGATGTGGCAGCGGCAGAGGCACGCGCTGTGCTGGCAGCAGCTAAGGAGGCGCTTGGCAGGGATGGCGGGCTGCTTGTCATGAAGCACGGTGCAGGGTTTGCAGCAGAGCTCAAGATGGTGCTGGCAGCTGGCCAGGAAAAGGTGAGGCCACCGCTGTGTTGGTAAGGCACAACGCATGTCCTTGATCAGGTGCTTCTGGATCAGCGAAATCTTCACGCAGATTAAACTGAGGCAGATCTGTATACATGTCCTGCCAGGGTTCCTGGTCAGCTTTGCTGCCTGCTTGACCCTCACTGGCTGCCACTCTTTCTTCCTATCATACACGTGTTACACTTGTCACAGCAGCCCGCTTGATAGTGCTGCAGCAGCTATTTATTTGCTCTCCACACAAAGTCCATCAACAAGCCTGCCTGATTCGCGTGCCCTTCAGCGCCTGCCTTTTTAATTGCTCGCCTGCCTGCAACGTACTTTGTGCCACTACCCACTGACCACTGAACCAGATGTCCGCTGAGGCGTCCCGGGCAACAAATGACGGAGCAGCAGCAGTGCAGGGTCAAGTGAAGGCCCTGACAGCAGATATTGGGGCTGCCTTCACACGCGCGTGGGTGCTTACCGAGGCGCTGAAATCTGTGCAGGCAGCTGCGACGGCGACGGCTGCCCATGTACAGCGTGCGACAGCAGCAGCAGCAGCAGCATCGGCGGCAGCAACATCAGCATCAGCAGCAGCAGCAGCAGCAGCAACGGTGGCGGCAGAGGAGAAGGAGGAAGCTGCAGCAGACACTGCTGCTGAAGAGCCCGCGGCTGCGCCGCCAAATCGCGGCTTCTTTGGCAGATTATTTGAGCGGCGCCAGGCATAGTTGTAAGATACAAGTCGTACGCGTCAGAAGTTTTCTGCCATTCGCAAGTTGGAAATAAATAGGCCTAGTGAGGGCCTAAGAGTTCTATCGTGAGAACTTATCCCTGTCCTACCAGCCTGGCGTCTGACATGTCGTTCTGCAGGTGCTGGCAACTGCAGTGCTGGTAACTGCAGTGCAAATTCTCGAGAGGGTTGTATCGTGGGGTTGTACGGTTGAAGGCAAAGGCGCTTGGGTGCCACAACCTTTGACGAAGTGTTGTCAATTCCTGTAGTACACATAGAAGGTACTGGTTCAGTACTGCTTTGCTTTGCATGCACTGCTAAACTGTTAGGCGCTGAGTCGAGCCATGCCCATGTTGTTCTAGGCTAAGTTGTTTTGAGGTCAGTGCATGCACGCGTGATGTGCACAGCACGACCAGTCGCTCGGTGGAGGCATTGCCGGTGCCCACCAGTGTAACGGGCGAGCATGGCATCACCACACCATGGCTGTGATCGTACACTTGGGACCTTTGGGTTGCAAGCGCTGCGATCCTGTGTTCAACATGTAAAGTTTACATAGCGATACTACAAAGGCAGCAGCATTGTCCTGCCGGTGCACACTTGTGCCTGCATGCGATGTGATAAGTAGTAGCACTGCATAGGATGTTACTGGATCGAATCTGCATGCCAGCATTTACTGTGCAGGTGGACAAGCAGAAGCCGGCCACGGCAGCTCGCACTAGACGCAGAGACCAATGCCACCGCTGCAGCCAGCAACGACTCTTCACCTGCTGCTGAAGAGCGCATGGCTTCACAGCATGATGCCAGACTGAGTCTCACACCTGCTGCATCCCTGCTGGCAACAGCACCTGCAGAATTATGTTGACAATATCACAGCAGAATCCCTGGCAACAGCACCTGCAGAGTTCTGCTGACATATACACAGCAGAGACCCTGGCTACAGCACCTGCAGAGTTCTGCTGACAAATACACAGCAGAGTCCCTGGCTACAGCACCTGCCGAAGTTCTGCTGACAAATACACAGCAGCTGCAGGGAATCGGCTTCAGCAGTACGTGTTGCGGTTGCCAAAGATCACCACATCAGCAGCAACCAACAAAGCAGCAACCTGTTTCAATGGACACAGCACTGCACTGTATGCACTGCAGCAGGCCTAGGCAGCATACATCACTTTGCGAAGGTGCAGGGGAACACCCTGCAGTACAGTGGACTGGCTTGCCGCCGGCACATGGACTTCACTATGTCGTGCAAATTGGGTTCAAATATCCTGCTGCAGCAATGAACTGCAAGCATGACAAGGTTCTTGCAATGCCAAGGAGCAGGCAGTCTTCCCATTCATAGCAAAGTATTGGGCTGAGCACTCAGCACCAATACATTAGAGATCAGCCCAACGCAATGCGCATGTCAGCAGATCCACCATAGTTTCAGCACTTTGTCGCAGACTTAAAAAAGTCAAGATTAGTCAACCACGGCTGCTGATAACAGGGCCAAGCACAGTGCAATTTCACAGCATAAACGGGCAGGTGAACAACAAAGTAAACACATGGTGACCGGCAAGAAAAACGAGTGCACAGCTGTTCACCCTCTGAACTCGTTGTGCACAAGCTTCGGCTGAAACCTTGTGATATGAGCATTACTGGCAGATAAACAGCCCAACAGTCACAATGTAAACCACGAAGGTAACCAGCTCACCACTCCTGCACTGGCTTAACAGAACTGCCAGACAGAAGTACCAGGGTGGTTGTCCAGCAGAAGCGAGTTGATTCCTTTCATGCCAGCAGCATGTGAAGCTCGGCCAACATCAATCTTAGCAGCTGCTGCAATCGCAGTCCCTTGGTGTATCTATGCTTAAACACAACCGCGCCCTGCCATCCAGCAGCAGCACAGCGCGGTGCAGCAGTAAGGGCAGCCTGCTGAGTTGCAGATTCCACCAAAGACAGTGCCTTGGCCCCTCCCGCTCCTCCCCAGCAGCACCGCCAGGCCAACTACAGCAGCCGCCACCACTGCTGAACAACTGGAGACAATGTAAAAGAGTGTTCCACTAATGGTGCCGATGTAGTGCCGGTATAAAACCAGCGCCACCTCGACTCAGCTGCTGCCACGGTAAGCACTTGCAGACCACCGTTGTTGCAACTGTGTCACCACTGCGTCCTGCTTCTGCTCAGCGATGGCGCCACCCTGCAACAGCAGCAGCAGCAGCTGCCGCTGCTGCCGCTGTAGGCACAAAACAAAGAGTCCTCACACAACAGCCATTGGGTGTGCCGCTGTGTCCCTAGCTCCGCCTGCTTCGGGTCAGCAGCATCGCCAGCCCCGCAACAGCAGCCGCTGCCATCGCTGGCGCGCCGTACCGGATCACCCTGTGCCGCGTGTGCAAGAACGCCACCATGTCTTTGAAGCCCTGCGTGTCGTTGACGTGGGGGAAGGGCTGGTCGGGTACCGGCTTGCCCAAGAAGCTGCACAGGGGCTCCCAGCCTTGGCTGGGGTGGAACACCAGCAGCTTGTCAGCAGGCACGTGCTGCAAGTAGAGCGCCGGGTGACAGGATCGCAGCAGCAGCAGCAGCAGCAGCAGCAGCAGCAGCAGCAGTGTCAAATTGAGAAGCAGCAATTACACGCATGCCTTGCTGGCCTGCCCAGGCAGCTTCAGGGCAACAGCGTTGTATAGCCCGCAGCTTGTCAGCACATTTGCGCGCTAGGACGTAGAGGGAGTAAAAGACTTGGAACAGCACAATGAGTGCCGCAGTGCCTGCAAACAGTATCAGAACAATTGGTGAGAAGACACCAACTTGCGGAGACCGGGCCTCCCAGCCCGAGCTCAAGGACAAGCAGCTTCCCGGCAGGCACGTGCCGCGGGCGGCTGGCTTGCACTGCGCACCTCCAAGCACCAGTTGCACGTCACAGTCCACGTCACAGTCCAGCTCATCTGCACGTCAGAGTCCAGTCCCAGCACGTCACACTCCAGTCCAGTCCAGCTCATCTTGCACATCACAGTCCAATCCAGTGCAGCTCATCTGCCGCCAACCTCTATACTCTCACCTGCTTGACGCTTACGTTCTGCTCTTGGTAGCAGGCTGATATTGCCTCACGGTCCGCACGCCCTTGAGGATGCCTGGACACAGCACCGTCTCCATCACATGAGCTGCCATGCAGCGGCGTATTATATTGCGAATCCCCACCTACACACTCCGACGCATAAACACTGCCAGCTTAACCAATCCCCAACACCATAAAGCCTGCCTTCCAATCTATAAATGAATGCAGCGCCGCCGGCCTCCGCACCTGCTTGACGCTCTCGTTCCACTCACGTAGCACTTCTGCGCTGCCTGGGGGTCCTGGAAGCTGCCCCGCATGATGCTCTGCCACAGCACCTTGTCCATCATGGGCACCATCTGGCTGCCAGGAGGGAAGAGGCCGTCTATCCACCGCACGTAGGCTGGCGCGTCGTTTATCGCCTGCAGATGCAGCAGCATGGCGGGAGCAGTTGGTCAATGGGCTTTGAGCAGGACTCATAACGCGTGGCCCAGCTAGATAGTTAAGGAGGTTGAGGAAAGGGCTGTGACAGTCTGAGGCAGCGCAACAGGCAGCAGACTGGTGATGTCAGCCAGCTGTTGACATGCCACAAACGTGACTCTATGCACCACAGCTGACTTGCCTGCAAACACACACAACTGAGCGGTCATGTTCTGTGCAGTTGGCAGCTGTGAGGCAGCAGCACAGGTGTGCAATTGTTCTGCAAACGGCAGAAACAGTGACACATCATGATGATCAAGCTGATCAGATGATCAGATAATCAGATGATCAAGTTGATCAAGCTCCAGCAGGACATGTGTGCTGTGCAGTTGACAGCTGTGAACCAGCAAACGTGCACACACCCCTCAGCCTGCAGATGGCGCTCAGCATATCCCTCATGCTGTTATGCAACCATTTCCCACGAACCAAACCTGGCGATAAGCACCAAGCTGAGTGCAAATGTCACAGAGTGATGGTATGCACACAACACCATCGCTCCTCAGCTACCTCTGCGGCTGATGCCTGACCAGGTGTAAAAAAGCCGCAATGCTCTGTTTGACGATTGACACTATCGATTCCTCCAGGTGATAATCTTACACCAAGCATGCAGGCAGCACCAAAAAAAGTGATACATTGTGCCTCCTCACCTTGCAGATTGCCCAGACAGTCTCTTTTACGCTGTTGTACCAGCTGGCAGGGTCGCGCACAGTCAGGATCACCTGCCGCAGCAGCAGCAGAAGCAGCAACAGCAAGGCAATCAGCACGCTTGTCACTGCACACAACAACTGCCCCACAGCTCTGCTGCCTGAGCAATAACGGTGCGTCATCCTTGTACACTGGTCAATGCTAGTCGATGCTGTTGAAGGTATGTATAAAATGACACCACATTCACCAGCACGCAGACATCATACAACATTCCTGCCATTAGACACTGTAGCCTGAAAATGTCACCTGGATGAAGTATTCCCGCCCTGTCCAGCCTGCAGCCTGCTGACGCAGTGCCGGTCGAAGCAGCACACTTTGACGGGGGCCCTTACCTTGGCATCTGGGTATGCCTCCATGAGCTGCTTGTAGAAGAAGTTTGCCGGCCAGTCGCAAACGGCACCGCTGCCGTCCAGCACTGCCTTGAAGTCAACTGCTTTGCCTGCATGAGTAGGCCGTGACGCACGGGTTCTTTGAGATGTGGTATAAACAGCGATGTGCATGCATCAAGGAGTCGATTTGTCAACAATGATTCAGCTGCTGCTGCAAGTGAGCAGAAGGGTGTGGTGATGGCAATAATCAGCCCTCTTGCCCTTAGATGTAATGGAGAGCGGGTGTGTCAGCCGCTGTGCTGATCTTCAGCGGCATGCTGCTGGTTGTTGCGCCCTGTGCCGCATCGTGTGCCTGGTCCTGCCTCTACTGCTACTGCTGCTCCTATCGCCGCTGCAACTGATGCCGTTGCCGCGCCTGCTGCTGCTGATGATGCTGATGACGACGATGATGACGATGTCCAACATTCTGCTACAGCTGCTATTCAGGTCGCTCACCCACCATTGGCTGCATCGTGCCAGAACCCAACATGTCCTCTGTCAATCAAAGTCACCATGTGGTAGCAGGGCAGCCCTAAAATCTCCAAGGCGGTCTCCAACACCACAACAGCAGCACATCCAGGGCAGCAGCAACAGCACAATTGCAACGGCAGCACGTCAGCTATTGTTGCAGCAACTCGCAACATTCAATTTAATCTCGTTCCAACCACCAGCTCAGTTGGACAACGACAGGTATCACTGGCCCTTCCTCACCTTCAGCGATAAGGTGCCCGTACGGCCGCATCCTGCGCCAATGAGCTCCATTGCAAGAGGGTTTGCCCAATCACGTTTCTAGTACTACTTGAAAGTCGGTTCAACATTCAGCACTCTCCATGGCCGCTGACAGCGTGTAACAGCAGCGATGACAACGACACCCACTCATAACAGTTTCGTAATCCATCATCATGGACAATGCCCGTTGGAATGCGCCCTTAAATTTACACATACGCCACCACACCTGAAACATTAAGAGCTCTTATCAAGTTGACAACGTAAGTGCACCATCATACACATGCGCCCCGCCCAACTTGGCCGGCTGCACTCACCATTGAAACGTCTAATGAAACTCTCATACTTATGTCAAATTTGTGCTGTGTTTGCTACAGCTTGCACAAAGGGATCACGTGGAGAGCATTTGCGAGCGAACGGCACGCGGCTGCTGCACTGCAGTACGGCGGGTGAGGTACAGACTCTGCAGCGCTGCAGCCTAGCGTGCTTGAGTTGCGCAGCACGCAGCCTGCTACAGGAGTAGCTACTCAGATCACTTACTATGCAGCGAACACAGGGTCGTGTTGTGTTATGAACAGCCAATTGGCAATTGTCAGCTGATGCAAATGCCCATGCAAAGCATCGACTGACATGGAAAGGTGTCAATAATGTACATGCACGAGGGAAGAAACGACCGGCACGCACCATTGCTAAGTCTGGCATGCTGCGGACACACCGAGTATGCGCGGAACAGGTCAAGGTGCAAGCGCCTTACTGCACAAACAGCGACTTACAGAGCACACGGAGCATCTATGCACAGAACCATGACAGCGCAGAAGGATCAACAACTCCAGGCCCTCAACGCAGCATTGCGAGTCTACCAACGAGGATCCAACACACCAAGCTGCTCAAAGGCACCTCGCACTGCCTGTCCCTGCTGCGGGCCAAGCACGCAGAGCATGCCATCCCTGCAGCCCGTTCCATCTTGGCATGCATTGCTGCATTGTGGCCCAGAAATGCGAAGATGAGCAACTGCTGCATTCTGCATTGGCGGCTCTGCATGCTGTTCTCCAGTGATCATGGATATAAAACCCTAGCATGATGGCAGCAATACTGCTGAGTGGTCATGCAGCTGCTGCTGACGACAGCATAATGTACATGCTCACTGCAGCAGCTCGCACTACCATACCACCCTGCACACATGCCCTCTCCACTGCTTTTAAAACAGCAGCTGCGTGGCAGGTGCATTTGTGACCAAAAAACTCTGCACGCTTCCAGCAGCACATGTGCAAACGCACATGATTCAAACGACACCTCACCTGCAATCATGCTGTGCAACAATAGTTCCAGAGCACAACACCAGCAGAGCGCCAGGCGAACGCTGATATACATTGACAAGCCGCTGGCAACATGCTCATCCTGTGGTGCCTTCCCACCATTGGAAATGCATGATAGTGACATGTGACTATTCTCGCTCAAGTAGCACGGTCACTTCCTGCTGCCGCAAGCACAACCAGCACAAGCGCAACAAGCAGCGCCCACAAGGCCGCGTGAAGCAGTGGCTGCAAGCCAGCAGTCTGTGCGCATCAGACTACCTGCGCGCCCAACCAGTGTTTGAGACTTTTTCAGCCGAGTCCATGTCAGCAGTAATCCAGCACTGCAGCCAGTCTGTCATACAATCACAGCATACACCGCCACAACTGATCTTACTGTGCGCAGGCGCATATCTTCACATGTCGCAATGCTGTGAAAGCCTCCAGCAACACACTGCCGTCGGCAAACGGTGCTCATCAAACAGTGCAGACGCACGTTCATGTGGAACATGTGATCAGCCACACAGCACATACATGACACGACCCTACAAATAACGCCTCCCCCCCCCCCCAAAAAAAAACATGCCACACCTGCAGATGTTGTACGGACTCATAACAACAATGCATTGGCTGCCACAAGCAGCTGCCACTCATCCAGCATTGCACTACAAGCGACACTACAGCGCACACACCACACCCGCACTCAGCACTGACCCGGTGTATCACAGCACCGCAGCCTTCCCCCAAAACATCAACCCTGCTATTAGTACAGAACTAGAGCGTGCAGGAGGCAGAAGCTGGACCACTTCAAGTTCATCAGAAGTTCCAGTGGTTGGTTCAAGGCATTCCTGCTTAGCAGGCGACGTTGTGCCATGCGAAGCCCTCATGCAGACGTCAGTGCACCCCCGCCACATCCCAAATTACATGAACTCTCGTTTCCACACGTAGCAGCACTGCTGCAACGCTATTCAAATGGGGAAACAGCTGCATCACCAATACTGCAGGTTAGCGTCGCTTCAGCCGCTCCTCAGTCCTGCGAGGACGTTGCCGTCAGCAGGAGGCTCGACTGCTTGCTGCGCCGCTGCAGCTCCTGCCAACTCTTCCACTGCCGAGCAGCCCTAGCAGCCTTAGCTGCCAGCTTGGCAATCCGTGCCCCTTCCTTCGTCCCAACCGTGTCCCCATCCTCGTTTGAAGTCCCGTTGAAATCGCCATCATACTCGCCGCTGCTGCTGGGGTCCTGCCCGTCATAGCTACTGGTTGCGCTGGATGCTCCTGATGTTGCGCGTCTGGCTGCGGAAGCTGCCTGCGCATACATATTGGCGCCTGCGCTGGCCCCGCCTACTGTGGACCACCAGTCAGCCCACGCGCTTGCTGCCTCTTCTTGCTCCAGCTTTGCGCGCATGCTGGCTTGCCGCTTCTCCCATGCCAGGCTAGCCTCCTGCAAGCAGATGCCGATGGGTATGTACGCAAGCACAGACACAGGGCTTGCAAATCAGTAGGTGGCAATTTGATTGTTGATGTGTTGCACAGTACAAGCTGTGTGACGCAATGCAACATCAAACTGCACACGCACGACAAACATACGCACACAGCACCATTGCATAATTCTGCTTGTAAGCTAAGCTGCACCAGCTTGAGCAGCAGCAGTAGCAGCAGCTCACGTTGAACACGTCGCGGCCGCTTCCACCCCCGCTCATCAGGCTCCACACGGCCACGCGCTCCATGCGCGCCATGGTGGCCTCCAGCAACGACAGCTGCGAGGCAGTCACCTGCCACGTGGCAACGCAGCAGCGCAACAAAGTAACACATTACATGACATGTTACTATGCCCACTGCACACTTCCCCTTGCAGAGCTGCTGCAGCGCATTCGTCACGTCCCAATGCACTGTGTGCAGAATCAACAAGTGCAGTGCTGCAGGGCAGGCGTCAGCTGCCCCATGGCTGCACAATACGCCACGAGATAAGCACACAGGAGTACATTACTGTGCAGAGTTCCACCCACGCCAGCGGGTTTGCCAGTGGGTTCAACAAGCATCCAGTGATCAATTGGGGTGGCGGTTCAGCCATGCACTGCTCGACACGCTCCTCACCCAGTGGATGCAGCTGACCGGGCAGGTGTCCATGGCCTCCTGCAGCTTGTCTTCTGTGTCGACGCCCTGCTGCATCACGCGCGCGCGCCCAAAGTCATCCTCGATGGCAAACGACTTTGGGCACACGCTGGTGCACTGCAGGCACAGAGGGCAGCACGCACCGCGCAGTGACGAGCACATCACCACACCACAAAATAAGCCAGTGCATGCGGCAGTGTCTGCGCAGTTGAACACAACAGCATGCGGTTGCTTTGCGGGTGTTGTCAGCTAGTTGTGCTGGCGTTGCGCACTGGCTGCCCTGTTGGCCTCTTCATGGTAGGGCATGGCCTCGCAGCAGCTGAGACACCACAATGACGATGGTGGGGCAGCGACGTTGCAACGGCCATGCATTTGCCTGATGATTGCTGTGCTGAGCGCAGCAAGCACAGCTGAGCCACCGTTGCAGCAGCAGCAGCTGCCCCTGCACCGTAGCACTCACGTTCCAGCAGCCGATGCATGCGTACTCGTCCACAAACACCTGCGGGACACCAGCAGCAACAGCAGGCAGTGCAGGCAGTACAGCAGGGAACCTCCTTGTTGCAGGCGGACATCAACGCCGCAGGAGGCCCGCCACCTGACCACCAATGTGCTCAGTGTGCGGCTTTTCATTATAGAACCCCAGTACACAGGAAACCCAACAGAGCAAAGCTGCTGCGCCCGTCCCAAACGTGCACCGGCCGCTGCTGCTTGCAACGAGCAGTGCGGCTGATGCCAGGCTGATGCCACACCTGGTCTGCAGGTAGCGATGTGTCCAAGAAAGGGTTGATGCTGGCGGCGCTGAACCCTGCCAGGGCGTCGTACATGGCACGCCTCTCAGGGTCCATCAGGGTCTGCAGGCACAGCAGATGGCAGCAGCAGCAGCAGCAGCACACCACCACAGGGATGGTGTACATGAGAAACTGGCCGCCATCATGGTGGTTGTGCCCCTCCCTGCAACCTGACGCGGTTGATGCTGCTGTCGTGCTAAGCACGCATCATGTCACACCACTGCTGTCAGGTGGGCAACTAGCCCTGCTTGCCAGTGCAGCTGCAGTCCTGCAGGCTCCGCTTGCTGTCCTGCTGCAAGTTGCTTGCGCACACTTTCATGTTTCGCAACACTCGTCCAGTCCTGCAAGCCCCTTGATTGCTGTCATGTCAGCACTGCTGTCCTGCAAGTGCCTCGCTGCTGTCCTGCAAGCAGCCCTGCCCGACATGCCTGTGGCTATCCTGCAAGCGCCATCATTGCTGTCATGCCAGCACTCCTGTCCTGCAAGTGCCTCGCTGCTAGCCTGCAATCAGCCCTGCCCATCATGCCTGCTGCTAGCATGAAAGCAGTTCTATGTTACCCTGCAGCCCAAAAAAACAATCATCGCTGAAACACTGCTACGACGCCCACCTCCAATCACGCAAGCAGGGCTGCTGCCACAATGCGCATATGGCAGCTGCATCGCTACATTCAATTGCCTGTCTGCTGTCCTGCCAGCGCTGTCAGCTGCCTACTCTGTTGCTGCACACCTCGTAGATGTCATTCAACAGCATGCAGAACTCTGTGCTGTCATCGTCGCCTGATCCGACAGGACACAGGTCCGGGTGAACGTCCTTCATCTGCAATGAAAAGGCGAAACACGACACACGCGATGGCGTCAACAGCGAACCAGAAGCACAGCCAAGGGCTGCAATGGGCAATGCAGCAGCATGAGCCGGCCAAAGTACTGAATGATGCAGAGTGTCTTGCAACACAAACTCAAAGCAACTGAACGGAGGGCAAGACTCAATCCACTGCTGATGCTTGAGCAGGTGGTGTCTAAGACAGGCGTGGGTTGGCATCTTGCAGGACGAGCAAACTGCTGCACTTTGCAACTGGTGCTGTTGCATGTTGGCAGAGCAACAACAAGTAGGCAACGCACCATGATGTAGTAAGCACGCTTGATGTCCTTGGGGGATGCCAATGGGCTGACTCCCAGGATTTCATAGAAGTTGTCTGCTTGAGACTCCTCTAGTGCGGCGTCTGCAGCAGCTGCACGTGCTGATACGCCCCTGTTCAACCCACTTGCGTAGGCTGGCCGGCTGCGAGAAGCCCACTGCTGCATGCCAGCCATGCATGGGATACGCAGCAGTTGCTGTTGCCTAGCGAGGTGCAACCTGCTGGGCAGTGCAGTGCTTGCATGGCACTGTGCTACAGAGCATGTTCTATTGATGCTACAGGAGGACGCAGTAGGGGCACAGGGGGGCAGCATTGTCGACCAGGTTGTCGCTTGTCGTAGCAGCAAACCTCTCACTCGCAATGACGCTCAATCTGGTGCCAAAATAAAATCAAGATGCGCAAATGTTTGACTGCGTTATGTCATGATCATCCAGAAGTACCCTGGTGCTCAGTGGACATCTAGTACTCACTGACTAGGCTTTGATCGGCGTTCAAGCTCAAGCACACAATTTGCTTGAATGAGACTGAGATTTCCGTTTTAAAAAGTAATGTCAGTACGTCAAGTTGTTTCCACCGCCTTGTTCAAGCACTTGAGCTATGTGCATCGGCTGATCAAACCTGCACAATGCACTTGCAGATAAAGCTACACGCTCCTCTGCTCGCTGGGAGCAGACATTTCCAGATATAGTCCGAGTTGTTTAGGTATTCTTTGGAAGCTGTTCAGCAGTCGGCGCCACCTGTTTCAGCAGCAGCAGCGGCAGCAGCAGCAGGACGACAGCAGCTGCATCAGGACAAACATTTTCATTGCGGCGACCGCCATGGCGCCGGCGTTAACAGACATGCAGGCTTATTTGCAGATGCTGGAACAGAAAGTAGCGTTGGAGGAGGCAGCGCTGGCCGCAGGAGATTCTGGCAACAGCAGCCATGAGCTGTCACAGTAAGCTGACACATGAACTTGCACCCGCTGACCACCACGGCTGCACACCATTCACCTTCACAACGTGTTGAGTACTGCTTGGTGTACAAGACTGGCCTTTGTGGACCGAATGCCCTGTGTTGACCTGCCACCACGTGCCTGCATCCAGAGCTCAAGGCAGACTGTACATGTTCAGACCTGCCATCATGTGCCTGCCCCTCCCCGTCTACGCATGCTGCCCCAGCAGCCACCAGCCGGCGCTGCAGGACCGTACTGTGACCTACACAAATGGCGACACGTACACGGTGAGTGAACCTCAAGCTCTCTGCGTCAGGGGCGTGGTGAACGCTGCATCACAGGCTGGCTCTCTGTGTCATCAGCTCAATGCAGCCTCAGATGATTCCGACAGGGCTGCAGCGCAGGCGCCAGCTCCTCAAGCACCTCCCTCTACGGTAGCCGTGCATTTCAACTGGAGTTGCACACATTTTGCGGGTACACAAAAACTTGGACTGAGCGCAGGTTTTGCCTGGAGACCTTGTCTTTGCTTGTGTTCAGTTCTTGTTGTTGCTGCTGGCAGGGGTCGGTGCTGGGGGACTTGAGGCATGGCCGTGGCACCCACACCACATCCACAGGCGACACGTACCAAGGCAGCTGGAGGTGAGCACGACATAATCAAGCACGAACCACTGCACCTCAAGACAACTTATATCAACTGCTCTTTCACTCACTCACTCACTCACTCACTCACTCACTCACTCACTCACTCACTCACTCACTCACTCACTCCCTCACTCACTCACTCACTCACTTCATCCACTCATTCGCTCCAAAGACAGCAGTCTGATGCCCAAGGCATGCCAATGGTGACGGTGATTGAGCCTGCGTGTACCTACTGCCTGCCAAGTTCGATGCGTTGCGTGTGCTGTGTGCTGTGTGCTGTGCTGTGTGCTGTGTTGTGTGCTGTGCTGTGTGCTGTGCTGTGTGCTGCAGCTATGACCAGCGCAGCGGCACCGGGACGTTCACCACGGCCGGTGGCACCTGCTACGAAGGCGACTGGGAGGATGACAAAGCCACCGGGTGAGATCACTTGTTTGGTCAGGCACTAAGAATGTACGGTCCACAGGCACGTGATGGTCAAATACAAGGCAGCTGCACCTAGCAGATTCCGCAGACATGTGTGTCTGTTGTTGCTGGAGCATTCAAGCTGCCCCATTTTCATCAGGCAGCCACACTCTGTGGCTGGCCTGCTGCTTGAATTTGAGCGCAGTTGCTGCTGCTGGTGCTGCCGCGTGTGCTGCTGCACCTGCCGCTACCACCGCAGGACTGGCAGATGCAGCTACTCTGACGGCAGCAGCTATGATGGCGAGTGGAAGGCCGACGAGCGCTGCGGGTGGGGCAGCATGCGCACCGCGGACGGGCAGCAGTACGAAGGAGAGTGGGAGGGCAACCAGCCGCATGGTGAGCTGCATTGAGCGCCTGTGCACCGGCTCTTGCAGACTATTGGTGGGCTTGAGGTATCAGTATATGACGTTCTGGGGGAGGGAGAAGCCGTCCCCCAAGCCGTGAAAAAGGTTGTAGGCAAAGGGAGGGAGGGAGGGAGGGTTACTTGGTGAGCTGCAGCGCATGCTGGTGGATCAGCATGCGGCTGGGGGCCGGAGGGGAAGTTGGGGCTTGCGGTGTTGGACCTCCGCGGGCCAGAGCAGCTTGAGGACTGCGCTTACGCGGCTGTAATTGAAGGACAGCATGGTGCTGCTGTGGGCGTGTGTGGGGCGGCGGTGGCAGAGCGTAGGTGGGCACGCGGTGGCGTATGGCAGTGCGCTGGCGCAGGTGCAGGGGGGTGGGTGGGCAACCAGCCGCATGTTGGGCCTTTGTTGGGCCTTTTGTACCGGCGGTGGCAGCATGTAAGTGGCCTTGCGGTAACTTCAGAACTTGTGGAGGCTTTGGATTAGTTGGTTGGAGAACAATTTCTTGGCGGTTGTGGGACCCCATGAGCCTTGTTTGGCTCCTTAGCGGGTGGGCCTGTGGCCCTACTATGGTATTGGGTACTTGGTATCAGGGCAGCATGTGCTAGCGCAGGGTGAGGGAAGAGGCCTGGCCAGCCACCTGGTGAGCGAGCAGCGGGCTCCTGGGGCGTTATGTGAGTGAGGGTGGGGTGGCCCGCCCAGCCTTGCAAGGAGCAGCAGTGGCTGGGCTGTACCCTGCTTGACGGCCGAACAGCGGCAGACACTGCAGTGTGTGAGTGGGAGCCGCAACCAGCCACCTGATGCGCCGCGCTTGGTGCCTGTGGATTGTGTCTGTTGCATGCGTGCGTGCTGACCTGTGGTGGTTTGGAACAAAGCTGTGGTCGCAGCGGTGATGCTGCGCCACTGCGGTGTGCTTGGCTGGCTGCTGCTGCTGCGCTGTCAGGTCAAGGCCGCTGGCTGCTTGCTGACAAGCTGAGTTGCTGCGGATACACCTTTTCAAACATGCTGCTGCTGCTGCTGCTGCTGCTGGTGGTCCTGTATGCTCAGGTCTGTCGCTGGGTGTTTGCTGACTTGTTGAGTTGCTGCCGCAACCTGCTTCAATGCTGCTGGTGCTGCTGGCCGCGCTGCCTGCTGCTGCTGTGCTGCTGCTGCTGCTGCTGCTGCTGCTGCTGCTGCTGCTGCTGTATGGTCAGGCCAAGGTCGCTGGCTGTTTGCTGACAGGCTCAGCTCCTACGAGGGCAGCTTTGCTGCAGGGCAGCGGGTGCAGGGCAAGTTGGTGCTGTACGACGGCGCCTCAAAAAAGCCGGTGGAGACGTACAGCGGCAGGTGGGGCCTGCTGCAGCTGCTGTCACAGTCTGTGTTGGGCCTAGTATAAACAGGAGCTGCTGTGCGAGCTGATGCCTGCTGCCAGACAGAAACCTGCCGAAACATGCCACAGCAGGTGAAAGTGAAGGTAATTGCCTGCGTTGGGGGCTTCTGCTGTCGAGGAAAGCTGTAGAACAGCGGGTGCAGAGCAAGCTGGGTGCTGTGTGACGGTCATCAAAAAGCCAGTAGGGGTGTTACACGGCAGATGGGAACTGCAGTGATGGCTGCCGGCACGTTGCTGGTTACACACCTGATACAAACTGTTTGCACGATGCAGCTGCTGAAGTTTGCTGCGCCACCTTTCGCTGCATCGCCTTGCGCTTTCGCCTTGCAGCTTCAACGGCAACCAGAAGCACGGGCAGGGTGTTGGGGTCTCAGAAGGTGCCTGGGTGTACCGGGGGGGCTGGCGCAAGGGTGAAAGGTGGGGCAGCGGCAGCTGCAGCTACATGGACGGGTCCGTATACGAGGGGCAGTGGAAGGCTGATGAGCGCAGCGGCACTGGCACCCTGAAGCGACCTGATGGATACTGCTACGCTGGCGATTGGCTCGCTGACAGGCAGCATGGCATGGGTGAGCATGCAGGATTTTTGAGTTGCATGACGTGATCGGTAGGGTTTTAGGGAATTGATGAGGTGGGAACTGGGTGCTTCTGCACTGGCATCGTATAGCTGACAAGCAGCATGGCATGGGGATTGCAAAGGTGGACGCTGGGGACATCATAGACAGGTGTTGGCGGTTCACCTAGACAGTCAGGCAGGCAGCGGTTGCTGCACATCTGGCAAGCAGTTGGCTGACATTGAGCTCAGCATGGCGATTGATTGTGTCACCGGGGGAACTGCAGCACCAACTTGCATGGTTGCATTGTTGCTAGCTGCAGGCAGCTTCAGTATGTGCGCAAGGTGCAATGGCAGGTGCATCGCCTGCAAACGGATTTGTGTACCCATGCAACACTCCTCATGAGGCACTGAAGTGCTGCATGTGCCTGCCATGTCTGGAACAAGTCGCAGCTTTGCATGCAGATCGGGCTCTCTGTTGCCTCTGATGCTGCGCAAACATGTCTGATGTGACAACCGTGGTTGCAGGCAAGGTCAGGTACGCCAACGGCGACAAGTACGTGGGCCAGTGGCAGCAGGGCAAGCGGCACGGCCATGGCAAGTGGCTCAGCGGCCAAGGCTCCTCAGCAGCCGGCAGCAGCAGCAGCAGCAGCAGCAGCAGCAGCAGCAGCGGTTTTCTGCTGGAGGTGCTGGCGTTGACGTCCGCGAGAGTTATGTTGGTCAGTGGGTGCATGACAGCAGGGAGGGCCAGGGCGTGGCCGTGTTTGCTGACGGAGGCAGGTGAGGCACTATGGGGACAAGAAAACCTTGCCAAAAGTAAATGGGATGCACACCAACAAACCTGGGACAAATTTTCAGTGAGGTTCTGCCTTCAGCAGGCGGTTTGCTGTTGTGGTGACGCTGCCAAACGAGGCCTTGCCCTGATGATGCTGAACCGGCTGCTGGTCCTGTCGTGCAGCACTGCCGCTGCGCTTCTGGCTGCCACCAGCTGCTGCTGACACTCTTACACTGCTGCTGCTGCTGCTGCCGCGCTGCTGCATTTGCAGGTACCAGGGCAATTGGAAGGCAGGGCAGCGTCATGGGCAGGGCCTGATGGTGTTTGCTGACGGTGTCATGTTCAGGGGGCAGTGGGAGGAGGGTGCCTGGCTGCAGTCTGCTGCCGACCCCGCCCTGTGCAGATTGCGGGGCCCAGGACTTGCAAGGGCAGCGGCAGGGCACAAGGCGGAGTTCGGCATCAAGGTACGTGCTAAGCGTTTGCGTATGTGCTACATGATACATGAATGTTGTTGCACATTGCTGCAGTTTGCTGCCCACCCTAGCCTGGGCATGCCGAGAGGGGTGGGGCTGGCAAGGGCAGTGGTTCCGCAAAGGAACAGAGTTCAGTATTCAGTCTCATTGCTGCCAGTAACATGTTGTACTGCCATGACGGTGTTGCCAGTAACGCTGGTGTGTCACATGTTGTTGGTGAGTCGCGAGTTGATCAAGTACAGCCTGCACTGCAGCTGTGTACACATGTGGCTGTTGCTTTGTGCTGTTTCAACCAAGTCACCAAGCCCATGACTCATCAGAGTCGTGTAGCATGCACACACAAAATGCTGAGCTGGCTTGCTGCTGGCTCCTGCTGTCTTGTGAGGTGCCAGATGTCACAGACAGCAGTAAATGCTAGTGTCCCCGCATTATGATTGCCCCAAAGATGAGCCAGACAACCTTGAAGGCAGGGCTGAGCATATCGATGCTAGTTGTTGATGTCTTGTCACGTGCTGCTGCCCTTTGTGGGGGTTGATTTTGGCAGGGCAGCTTCAGGGATTATTCACCACCATTTGCTGCTGTACCTCTGCTGCATCTAATGCCAGCAGGTCAACATATTTTCGAAACTGTTACATATCTTATGAAACGTGTTACGTCTGCTGTGCAGGCCAGGGATGAGCAGGACAACCCCAGGCTCAGTGGGGGCGACACCTTCCAAGTGCTGCTGCTGCCTGCAAGGCCAGCCACAGGACCAGCAACAGCACTCACCACACTGACAGCAGCAGCGACAGCAGCACCAGCTGATGGATTGAGCAGCGGCCTGCAGCAGCAGCAGCAGGGTGATGCTGCTGGTGAGGGTCGAACAAGCACCGATGCCGATGCTGGAGCAGATCATGCTGCAGTAGCAGCAGCAGCAGGAGCAGCAGCACAACCTGCATCAATATTGGCAGATCAGGCTGCGATTGAAGAAGAAGAAGAAGAAGATGTTTGGCTGCCTGGAGAGCCTGGGCTGCCGGCTGTTGTGACTGCTGTAGCTGTTGGGGAGGTACAGGACCAGGGTGATGGCGGCTACAGCTGCAGCTACAGCCACACAGTGGCAGGCACATATGAGCTGCATGTGCTCAATGGTGAGTCATCGTAGGGTGTGGCTAGCTGACCGGTGGGGTCTTGTCACAAGGTGTTGGGCGAGATATGCAGGAGCGTCGTGCAGCACATATGAGAAGCAGTACTGTTGATCGCACATTAGGCGCTGCATCACTGCGCCCAGGCGCAAGGCGGATTCTGTCGGCAAGCTCCTGCAAGAACAGAAAAGGTCATGCGGTGAAAGCAAATAATGTGGCAGACTCCGTTATTCCAAGATAGCTGCTGATAAGTCAATTGGCTGATCCAACACGCAATGCATGTAGCCAGCCCGGCTCTGCACTGCACCGCACTGCACTGCACTGTACTGCAATGCTCCCATGTGCCTGCACTGGCAGATGAGGGCGAGCATGTGGCAGACCCCCAATGGATGCATGCAACGCACAAAGCTAACCCACCTTGCGCTGCACTGCACTGCACTAACTGCTTGCATGTGCATGCAGATGAGGGCGAGCGTGTGGCAGACTCCCCTTACCCCGATGGATGCATGCAACGCACAAAGCCAGCCCACCTTGCGCTGCACTGCACTGCACTAACTGCTTGCATGTGCATGCAGATGAGGGCGAGCATGTCGCAGACTCCCCTTACCCCGATGGATGCATGCAACGCACAAAGCCAACCCACCTTGTGCTGCACTGCACCGCTGCCCTCATGTGCATGCAGATGAGGGCGAGCATGTCGCAGACTCCCCTTACCCCAATGGATGCATGCAACGCACAAAGCCAACCCACCTTGTGCTGCACTGCACTGCACTAACTGCTTGCATGTGCATGCAGATGAGGGCGAGCATGTCGCAGACTCCCCTTACCCGGTCAGGCTGCTGCCTGGTGCACCTTCAGCCCGACACAGCACAGTCAGCGGGCCAGGGCGGCATGCAGCAGCGGCGGGCGCGGCAGCCACCTTTGACGTGACGGCTAGGGACGCTCACGGCAACAGCCACAACACCATGGGGGGCAACGGTACTGCTGCTGCTGTTGCTGCTGCTGCTGCTGCTGCTGGTCGTGGCTCACAACAGCAGCAGGGCCAGGGACTGCTTGGCCCCAGACCAGCTGCAGGAGCTGCTTCCGTTGCAGGTGCGTTGCACAAGCTGAAGGCTGTGTGCTGGCTAGGCTTGCCTCGTCGTCGCTACATGATGCGTCCTCCACGCTGCGGAAGCAAAGATGGCTGCAACCGTGGCACCTGCCAAGCTCTTCAGCCACACCACAACATGACATCCGGCACCAGCCACTCATCTGAACCGTCTCAGTTGCTCTCCTGTGTCCTGTGTCCTGTGTCCTGTGTCCTGCTTCCTGTAATGCTGGCACAAGCACTTTGTTTTGGTTCCATCAACTTGCTTGCATGCGCTGCTGCCCACAGGCACAGCTGCTGGGCAGCAACACGCTACCGGCAGCAGCGGTGTCAGTGCTAGCAGTTGCGAGCGGTCAGTACCGCTGCAGCTACACAGCTCCTGCAGCACCTGGGTTGTATGTGCTGGAGGTGACGTCATGTGGCAGGCACCTGCAGGGCAGCCCCTTCTCAGTCAAGGTAGGCGCTGCCGCGATGTGGTTGTGCTGTTTGCTGCTCACTGCTTGTCGCGTGCGTGTGCTGCATGTTGAGTGACGCAGGCAGCTTCACCAGGCATGCAGCTACAGGGCAGCCCCTTCTCAGTTGCAGTACTTGCTGCTACACAGTATGCAGTGTATAGAACTTATTAAAATGTCTTCTGCGTCTTCTGCGTCTGTATGTCTTCTGCGTCTCCTGCGTCTTCTGCGTTTCTGACATGTACAGTGTTGTTGGCAGGCACCTCAGGGGCAGCCCTCCTAGTTAAGGTGCACACAGCGAGTACATTCAAAGAACAACAAGCACAACACTAGAACCAGTTATGCTTGATTGTGTGCTGTACGTGTGCTTCAAGTGCCTTGACATGCCGCTGCTGCTCCTGTTGCTGCCGCTGCTGCCACCACACGTTCAGGTCATGGATCCCCAGCAGCTTGCAGAACAGTCAACAGCAGCAGAAGCAGCAGCGTGCCATCCCTCACACGCCAGCAGCACCAGCACCAGCAGGCCTCAACAGCAGCAGCAGCTTGACAAGTCAGGTTGGTGGGGTGGGGTGGCCAGGGCGGCATATGCTGCTGTTGACGGCAGCTTGGTTGGCTTTGAGGAGCCTCCGGATGATGACTCAGCAGGCGCTCAGGCTGCAGGGCTGAGTGGGCCTGAGGCTGCATGGTCAAGGTGAGCTGCTGGCGGGCTGCTTCTGAGCACGTCCATGTTGCTCTTGCTCCTAGGTATGCCAGCACTGTTGCTGTCAGCTTTGCCTTGACACTGCGCACACCCAATGTGCGCAGAGCTGGTTGAGCTGCGGGTGGCTGCAAACCATGTCGTAGGCTGCTGCCACAGCCTTGCGTCGGGGGAAGCTTCTCAAGGATGGATTGGACACAGTAAGGCTGGAAGCCCTTGAGCTTGCCTAAACCTTCAAGTGTCATTTGACCGTCCCGGTGTGTTGTCATGCTGCGCATCTGCACCCCCGCAGGCCAACCCGAGCCTGCCTGTTGTGCAGCGGCTAGAGGACATGTGGCTGCTCAGCAAGCTGCAGCAGGAGCGTAAGGCCAAGCAGCAGCAGCAGCAGCAGCCGCAGCAGCAGCGCATACCAGGCATGCAGCAGGGCCAGCAGCCAGCACAGCAGCAGCAGCAGCAGCCCGTCCCAACTGCCATCGACGTGCCTGGCAGCAAGGTTGCCATGGCTTGCATCACGACGAGCCGACACGTCAGAGCAGAACCAGACAGCAGGTGCTGCTGTAAGTGCGGTGCCACCTGTGGTAGCACCAGCTGGTGATGGTGATGTTGTCGACTGTGTGGGTTGTGCCAGCCAGGTTTGCATGGTCGGGAAGCCATGTGCTCATTGGAGCACGTCAGCTGATGCTGCCGTGGGTGTGGCGCCACCAGCAGGCCCTGATGCTGCTGCCGTCTGCGACAAGCATGGTCGACAGGGCGTCACAGCCAACAGCTGCCTCAACATTTGCAGGACTGGAGCACAGCAGCAGATGCTGCTGTCGAGGTGCTTGCAGCGCCCTGCCCTGGCCGTGCGCACTCTGCTGTCGACAACGGCCGCGACCTCTCCTGCACTCAGGAGCTGGAATCGAATGTCGCCACAAGTGTGAGCGCAGCAAAGGCAGGTGCTAGTGGTGCTCTGGGAGCAAGTGGTGCCAAAGAGCAGGCGTCCTGCAGGCTGTACGAGCTTGACTAAGTGAGAGGGTTGTGCTTTGGTATGCATGCCCCAGTGCCGTGGCCTGCGACATTTAGCAAACGTTTGGTGGCTGTGAGAGCAGGGCGCTGAGATCATTTCAGAGAGTCCTGTTCTGTTGCTGTATGAAATAACATGCTGTGTGGCCCTTCTGCACAGCAGGACTTCTTCCAGGCATAGGCATTGCATCCGATGTAGAAGGCTTCTGATGCCGAGTTTGCCAGACGCCACCATCCTTCATGCATTCCCTTTTACATGGACACCTGGATGTCACTTGGGTGAAGTTGAGGATGAGTGTCATGTGGCCTTACTGCTGTGTATGGCCAGCCAGTAAGGTTTTGCCTCCCCTGTAACCAAAAAAAAAAATCGTGTGGTGCTTGATTGTCCTTCCCATGCACCTGTCCGTGAGCTGTTTGCTACGCTATTTCGTCGTCTTTTGGTGGATCATCACAGATGCGGGCCAGTATTGATCCATGTCACCCAGCTGGTGAGCACATGTTTCAATTTATGCAGCAGAATGTGCTTTGGTTGCTGCTTTTGTGCATTGCTGCTGTGTGATGCGATGAACAGCTGTTCATGCTGCAGCATGACATGCACCTGTCACCCTGAAGCGGACCCCAGAGTCCCTTCTTTCTTGTCTTTCTGTCGCTCGGGCAATTGTCGAAGCTGATGAGTTCTTCTCTCTTTTTTTTTGGGTTTTCTGATGACAATGGTCTATTCTTTGACCCCCCCCCCCCTTCCCTTCATTATGTTGGCTCTGATTGGAGTTCGCACTCCCCTGTCGGATAGAGCATGTAATGTTATCTAATGACGATACCTTGGGCATTGATTGGTGACGTATTGTTGCATTGCAACTGCAACAGCAACAGCAAGCGGCATGCGCATGCACGGCCCGGCCCCTGCACCAGGCTACAGCAGCTGTATGTAACGCACGGTTCGGTTCTGGGCATCTGGGATTGCATAGCGCATCCTGGCAGCGTCCTCTGAAGTCGGTGCCCTGGCAATCTGAGTGGGGTTTTTCTGGCCATTATGCCAAGGTTACGGCTGTTGTGGCAGCCCGGCATGACTGGGTTTTTGCTGTAAAATTACAAGGCGAAAGTGTTAATACAACTTCGTGGCATGATGTATCCAACAGTGGGTTTTTGCTCGGGCAGCAGCGAGCCAGCCCAAAGCGCTCGGCGCTGTCCCCCCTTTGAAACTCTCAAGATCGGATATATCGAATTTATTACTCTAACATTGTCTTTTGGCGCCCTTCTCTTTTGGCTAGCACGGAACTTTGAGCTTTCAGTGTGACCGGATGAGTGACTTTGGCTCAAGACGTGCAGTATCTTCACACCTGTCCCATTTCACGTTTGTAAGCATTGGATTCATCTAAAGTTTTATCACTGAGCCTTGATCCTTTTGAGTTCAAGTGTGAACTCCACCTCCACTACACGCACCACCGCCCCCCCCCCTTTGCAGTCTAGACAAATTCAAGTATATTTCAAGCAGATAGTACCACTTGACTGCGCCACGGCTGCCCAGGATGCCGATTTTTGTACGAGTTGATGTGCTCAGTTTCGTGATGTTCGCTTTGTTCCTGCCGCACCTCCAAGCTGCGAGAGTGCTTGCCTCAGACAACACCACATCAATCCCCATCAGCCCACGAGACAGGGTGTATGCTAGTGATCAGGTGCGCATCGGCAGCAGCAAGACTTGGCTGATGCGCATCATGCACCAATGACGTGGCCTGATGCTAGGTAATAAACTGCTGCGCATACATGCCATCACAGCATGACAGCACGAAGAGTAGCAAGTAGTTCTGGCAGTTAGCGCTTGCAGATATCCACATTTTGTAAAAGTACCCAGCACTGTGCATGCAAGCACGCAAGTGCCCCTCACAGTCCACCACCTAGGCCTGGGCCCGCTTGCATGCAAGCTTCCCTGCACATGCCCACTGCGCCTATTGCCGGTGCTTAGTAAACGCGCCGTAAGGACCAGCACCAGAAGCAAGGAATCACGCTTCAGTATGTAGCGCAGCTGATGGCTTGAAGTGAACGGCCCACAACGTCACTTTCCTCATGAGGACACTGTTAAGATACAGCATTTGCTCTGCTGCGGCCCTGCTGAACCCTGCCCTGCTGAACCTTTCCTGGTCAACCCCGACTCGCACTGCAGACATCAGGCTCGGTCAGTGTGCTGGATCCCTCCACCAACACGCTGCTGGGAGTCATCCAGCTCGGCGGCAAGCTGGCAGAAACCCTTTCTGCCGTGTACCGCGGCCAGTCCCTTGTGCATGGCATGGGGTTCAGCCCGGACCACAAAACCCTCGCAATCGTGTGCGTGGGCAGCAATGCCCTGGTGTTCATCGACACCAGCTCCAACGCCGTCAAGGCTGTCACATACGTAGGCCGCGCTCCCCACGAGGCAATGTGGACTCCAAACGGCAAGGAGGTGTGGGTGGCGGTGAGGGGAGAGGATCACATCCAAGTGCTGGATGGCAGCTCGTACCAGCTCACACGCAGGGTTCAGGTAAGACGGATGGCCTGCAGTGCAGTTTTGCAGAGCTACCATGCCCACTGTGCCGCTGCCGTCAGTGGGCTGCCTCTGTGCAGCAAGCCCCGCTCAGCTGCAGCTGTCCTGAGCAGCATGGAACATGCCAGAGTGGCCGACGGCTTGTTTTACATGGTCGCCATCAACAGCGCTGATGTTAGCAGACACAGCACTGCAAGCATGCAAGGGAGCTGATGTGGGTGGTCCATTTCACATGCAGCTGCGATGCGTGAAATCTCCTGCCCCTGCTGTTGCCGCTGCCGCTGCCGCTGCTGCTGCTGCTGCTGCAGGTGCCCAATGGCCCTGGCATGACCATCTTCTCCCCCGACGGCCAGTACGCATACATCTGCTCATCCTTCACCCCCCAGACGGTGGTGGTCGACACGCGCACCTACAGCATCGCTGGCCGCGTCCAACAGGCGTCGACGTTCTGCCCCAACATCGCCGCCACTCCCGACGGCAAGCAAGTTTGGTTGACCTTGAAAGATAGCGGCAAGGTGCAGGTCTTTGACGCGCGGCCGCCTTTCCAGACCCTTGCGCTGCTTGAAACCGGTCCAATCACCAACCATGTGAACCATGCAAGCACGCCGACAGGTCAGCAGCTGGCATATGTGACGGTTGGCGGCCTGAACCAGGTCAAGGTCTATACGACAGCCGCCAAACCCCAGCTGCTGAAAAGCATCGCTACTGGGGACAACCCGCATGGGGTGTGGCCGAGCGGGGATGGTTCGCGCATGTATGTCGGCCTGCAGCTCTCAAACGCGGTAGCCGTCATTGACACACGCAGCAACACAGTTGTGACGACAGTTGATGTTGGCGGGCAGGCCCCGATGGCACTCATGTATGTGCCGCAGGCAGTGCAGGCCGGCAGCAGCAACGCAAGTGCAAACTTGGTGGCTGCTGCTGATGCGAGGGCAGCCACGGGTGCACTGCACATAAGGCTGGTCGCCGCTCAGCCAGGCGGCACCAGTTCATGCGGTAGTTTGAACCCCAAAGTAGTGGTCCAGTGCTGAGCTCAGTGGCTGTAAACAGCCAGGGGCTGATTGATTCACTAGAGGCAGCTGTGAGTGGTCTGCAGCCTGGACAGCAGTACACACTTGCACTTGCAGGAAAGGTGGATGGGTCTGGCGGGGACCTGGAACCAGTGGCAAAGTTTGTTGGAGGCAGGGATGGGGCTGCAAGCACGGCTGTGCTGGGGCCGTTCAAAGACATGTTGATGGGTGCAAGCAGCACCCGCAGCAGTGCAGGTCCAAACGGGCTAGTACAAAACGGGGGCGAAGTGCAGCAGTTGCAGTTTATTGTGGTGGCACGTGTGGGCACTGATGGAAGGCCAGGGACTGTGGTCCAAGTGCAGCAAAGTACCCGCTAGCGATGTCTTGGTGATTGCAAGTTGGTACAGTTGCCACTCGCTATCATCCGCCGTGCTGCACAAGCATTGGAATACGACATGGTCACCATGTCCTGGCAGCCTGCTGCACTCGTAAACTGCACTGTTGGCAGCAGCAGTGATACTAGACGGTTCAGCGGCTGCTCCTGTAGGACCAGCCAGAGCCGTGGTGTCACCCTGTGCATGTGCAGTGACTGTTAGCCTAAGCCATGGGGTATCATCATGCGTTACTCATTCAAGCCATAGCAACAACGCCATCGGCCCCGCGCCCTACAGGAGCGATGGGTTGTGCCATGTGTTGAAGCAAAGGCAGGTTATGTTGTACATGCTTGCGGGTCTGGTGGCCATTCTGCCACAGATACGCCTGACTCTGCTTTGCTTAGATGTTTTTTGGTTGGGTGAAAGTGCTGCAGCTTGAGCCTGGTTTGGCACCCCTGCGGGTCTGCCTGGTGGCGGCCTTGAAGCAGCAGGCATTCATGTGCACTATGTCATCATCATCATATTTCCCATTCAAGCCATAGCATCAACGCCATCGGCCCCGCATGTGCACTATGTGACGTCACAACACAACTGACGCAAAGTGGGCGTCACTGCTTCCACAAAGCAAAGCTTGCCTTGTTTTCCTGTTGGTTACAGCGCTGCTGCATTTTACCTCGTGCACCATCGTCTTGTCACCCCTTTGAACACCCTTCAGTCACTGCACATTGCTGCACATCATTGTAGAGCCACCGTTGCTTACACTTGCCAATGCAGCTTTGCATGAGGGATGCCGGGTGGCTCTGCTTCAGTCCAGCTGGGTTTGAGTGCTGCTGCTCATTACAATGATTACCATTACCATAGTAGGGCCACCGACCCACCCACTAAGGAGCCAAACATGGGGTTACATCTTGGTAGTCCTTTCACAGGAGCAACCAGCACTGCATGCAGCCTGCAATGCCTGCATCATGCCTGCTCAAGTTGAGCCAGCATGCTCATATGCTGGCAGCACAGCGCTGTGTTGTCTGGGGTGAATGGCGGTTGCAACCGATTGGCACCGTCAGAGTGCTGTTGTGCACTGGTAGCATATTGTTTAGATTACGCAGCCTATGCCGCTGTACGGCCAGCACATGTGCCCTTACCTGGAGCCCAGGAGCCGTTTGAACTTGGTTCTTTTACATGCATTCTGCATGCTGCACTGTCTGTCTGAGGGTGTGGGTATTGAGGTGGGATGAAATTGACATTCAAGTCAGTGTAACCCTAAATGCTGCGTTGTGCCTTCTTCAGGAAGTGAAAATGATGTTTCACAACACCTGCCTGTAAGGGCAGCATTAGTTGCAAGCAACACACCCAGTTTGTTTGTGCCGCCCAGGGGGCCTTCTATGCAGCCCACCTGGCCCGGGCCAAAAGGAACCGCATGACTGACACCGTGATTTTACCTCAACACACTCACTAACACCGCTAGGCTGCCCATTCAGGCTCAAGCACCCGAGCACAGCACGCATGCAATATTATATTGTTGCAGCACTTCTACAAGCAATGGAGTTAAGGAAGGGGGACCATGCCAGCTCAGCACATCACGATCTACTACAACCTTTGTATGTAAGTAACACACGTTACTAACACCCTACTACAATAAACACGCCATGGCGCTAGCAGTCACTGCTGTAACAGCCACTCCATATATTGTGCATGAGATGCCACAATGAACTGATCTTCGCTGAAAGACAGCTGCGACGGTCTCCATGCAACTTCTGTCTACACGCGACCGTCACAGTGACTGTGTTGAAGCATACACCCGCCAAGTTATGCTGGCGGGTCACCGATGTCATATTTTTAGTACTACCTGAGTCGCCCATCCAGCTACAAGCACTTGCTGAACAACAGCCAAGTCAAGCAATGTGTGCAGCCCCCAACATGTGCAAATGATGACTCACACACACTACGTGCTCTGTACACGTGCACATGCGCTGCTGCTGCGCGCTCACATAATACAGCTGATGTGACGCTTGCCATGCACGGGCAGGGCGAGCCTCTCCACCTGAAGGCTGCTTGATGTAAAAGAACGGGGTCAAATGGCTCCTGGGTGCCAAGTGGGTGCAACACTGCGCACCTTCCTACCACTGCGCGCCACAGCCCACGCTCAAGCTCCACTGCCATGTAGCTTGGCGGCCAGAGTGCCAGCGCATACTGGCACAGACTTGAGCTGTGTGTCTGCATCCGAGCTAAGTTGCTCTGACGCCCAGGCCACCCGCTCAATTTGGGTATGTGTGAAAACGTAACATATCGTGCAACATGTCAATAACAGGGACACAGAGGTACAGCAACAGCAAGCACGCGGCTGCTGGAATGCAGCCAACACTGCGATGCAAGCGAACGTGCACCGCAAATGCCATTGGCTGATATGTACTGTCAGCTTGTCTGAAATCAAATGGGGCAAAGGCTAATAAGCTGCAGATTGCCTAGACATGAAGAGCGCACCGCAGCACTGAGCTGAGCATGCAGATGCAGCGACGCTGGCACAACTGGTGCAAGGCTGACGCCACGTTAAGATCTGCGGCATGTCCTGCTGTTGTGATGCAACAGCACGGTCAGGTTCTGATAGGACACGTAAACACAATGACACACCGTTGGCGACGGTTTATGCCCAGCAAGGGCACACCTGGCCATATGGACAGCAGAACCCCAGCCCAGCAAGACCAGCAGGTGTCCGCACTTTCCCAATAACTGTACAAGCCATGTTGCCCCCAGCTGCGACCCATAGAATGTTAAAAAGCGCGCCCACTGCTCTGTCTGGCTGCAAACAGGCCTGCGCAAGTTGTGCATGCAGAGCGCCCGGCATAAACTGCAGATACTAGTTCGGAGAACAACAGGAGCACAGCAGGTGTGCAGCGCCATACCCCTGATTGAGCTGATGCTCAGGCCCAAATCCCCTGCTGCCTATCGTAGTTGTGCAAAGCAGAGTAACTGTTTCAACTCCGCTGTCCCTACCCGCGGTTTGCTGGGAAAGCTTGCATGTTGCGCTGCAGATGCACCGACACAGCTGCAACAGCCAGCACACACCTAGCTCAACGCAGCAGCAGGTGCAGCCTCCCAAGGGCCGCCCTTGCAGCGCACACGTGAGCCAGCTGACATGTCAAGCCGGATGGCAGCTTGCCTGCCAGTGCATATGCTTTGCCGCACACCCCTGCCATAACAAGCGCGCCATTGTAACACCCCACCTAAGCTACGGCACCAACCCCACACCACGCACACCACCACCACAGTTGCTCCCAAGGGCATGCAATCCAAACAATGAGAAGCATCTGTTCATAGGATTGTCGCTTCCAGCCCCACTACCAGAACAAACACCACAGCAGGCCCCCCGACAAAAGCACAACTTGTGCAGTCCGGAGCTAGCTGAATGCAAGCACAGCTGAGACCCACAGCTGGAAACCACAGCTGCCCACTCATTTGCCGAGGAAGCTCAACCAGCTGTTGGGGCCTGGGTTCAGCTGCTGCTGCTGCTGTGGTGGTGGTGCTGCCGTCACCTCCTGCTGTACCCGGCTTGCGGGCATGCGGGCATACGGCTGCAGCGCCTGCGAGTAGAAGCTGCCCAAGGCAGCCTCCTGATCCTCCAGTCGCTGCATCTCCAGCTGTGCGAGTTCTGGCCCCTTGGCCGCCAGCGTCTGCGCAGCAATCACCTTGATGTTGTGCCGAGCGATCTGGCGCACCATGTCTGCATCCCGGTAGGTGCCCTGGGCAGTGGTGGAGTCTGGGTAAACGCCAAACAGGTCCCAGCTGGCCATGCCCCAGACAATACGTCACAGATCAGGTAGGTCTTTTTGTTGGGGGCTGCGAGCCACTCCAGGGTTTTGGGTAGAACTCGGTGCGGTAGGCTTGCAGGGAGGATATCTGCCAGGGGTTCGTGGATGGGCTGAAGAAGCCGGCGACACCTGCCCAGGGCTGCTTGCCGACCATGCGTGCGCTCACAGCCGGCTGGAGCAGCAGCAGCAGCAGCAGCAGCAGCAGCGGAGGCAGCGACAGTGGAAACAACAGCAAACAGGTGAGCAGAATATGGGAGGCGATGTGTGGGAGGGATAGCTGGGATTAGCAGGTGTCTGCTGCAGTGCTGCCGTCCTGTTTGCAGAGCATTGCCATGCACGTGCATCGCAATGCCGCTGACCTCAGGTATCCCTCCTCCACATCGCCTTATTGCTTGCTGTGCTGTTTGGTTGACACATGACTCAATCGCACCCGCAAAGAGGCAAAGCAAAGACTTCGAGCACTGCACGGCATCCAAACCCTAAGACCCTGCTCACTGCTGCGTTGCCCTCATTGCCGCCACCAATGCCAAACTCGCTGTAGTGCAGCTCCAGCTTGCCACTGTTGATGAGAGCCGCCAAGTCAATGCCATTGCCCAGCGTCCTCAAGCTGTCGGCCACATTGAACGCGCTGTTTTCAAACTCTTCTGCAACATGCCGGGACCGCTGTAGGGTGCATACGCTGAGATGCCAATGAAGTCAACTTCCTTGGTGACGAGGTCGTTGAGGGCATCTCCGTCAATGCTTGGAACAGGATAACGAGCAGCGCTTGCTCTGCTGCCAAACCAGCCGAGGCCTTGGTTGGGTGCAACCGAGTACTCGGTCTGGTCCAGGGCGTTGAAGTTAAGGCCAACACCGAACTTGACATCTGCGAGGGTGCGGGCGTGCCATTGGCAGATGGCAAAGACCAGCACATCATTCCACAGCAGTGCAAGCAAGTGCCACGCAAAGTTCATAGTGGATACAGCAGGCCCAAATTCTGGCAAAAGGCAGACACCATGCCTCTACCAGCGTTGCAAGATAGCTGTGCTACAAGCAGAGTATGAGGGCGCCATTGTTGACCATGGTTGCGCAGCTGCTGCATGCCACACACTGTGCTGCCAGCTGCTGTCTGCGGCTGCACTGCAATGGCACAGCTGCAGCACCCATACGTCGCAGCGCGCATGGCCCTCACCTGCCAATGTAGTGCCGATTAAAGCCCGCAGGTCCGGGATGGTTGACACCCAGTCACGTGTGTACCGCATCATTGTTGCAGACATCTCACCTGCTCAGGCAAAATGACAGGTAGGGGAGGCAGGACAAAAAACATGTCGTCATACGATGCTGTTGCAGGCGTCAGCGCACCAAACTTCAGAGAATGATGGACCCGCGCAAGTGATGACCCACACGCACAGGTCTTTGGGGCAGAGCGTTGCACGTCCAGACAGCCCAAGTGACAGCTGGACAGCCAGCAAACCAGCATGACATGCGCACTGAGCTGCCATGCGTGCTGTGGCTTGCAGGAAACAGCAAGCATGTCGCCCCGTACATGCCGGCGCAGGCGCTGTAGCTGCTGCTTTACCGCACTAATGCCTGCATGCCTGAGCCAACGGCAGCGCCTGCTGCAGCTTACCCTGCAGAGCAAAATACACGCGGGGCTTGTCCAGGTTGGGCATGGGCCACAGCATGCCGTCCGCTGCTACTGTCCTGAGTGCTGCGGCCAGCGCCTTAGCCAGCGGGTCCAACATGATCTGCTTGTAGGTGTGACTGCCGTACAGGACAGTGGGGCTGAACAGCAGGCCGTTGCGCCAGATACCCCTGCAGGATCAACAGCGTGGCAGTTCGCAAGTAAGGTGGGTACAGGCACAGCAGGCAGGACAAGGGGTCACGTCAAGTGATGAGGCCTGCAGCAAGGGGTGATCTGGAGCCTGGGTCCGGCGGCTGGGTTTGCCACAACAGCCTAGCAGCTGGCATGCATCATCGTGCGTGTACATGCAGCGGTCAGCTGCGCATCAGCGCAGGTCGCAAGCCTCTCACCTGACGTAGCCGTCATCCAGGTGCGGCCTCACGTAAGGGGTGAAGCCGTTCCTGTACGCCTCTGCGAAGCAGTGCGTCATGGACCTCTCAAACTCGTCGATTTTCGGCTGGTCCCACTGCGCACACTTCATGGCGTCCGACTCGTCCTTGTACATGTAGCAGAAGTGGTCGATGCCGAAGCCCTCCGCGCCCGGGATCCAGTGGTGCGTTGGGACAAAGTTGAGCTTGTTGCCTCGCGCAAGGCGGCGCGCACGCCACACCATGTCCAGGCAGCGCGACCAGGGCTTCCCATTCGCATCTGGGATGATCTGCCAGTCGAAGTAGCCCATGAGCAGGACGGACGGGCTGAGCTGCGCCGACCGGGGATCCATGTCAACTGTGAAGGGCGGGCTTGCGGGCATGGCAGGCAAAGGGACAACCGCTGCTGGCACTGGGACCTCTTCTGGCGCCACAACTGCTGTCGCCGCTGCTGGCAGGGGGCCTGGTGTGCCCTGCGCGGACATTGGCTCCTGGTTGGTAGGCAGCATTGCGTTGTTTATGTTTCCGCCCAGCTGGGCCCGGTTGCGGTTGCGGCGGATTTGGCCCGGAGTCAGCACCTGGGTACGCGTAACAGGCTGCTGCGCTTGCCGCATGTTGCTCTGCATAGTAGGCCTGTCCATGGGCGTGTAGACAGAGTCTGGGGCCTGTGCAGTAGACACCAGTCTTTGCTGCGCTGCCTGCTGTGCTGCGATAGGAGCAGCTGCTGTTGTTGCTGCTGGCAGAGGTGCCTGCTGGAAGGAGTTGAGAGGGTCCTCAGGCTCGTCTGCATACTGTGCTGCACCTGCTGACAGGGCCAGTGCCACCAGCAGGCACAGCAGCGGGGTGCTCCAGCTGCGACCCGTTCGCTGTGATCCCTGCCCCATGTGTGCAACCAAGAGCGACTGCAGCTGCGCTAGAGTGTCCTCTGCAGTGCCTCTGGGCAGCAGCGCGGCAGCAAACCGTCCAGAGTCAGAACGCCGTGCTACGGCCACAACAATTGAGCATTATCTGAGGATCCTTGCTGTCCCAACCAATGAGACGCAGAACGGCCTGGCCGCTGGCCCTGAAGTGAGGTTTTCAAGCCCGGCTACCGCGACTGCAAGATGGCCTCCAACAACGCGTGTCGCCGACCATAATGTGTAAACACAACAGCAGCGTGCTTTCAGCTCTCACCTGCTGTCCCTCAGTGACTCCACTGGTGACAGCGCTGCTGACAGATATTAAAGCGCACAGAATAAGTAATTGGTGGCTATTTTTACGAAACAAGCAGTCAATGAGAGACTCTGATGCACCTCTCTGCTGAACGTTAGGTAGGGAGAGGTCGAGCCGGCGTTCAAGACACAGCAATCTCAGTTAGCTGCGCCGTTTGAGTAGCATAATAGTGGTATAAGACCGTGCTAGTACCAGGAATAGCATACAAGCTGGCGGATGCTACGTAAACAGGCGACCGGGTGTCACTTAAGCAAACACAAAAAAGGCAACAGCCACAGCCGACGAAATCTCACAGAACAGAAGAGAAGCTGGCATTTAAAAATGTCCTGTCAGCTTCTTATATATCTGCGGTGCGGACCCAGCTTCAAAGTAATCGAAAGCGCGGGAAGTCACACCCGGTGACGGTGTGACAGCAGCAGCAGGCTGCATCAAATGGCAGCATCTCGCTGTATTTTCTCAAGAGCGTTGAATCTCTCAAGTAGAGGGTCTGCCACCGCCGCCTATCATAACAGTAGTACAATGCCTGCAGCCATGCAGCAGAGGCAGGCAGCGCTGTGCAAAGCAGCTGCAAGCAGTTGGCATAATAATTAACCAAACTATACCCAATCGCGATGCCAGCAACTGCCACCACTTCGATCCGTAACATGCTTCAGATTTGCCGGGAAACGTGGATTACTACACGCTGAAGAACAAAATAAGGCGGGACAAGCAAAAGGGCTTCACCTGGCGCGTGCTTGAACACACAACAATGATACATAACGTGCACTGACTAGTGCAGCTGCTTTGAGAAACAGCTAATTAGCATTAAACGTGACACCCAGCGCTGGCATGGCATTGTCAGGGCCACCTGACAAATCGTACAAGGAGCTATGATGACGGTTGAAGGCAGTCACCCTTAGCTGAAGGACTGCGGCAGCAGCACAGCAGCAGCCTGATGCTTGGCTGCGATGTTTGACAACCAACACGGACACCACACACACTCAGATGTTGTTGCAGCGGAGCCAATGGTCTTACACCGGATGCATGTCTTTGTCACACTTGATGTTTGATTGCCCTGCTACTTCTGCTCAGAGGGATAGTATGTTGCTGAGATCAGATCCCTGCCTGGTTGCGCTGGAAAGTTGCGCAGCGTTTTGTCCATGGCTGATTCGTCAATTAAGGTGTTGCGTTTTGTATCTGATGATACTTGGGGCAGTTCTGGAAGATGTCGGATGGTGTCACCGTACGGTGTATTGCTGCCTTTCTTGTCAAGTCTTGGGATATGCGCAATGCATGCAAACAATCTGGAACAGTGCTCCCTCCTCTTTCCGCCCCGGTGGGGCGCGGGGCCGATGGCGCTGATGCTATGGCTTAAATGGGTAATATGATGATGATGATGATGATGATGATGATGATGATGATGATGATGATGATGATAATGATGATGACACTGGATGCACGGGCCACTGTCCAAGCCGTCAAGCACAGTCTGACATCATGATCTGTGGCAAGCCCTGCTGAGCCAAAATCACACCAGAAGTTGAGCAGAGCTATGATGCAGAGCTGCTGCACGCCTGAGCTTGAACGCGGCCTTAGCCAAGATTCCTGGCAGCCTGGCTGGGCCTTCTGTAACATGCAGCAGCCATAATAGTGATGCATATGAATTGGCAGCTGCATGCTCTCAGCCGTCGAGCAATGCAGCTTCGTCATTACATGATGATGACCGTGGTATACCAAGGTGAAGTACAATCCCAACGTATGCTGCTGCCAACAAAAACCCATTGCAGATGCTGCGGCCGCGGTTGCTGCAGCAGCTGCCAACCCAGTTGGAATGAATAGATGCTTGGAGGGCTGCAGCCAAGCTGGTATGAACAGCAGGTAGAATTGCGCTGGTATCCTTGCTTGCAGGATGCCGCTTTCCTGTGGCATGTGTGGCCTAGCGGAAGAACAATAGCGCGGCAGCCCTCACCCAAGCCCCTCCACACCCCCAACTGGTGGCGGTTATGCCAGTACAGCTGTCGTGCCACCACCCTGCGGCACCTGAGCTGCATGCAACACTGCGGCATCTGAGCTGTCTGAATTGCTGCTATCTTCATGGCGGCAAACAGCCACCAATAGCACCTTGATGTGTTAGGGACTGCTGCTGCTGCAGCCTGAACTGCCGCTGCTGCTGCTGCTGGTGGTGGTGGTGGTGGTCTGCAACTATGCATTCCCAGCCCTCCAGGTGCAGCGACTCAGCTGCATTGCAGCAGCTGCTGCTGCTGCTGGTGAGGCAGCTGCTGCCAGCATCGCAGCAGCAGGTGAACATCCACAGTTTCCCAGTGCAAAAGCACTGCGTGCTGCACCCTGACTACTTCTGCACGCCATGCAACCGCAGCAACTCTGCAAGTCCTCGTAGCGCACTCTTTGCTAGGTAGCCGCTAACCACGCTGCATCCTTGGCGCTCAAGCCATGTGATTTCAGCCGGGGTGAGGCAAATGTATCAGCTACGCCAGTCAGCGCCTTCAGCAGCATGTGTGACCCGATTCACTTCTGGGCTGCTGCTGCTGGTGCCGCCCTGCTGCCTCGGCTGCCACTGCATGGGCAGGTGTAGCTGCTGTGCCTTTGCACTTCACTCACTTCACCCGCAAGCCGTGCGACCGCAGCGACTCTATGAGTGCTTTCAGCTTCCCCTGGTAGCGCAGCTGCCGGTGGTTGCTGAAGTGCACCTCCTCAACCTTTGCCGCCTTGGCCTTTTCGGCAAGCAGCTTTCCAACGAGCACGCTGGCCCGCCTATCACATTTTGACTTGTCCTGCTCTGCAAGTGCCTGCAGCACATCAACAAGAGACAGGCAGCGCCACAGCAGGTCGATGTTTCAGCACTGCCTGTCGACTCCATTCACAGTAGCATTTGTGTCAACGTGATGTCGCCGACGAAGGTTCAAGTGTGCTGCTCTGCAGACGTCTGGAGCAACAATGAGGTCTCCCATGCCTTGGCTTCACAGCTCGGCTACTTGCTGCTGCTTCTCACAGCTGCTGCAGGCACATGAATGGATGTGCTGGGAGCTGAGGCGGCTGGCTGGTGCAGCGCAGTGCCTGCTGCTGGTGCTGCACTGGCAGCGAAGCTGCTGTAAGGACATGCCAGGTCAGCGTTCACAGGTGACACAGCGCCGTAACACGGCCACGTTGATGCGTCAGACACACCTGCTGTTTAGGGTATAGGGTTTAGGGCTGCTGCTGCTGCTGCTGCTGCTGCTGCTGCTGCTGCTGGCTAAAATGAAGCTGCAAAAAAAGTGCGCAATAATGCATGTGCCACTCCACACTGAACAGTGTGCCGCACCAGCCGAATGTCGCGCTGCAGCGTGGAAGCTGCTGCCACGTAGTGCCCGCCGTCCGAGGGGTTGGTCTTGTGCAGGATGGACGCGTACGTGTAGCGGTTGGACAGGAACACCTTGAGGTGGAATGGCCGCCACACGGCCATGACTGCTGCTGCTGCTGCTGCTGGTGCTGATAGTAGTGCTAGTGCTGCTGCTGCTGCTGCCACTGCTGATGTGCTGGGGCTCCGCCACAAGCGGCAGCGCTGTAAGCAGTGCTGCTGTTGCTGCTGCTGCTGCTGCTGCAAGCGCTACTGTGCTACCAGTGTTTAACAGTAGCGTGTTTGATAACCTACAGGCAGTACGCAAGCACACCTGCGTACAGGCACGCGGGGGCAGCAACAGCAGAAGCAGCAGCAGCAGCAGCAGCAATGTCAGGAGTGGCAGCGGTGCATATGCAGACAGGCTATGCTCTGCTGCCTGCAATACTGATGTTATATCATGGGATGCAAGCATCCCATCCGCAGCTGCTAGGTGTGGGCAACCATCTCAAGAGCTATCACAGACAGGCACAGCCCACAGCTGAAACCTCACCGGCCAATGCACCACTGATTTCTCGCTGCTCACAGCCTACGCCTTCTGTTTCTATAACAGATGTATCTTTGATGGTCTTGAACGCTTCTTGGTGCTGCACAGACTGCAGACGCAGAAGCGGGCGCTGTAATGACAGCACGGCTCACAGGCAAAATGCTGACTGCACAATCATAATGATCTCCAGATTTACTCTTGGGATTCGGTTGTGTCCCACCAGCGGCTACCAGGTTCCTGCAGAAGTGCTACAGCTGATATGACACCGTGCTACAAGAGATGTTTTCTGCTGATGTTGGTCGCTGTAGAGAAAACTGA